>OZ020168.1:817100-1183740 GCA_963971145.1 Sussaba pulchella | reverse complement strand
GATTTCGGTACAAATTTTACAGGATGTCTGTCATTTAGTAAAGTGTGTGCGTGAATTTTTCCAGAATAGTACCTGCAATGGTTACGATAAAAAAAATAAAAACCCTACGAAATGATTCATCATTTATGAGATCTATGAGATTTCACAGTTTTTATTTTTTTTCATTAAGAAAAAAAAATTGGGGGTTGAAAAAAAAAGTAGCTCAGTTGAAAAAGAATCGTCCATATACTTTTCTTAATGTATTTATTTACCACGAGAATAAATGAAAAAAATGTAATTCCCACCGGAATTCGTCGGAATCTTCATCGGGCAGTAACGTATATGGCACAGCACCAAAAATTAATCGAAAGTATAATTATATCGTAAGAAATCTCGATAAAATTTAGATAAAATGTGCAAAAAAATTGTATTTAAATTTTTTTAACTATGCTCCACGTCTCCGATCGACTTGGAAAAATCATATGTTGTAGAAAGACGCCCGATTGTCTAGTAAAAAATAATAAATTGGTAATTGTACCTTCTGAGCGAGTGACCGAAAAAATATCACGAAAACTACAATAATTTTTTTCGGGTAGTTACGTTCGTGGGATTACGGTCTTAACTTTTTCTGTAAAGCGCCATGAATATATTTACAACATATATTTTTTTTTTCATAAAAATCGGTCCAGTAGATCTTGAGGAAAAAAATTTTCACCCATAATACTAGTTGTACTTTTCACCTTTGTTCCTAGTGCAGTTACAAGGTTGCAATTTGGGGTGAGTTTGTAACCCATCAGACGCAACTTTTGGCCAAAATTTGGAACGAATCCGCGTGGGGGCCGCGCTCACCCTTACTTAGCCGGCTATGGCCTTTCTTTTTTCAAAATCTTTCATAATAATTTGTTTTGTTTGGCAATTTATTATATTATTTTTTTTCGTAATTTTTCAGATTTGAAGGAGCGGACCAGACCACCGCATGGAGGAAATACAAATCGATCATCAGATTAAATATTTAAATATTTTATAGCCAAATTTTTTATAACAATTTTCAGATGTAATATATGTTTATAAAATTTTAAATGTTTTATTATTATGTATATTAATACATGTCCACGGCAATTACAACATTTTTATATACGAATTCCGGTGGGAATTGCATTATTTTCATTTATTCTCGTGGTAAATAAATACATTAAGAAAAGTATATGGACGATTCTTTTTCAACTGAGCTACTTTTTTTTTCAACCCCCAATTTTTTTTTCTTAATGAAAAAAAATAAAAACTGTGAAATCTCATAGATCTCATAAATGATGAATCATTTCGTAGGGTTTTTATTTTTTTTATCGTAACCATTGCAGGTACTATTCTGGAAAAATTCACGCACACACTTTACTAAATGACAGACATCCTGTAAAATTTGTACCGAAATCGAAGGTGTGTCATTTGGTTAGAAAAGATGTTTTTTTTTCTCATTTATTTGCCAAATTTTTATTTTCTCAATCCAAAAAAAAATTATCATTTTGATTTTTTTCGATGAAGCGGAAAAAATAAAAAAAATTTTATCCCTATGTTTTTTTTTGTTCGATGAATACTTTTTGAGGTACAGTGTTCGTAATGAAAAATTAAAAATTCTGAACGGACGCCTCAAAAAATCTAAAAAAAATCGAAGACTGATCAATGGTTGAGACCCACTGTTCGGTCGCGTGCAGAGCTCTGCCCGGTCACCCACAGTGGCGACGTAGTTCAGTCTAGACGGTAATGTCGGACTAGATGGCGCTGCGGACGGAGGAATTTCCGACGGGAGGAATCTCCGACGGGTGGAATCTCCGACGGGTGGAAGGTTCGACGGGAGGAAGTTTCGACCATCCCGGCCAAGTGGTTACGTGCTCGGGTTCTCACGCAGAAGGTCCCGGGTTCGAATCCCGGCGCCAACACCAATGGAAAAAATGTTCCATGTGTTTTTTTCTGTATTCTCCCGGTGGTTCGGAACCCACCGTTACAAAAACTGTAGGTTTTTACATACATTAGTAGGTTTCATACATACATTAACCATGTTAATGTATCACTATAGGAATGTTTTCAGATTTTCTATATATACGTTTTAGTCCATGGCCGTATGGTCAAAGCTGCTGCAAAGCAGCGACCGGAGCCAGCCCCAACCAAATAACTAACTAACTACTCATCTCTGTCTCTGTCGTGGGTCAAAAATGTTGAGTCGACGGTACGCAGCTTCCGGTTTCGCGGTGGAATCCCCCATATATATATATCTATATATACATACATATGGATGCATATATATGTTATTAATGTTCGTTACAACGAGCGGCCAATAGTTCACAGTGCAATATGAATTATCGCTGAGAAATAGATCAAACTAAACGTGTTTTTCATGACAAAAAAAGCTGCAACTTCCAAACTAAGTCTCTAGAAGAGTTGAGGATGGTCTTAATCGTTTCGTTTTTATTTAAAGAGTTTAGAGAAAAACAAATAAGAAAAATAAAAACGGTTTTTTGTGAGATATTCAATGTTTAGGCGATTAATTGTTAATTAATGATAGCTCAAACAGTGCACCATAATTGTACTTATTTTTATCGCATTGACCGTGTAAAAACAAAAAAAAAACTTACCTAGTTTTTTAATTTATCATTGGCGGTTGTTGAGATATATCGATTTGAAATACCAAATATCGTCAATAATTGAAAACCATTCCACTGCATCTCAATAGCGGGCGCTGAAAACGGCAAACCCCGAAACACGTGTCTCTTCATTTTCGACGTATATTAATGTGAAAAATCGTGGGCCAAAAATTTTGAGTCAAGGGTACGCGACTATCCGGTTTGACATGGAATCCCCCATATATATATATATATTTGATTCAGATGATATATTGAAGATCAAAAAATGAATACCAGGAAAACAATGATTAATCAAAATTGTTTATAATCATTTCCGAAATATGCATTTTTTTTTTGCGACAATTAACCATCGTTACTTGTTTCAAAAAAATATTTTAAATACATTTTCCTTGAACGAGAATCGATCTCTGTATACAACGAGATTATTTTCAAAACATTCTCCACATCGGCTATCCTTACAATATGTATCACGCCGGCGATAATATAAACATTCAATCAATATTATGGATCCGATGTTCTTTTTGTTAAATTGGTTCTCGCCACAGCGTTTACAACGCACAAGGTGGTTAAGCGTACCATGGTGGAAATTTATCGAAGCTCTGATAAACACGCAATCAATCATAAAGAGTATTAACACTAAAAAAGTAGAAATTGAAAAAAGTCTGTGAATTATTTGATACGAATAAATACTATTTCGAACTTAATTCATTTAACTTTTATCGGTCGTTTTTTTTCGTCTCAAATTTTCAATCGACTTGAACCCGAAGCCCGTTTTATCTAGCGATGGTGTATAAAGACTTCATGTAATATGAATGACGATATCGAATGCTTTGCAAGGTTTTATTTTATTCGACGAAAAATGTTCCATTTTCCGACAAAAAATTGATAATATATATTATTTTAAATACATTACGTGTATATTCTCGCTTGAATCCGCGATTGAAGAAACCTCAACGACGAACAACAGATTTATCGATACCGTAGGAGTTTGAAACAACTATGTTTGGACGTTTATACTAATCAAAAATCGAATTTTTATTGTTGACTAAATGGTACGCAACTGATGATTGAATTTTTGTTTTTTCGACGTACATTTTTTTTTTACACTTCGTGCGATACAGTATTTCTTTTTCACCATGAATTCGTTAAGTTTACCAACAGTTTGGCATGTTTCTCACATAAGTTTTGATAATAAATGTCATTGCGTAAAGTAAAAACGGTCGGCGATGGACGCGGGGTCGATGGATCGCACTCTGAAATACATCAATGTAGTTTTTACGAACTTTAACTAATCGATTAAGAAAGTAGATGGTTTCGTAGAGATAAATGAATCAATATTCTATGTAGGAACTAAGTCGGGCGTTTCAATTTCTGGTTAAGAGACCACTCTGGTGGAAAATTGGGAAGAATAAAGGTACTGGTTGAAATAATCAGTCCGGTGAACCCGAAGGGATATTTTATGGACCCGGCATCATTCGATGGATCGTATCTCCCCATTTCTTGACAAAGTCTTCGATGCGAAATTACGAACGCGTTTTTTTTCGAAATATCTTTGATTGAAAACAGTGGACGCTCTCAAAAGATGAGTTTACAAGTCATTTTTGGCCCCATCATTATTTGGGATAAGAAAGTTTTTGTCGTTTCAAAAGTTTCACAACTTCATAACTCAAAGAAATAACAGCCAATTTGTTAATTCCTGTCGCACCAAAGAATCCTCCATATCCACCCGAAAGTTTTTCGTACTGATTATTAATCCGTAGAATTTTTTTGATTCAGACAGATAAATAAGTAGGCGGATTTGAATCTATTATGAGGCACCATTTCGTCGAGGCATCAGCTATGGCTATTCAAAAACATTTTCGTTCTAATTGTCAGAAAAAGATTTTCATCGTACAGGGCGTGACTGATTTCCATAATTGAATGAAAAATGAGGGAGATTTTTATGTCGTTCATCGAAAGAAAAATTCTTGCTTGTCAGCGATTTCTAAAGTCGTCGCACTAGAGTGGTCCCTGAAACGCAATTTGCGCGAGTAAAAATTCTGAATCTCGCACGAAAAATTCTGAGAACAATTCTTTTTCCAATGTATGAGCGTAAGAATTCTCATACATATGCATATGATTCTTGCTGCCCAGTAAGCCCCCTGATTGGTGGACCAGTCGAAAGGTTACGATTTTTCGATCATGCATACCCAACGGAAAACGGCTCAAAAAACGTAGTTTCTATTCGATAGGACTGTTTACAATCCTAAACATATATACGGCCATTTTGTGTATCTCGTGCCATGACCACCAGGGCCGGCATTTTGTTACGATTGGCGAATACAAACCCTCATGATATTATCACATAAAACCAAATAATTTTCAATAACATCGTTGATGGCCTACTTAGAGGCGTTTGGGTCCGAGACCAGAATCAATTCGATAAATTCGACCAAAATCGTTTAATTCCTTGTAAAAAAAAACAAAATATGCCGAAACGTTGATGAAATAAATATTTTTCTTTAATAATCAATAGGTTTGATGGATGAACTCGATTGTCTAAGACGAAAAATATCCAATGCAAAAATGGAAAAGAAATCGTAACAGATCCGAACAAGCCATCGTATTAAAAAAAAATCAATATTTCGGGATAATATTGCTTGAGGCTGTTTCTTCGACGACTATTTTTTTTTAAGAGATCTATTCCCTTTCAAATATACCCAATTATTAAAAAAATAAATAAATAAAAATTAAAAAAATCCGAAATGTTTTTTTTTTTAAATTAAATTTTATACCAACAATTTTTTTTCGCACTTTGGTTTTCGTACTTTTGACAGTGTCCTATGCTCCGAAATTTCGAAACTCGGACGGAGTAGCCGATGTAATTTAAAACAAAATATATTTTTCCAACATACTTGTTTCGATGTAAATTATAAATAAACAAAAATTTGAATAAAATATACGTTTTTAACAAATTGCAATATCGAAATAATGGAAAAGTGAATTGTTTATTACAATTAACCACCAAAAATAATTTATCAAGGATCCGACATAATTAAAAAAATATTGTGTTTGTAATAAAAAAAAATTTCAATTAAAAAAAAATCAATCAATTAAATTAAATTAAATTATTAATTCAATTAATTAAATTTCAATTAATTTTTGGAAACTCTGTCGGATACGGAACCCATGTACCTCGCGTTTATCAATCTTCGGACAACGTTTGGCCTTTCGTATATTAATATCAGACTAGATTCCATCTAAGCCAATGAGCTCTCGCATTGAGCCTGAAATATCGAAATTAATTATTATCAAACACGTAAACATCATGGACACATTGAGGACAAGATAAATATGACTCGAATCGAATTAACAAGATAACAATTATCGTACCATCGTTGCTGCGTTGATTATTCGAAAACATTATAACTTAAAGCTAAGTAAACGTTTTCCTTTTTTTTCCTCCTTTTTTTTTTTTTTTTTGAGTCATTCTCGCTGCCAATATTATTTTTTCCACACGTCTGCTTTTTTGTTTTTAATTTTTGCACTTTTGCGAAAGGATACACATACGTTTACGCATACGCACACACACATAGGTCACGGAAACTCATTTTCTCACTAATTTTCGATATAATGCTGACAAATTATAAGCACAGGTCTATCGAACATTTGAAATACGTACTCTTTGATAACCGATTGAGGCACGGTTTCGTTCAAAAACTGATGAAACCAAAAGTTTCGTATTCTCGAGATAACGTAAGTGAGCCTTTCATATCTTCACGCGGATTATTTCAATGCGGTAGATCGAACGAAAGTAATGAGAATATTCGAAATTTACCATACACTTGAAATCGACTGGCGTCAGATTTTTTTTTCTCGCCGAGGCGCGCTCATAACTTTATTCGTAATGATCGGAGTTCAGGGAGAATCATAAAAATATTGCCAAGAATAAAGAATTTCGGTCCGTTCGATGATTGCGTAATTTCTCGATACTTTTTTCTCACTTCGACCGTGAAAAAACAATCGAAAAAATTTAATTCATAACAAAAATCTAGTTCTCAAAATAGAACATTTGATGACAAAAAAATAAACGGTCAAATATTTGACTCCGTCAATTTTGTTTTGGAGATATTATGGGAACCGATCTTAGACACTTAGTTTCGACTTAAACGCGTTTAAAGTTCAAAGTTGTAAACCGAAAAACCGCGTTTTCGACTTCAAATGTTTTGTAACTAATGAAATTTTGTAGCCTTTTCGAAAAGTTCTTCCATCTACTTATTTTCAAAGTTTTACAGAGAAATAATCGTTCGGAAAACATCGATTTAGCCAATTGCGGGAAATTGCGATTATTGGCTTAATTTCTGTAACGATAAAAATAGTACATCATTGTAATTGGAAAAGTTCGTTTGGGACAAACACAAACTTGTCGACCCGGGCGACAACAGCGTCGCGACAAATGCTTCTTTTTAATAAAATCACAGATAGCGCTAGTCGGTGAAACAAATAATTCACAAATGAAAAAAAATTCTATAGAAATAATTGTTTGCGATACGTAAAACGGAAAAGATAAAAAAAATGGATTTCATTGATTCGTCTGACTGTAACTGTTATTACAATTTTACTCAAGACAAATTATATTATAAAGAAGCGTTTGTTGTACAAATTAATATGATGCCTTTAATTGTAACAAAAATCACGTATATTTTCCGATAGAGACAGGTGAATGTACAAGTATTTTACGCGGGACACTGTTTGCTTTTCCGTGTGTGTATATTTCTTTTCTTTTTTCATAATCAACGCCGAACGACTGACCTTCGCTCATTGTTTTTTTGCTTTTCGTTTTGTTCGATCTGATGACGATTTTGTCGGTTTTGTTTCGTCAACGAAAATAACAATCGTCGACCGTATTCGTGTTCTGCTGGTACTGCTGCTGCTTCTGGCTTTGTGAGGACCTCGTTTCGTCTTCCTTCTATCTGACGTTCGCAATTTTCCACTTTGGTGATTCAAGCTGTTCTGCGAGAAAAACGGAATATCGATAAATTTAGCGCTACATTTTGCGACACTCATTGCTACGGAATATTAATTTTTTTCGTCCGAATATTGACAGTTTCATAATGATAAAAATTATGGAAAGAAAAAACGATCGAGTTGATAATTTATTATTATTATTATTATTGATATACTACAAGGATTTAAATTTTTTTTTTGGATAAATCGACAGGTAAGATCTCATATGTTTTTAGAAGAAAATGATTAAATTTAAATAAATTTCCTTAGCTCCGAGGTGAAGTCAAATTAAGGTATAAAATTCTGCCAAAATTGGAATTTTTTTTTGTTGTCTTCCTCACGTGTTAATGCAACATAGAGAAGTTCAAATCCATTAAATTGCAGCTCATTTAATGCAAAGTGTGTTTTTTTAGTATTCTACTGAATTTTATTTATCTGTGTTGCAATGGAGTTTATTGTTACTAAATAAATGTTATTGGAAGGGTTGACTTCATCGCTAACTTTGAAGAGATCATCACACAGCTTTATTATTTTATTATTACATTTTAAGAATTATTTATTTGAGGCAGTATTTCCTTTTTTGGGATTGAAAAAAAATTTTTTCAGGGATTGTTTGATTTTAAGTTTTCGAGGTTAAAGAGCTGAAAGGATTTTCCAAAAACGCGCGAAATCGTACTAATTATGAGATTACGGCGGCAGAGTTTGCGCATTCAAACTTCAAATGCATTTCAACGGAAAATATGTTTCTACGATTGGCTCCCACGATATCTTCGAAACAAATCAACAGATTTAAAAGTTTTACTGCTTATTTATTCTGTTATTGAATGATTTATCCTGTGAACTAGAATTTTTTGAACAGATCGAAAAATTTAATTTTATTTCGAGATCAAAGTTAAAAAATTTAGCTTAAAACCGAACTGATTGATATGACGAGCCATTTTTTCGTGGCAAGATTTTCATGATACCAGTCAATCCGAGAACAATAAGTTTTCTGAATGCCATTTTTCTTCGCCACATCCGATAACCACAAATAAAGATATAACGGAAACGCACGATGACTCAGCGAATTTCTCGACATTGTCCTAAAAAATTTGACTTCATCTCCTTGGAATACCGATAAATATATAATAGAAATTACAAAGTCGTCAGTTTATATTATTTGTATTAAAAAAATACTATAAACCTTTCAGTTTCTTATACATTTTATAATAAAAAATTTTCTATTCTTTAAGAAAAAAAAATTTCTATTGTTCAATCAAATCACGTGAGATTTTTAACAAGATTACAAGAATTCATCTGAACATACCTCTGCGCGAAGACGAACGGGCCATCGCTGTATCATTATCGGGGGACTACATAACATTTTCTTGATTTTGCGAAAAATGCGATGTTTCTTGGAATATCAATTGTTTGAGAACCTCCTTCGGTAGATCGTCAAGCTCCATGTCGAATTTGAAGGGTTCTTCGGCGACAGGCTGTTTTCAGTGACAGAAAAAGTTCTATACTCAATCGAATATTTTTACAATATTTACGAGTTATATCGAAGTACATTTTTTATTTTGATTGATTTATTTATTGTTTACACCTTTTTCATTAGTAACCGTGATTTTTTTTCAATTGCTGTTTTTCTCTCATTTGGAGGAAGACGTGACGAAGTAGATTTAGGATTTTTCTAAGGAAATCTTATTCACATTCGATGGATTTTATTGATGGTAGCGCCAACTATGTGTTTTTTAAAAGTCTTTTACGGTTCGCAGTTTCAAGTCGTCAATTTGGCCGAAACGACTATGTAAATATGATTGTTTATTATTAAGAGATGTACAAAGCCGTTACGTACGTGAGAAAATTTGAAAAAAAATAATTAAAAATAAAACTAAGAAAGCTGAAAGTTAAAACTTGCAATTCGCTATCTCTGAATCGTAGGTAGCGAACGAAGATTGCTTTATGAGGACTCAAGAATGAGGAAGCATCTTTCTTCTGGCTTCTTCATGAAGGAATTTTCGTTGACTATTTACGATTCGGAGAAAACAAGTTGCGAGTTTCAACTTGCAGCTTGTTTCTATAATTTGAACGCGTCGTTAACTATCTACGAAATTAAGGAACAACAGTAACAAATAAAGGTAGACGTTAGCTTATGCACGTTTATAAATTTTAACATGTTCAGTCAAGTATTTTTTTTAATTTTCAGAGGTTCAACTTTACGAATTTGTAATTGCTGTAAAATTCGATGCGTTTAGCTGATCTCCACCAGATTGTATCTACATCATGTATCAATGATCTAACATACTTATATGGGATTAGGGTTTGATTGGTTGAAGTTAACAGGGGATAGGACGACAAAATTCATTTTTTCATTGAAAATGAGAGATATCAAAAACTTCTTGACGGATTCGGCTCGAATGCAATACTAAACATCCGTGTATACCAGGGCGGCTTGAAAAAAAAACTTTTTTTTTCTTTCAATCAAAATACATTTACGCCAAAGTATCTTCCATAAAGAAAATCGTGTCCAAAGATGAGATCGATCGGACCATTTTTAAGGGTCGCGCAAGATTTTTTTAGTTTTCCCATTTGATTAACATGGGCAGAACGAAAAGTTTCCATTAAAAAAATCGTAGCTCCGCCAATTTTATAGGTACATTGATCCGGTTAGTTCCATTTGAAAGCTATTGAAAAACCGCTTAAAATGACGTGCGGACCTTTGGGATCCCATTGCAACTTCCATCGATAATTTCTTACGAAACAACAAAATTATTGATGGAAGTTGCAATGGGATCCCAACGGTCCGCACGACGTTTCAAGCGGTTTTTCAAAAGCTTTCAAATGGAACTAACCGGATCAATGTACCTATAAAATTGGCGGAGCTACGATTTTTTGAATGGAAACTTTTCGTTCTTCCCATGTTAATCAAATGGGAAAACTAGAAAAATCTTGCGCGACCCCTAAAAATGGTCCGATCGATCTCATCTTTGGACACGATTTTCTTGATGGAAGATACTTTGGCGTGAATGAATTTTGATTGAAAGAAAAAAAAAAGTTTTTATTTCAAGCCGCCCTAGTGTACATACGAATTTAACGATGGCAGAGAATAAACGCTTTGGGGAGATTAAACAATCTCTCTTAAACAAACTTCAAGCGCGTTTTTATCGAAATGTGGTTTTCTGGCTCAGCATGCACGATTTCTTGGAACCGGCTTGGTTTTCCATGAAATTATTACACAATATTCTTGAATATAATTTCCAGTTCCCAAAGAACCACTTTTTAACATAATTTTCTTTCCTGAATCAAACTTAAACCAGGAACGATAAAAAACCGGTTACGAATCGATTCTTAAGTTGAAATTAGTCCCATTTTGTGAATTTTTTTTTTTTTTTTTTACCACAATCTCTCTTGTACCGAGAAGCTTTATACATCCCTCAATTAGAAACAATCGTGTTTATCCGTTTCGAATAAATTGACAACTTCGGACTGTGCACACCGCAAAAGATGAAAAGAGATAAAAAACACATGGTTATTAGCGCCGCCGTCGATTAAGGGGGCACATCTGTGTAGATTGCCGGAAAAGTAGGTGAATTTTAGGAATTATTATCTCAAAAACTATTCGTCCGATTGAATTCAAGTTGGTTTTATTTGAAAGTATATACATTGAGGTGTGTTGACGATTTTTTATATAAATATATAGCGAGTTCCCAAACTTCAAACGCGTTTATCTCGAAACACGCTTTTCAAAGTCGGTTCCCACTTTTTTTTAGATAACGGATTGACCGATTCCTTTAAAATTTGGACACAATATGCACGGATAGGTTATGAAGTTCGGCACGTAGGATTTTTTTTTTAAACTTATTTATTTATTTTTTTATCAACCAAAAAAAGTTGTAAATTGAGGTTAAAAAGTGAATTTAAATTTCAATCAAGCGCCATTTTGTGAAAAAAAAATAAAATAGAAAAAATCCTACGTGCCGAACAGCTCGAGACGTTACACTTTAAGAATCTTCTTGAAATTTTTGTTTCAGACCAACCGATCGCGAGAAAAAGTGGGAACCGCAAACCGTGCCGTCGACAAAGTTGTATTACGCCGGCCAGAATAACAACGCTCCCATTGAGTATATATTTACATAAAAAATCGTCAACATACCTCAATGTATATACTTTCAAATAAAACCAACTTGGATTAAATCAGACGAATAGTTTTTGAGATAATAATTCCCAAAATTCACCTACTTTTCCGGCAATCTACACAGTACCCCCTTAATGCAACAGATGTTAATAAATTTTTATTACAAAATTCATCAATGTACCTCGATATATCTCGTTTCATATAAAAAAACAACTGCAAACGAATAAAATGAAAAGTCACAGAAAAAAATTGCGGTATGTAAGCCCTTAATAATCGATTAATTTTACATTACCTCGTCGGCAGGATCGTAATACTGTTCGAGGTAAGGATGTGCGAGAGCGTCTTCGACCACGATGCGCTTGTTTGGATTGAAGGTGAGCATCTTGTCGAGAAGATCGAGGGCCCGAGGCTCCGCGTTCGGGTACAGAGTCACCCACGGTAGTTTCGGTTTGTACGGCAAAGATTGAAGGTAACTGCGCGCCTGTCGATGTTATTCAAGTATTTATAATCAGATGGTAATCACCGATGACTAATCATCGATAATTGCTTGTTCGTTCGAACGAGAATAGCGTTGAAAGGAAGAAAAAAGTGAAAACTGTGGTAAGGCAGATTCTTGTACATTGTTTTGCGATGAAGCAGGTTTTGCTTTTTCAAGGATCAAAACTGGACAATTTTTAGTAATTTTTAAATACAAACAATGCAATCGGAGAATTCTATAATTTTTATGATACATTAATTGGTCTAATAGAAAGCAGTTAAATTTTTTGGCTGAAGCTAAAATTTTTTTTTAACTGGATGTCCTCGGGGCAGCGTCTAATTTTTTTTTTCTGACCACGGATCCCATCATATCTTTATTTGTAATGATCTATCATTACAATAGTCATTTCTAGGTGAACCGTGGATCATTAAAATAATGCGATGGAATAAATACCCCTTTTATAACTTTCAGTTCGATTAATGACTTCATTCTTTTTTACTTAACCTTGAACAAAATCGGAGTATTTAGTTTATATATTAAAAAAAAACCCGCGGTTGCAAGATAGAAAATAGAATAATTGGATGAGCTGTGAACAATCTAATTCGGTATATTAGTTTTTAGATATCGTGGGATCCAATCGTAAAAACTTAGTTTCCGGAAAAATGCGTTTAAATCTTAAAGTTGCAGAGCTTCACCGCCACGGGCTCGACATTAAAAGTCTCATAAAGAAGGAAATGTGTGAGGGCGTTCGAAAATTTTTCTCAATTAGTTATTTTCAAATGCCGATCGAAAAATAATTGCTGAAAAAACTCAATTCGATTTTTTTCAATCGCGCAAACGAAATAATGTCTCAAACTATCGTGAGAAAGTGCTCACAAATGTTGTCACCCTCAAAGAGCGAACTTTATTTAATTCACCACAGACCTC
The DNA here is from genome assembly GCA_963971145.1 of Sussaba pulchella. Taxonomy (NCBI): domain Eukaryota; kingdom Metazoa; phylum Arthropoda; class Insecta; order Hymenoptera; family Ichneumonidae; genus Sussaba; species Sussaba pulchella. Next base: position 1,170,617 of record OZ020168.1, on the reverse strand, counting down.
CTTTACTCGCATGGTTTCCTATCAGCAACATGTTTAATCCAGTCGGAGGATTTTTTAAAAAATGTTTTCAATAACCTTGAAGTCAATAATAAAAGTGATTCAAGTCGTAAAAAGTCAAAATTCGATACTGAGTAGTGCGCAAAGTTGATTTCGATTTCTGTAGAAAATGTTGTGACATGATAACTTGATTTTTCCGCCAAAAAAAAAAAAAAAAAAAAAAAAAAAAAAAAAAAAGTTTAAAAGAGAATTATTCTTAACTTATTTCTCGAATATCATAATTTAAACTATTTGTAAATGTGGAAAATGTGAAAACCGAGTTTCATCTGTACGCCCGTTACAATGCAGCCTTTAATGTATATCGCGAAAAGACGTGAATTAAAAACGCACCTTCTCGTTTATTATGCACTCAAGGTCTTCGGGTGATGGCGATCCTAGAACGCCGAGAATGTGGTTAAGCTGATCGAGGTAATGTTTGCCAGGAAATATTGCTCGTCGTGATAACATTTCAGCGAGTATACAACCTACCGACCAGATGTCTATAGATTTCGTGTATCCCTGTTAAAAAAATAATCGTATTCTTATTAAAAACTATTCTTTATTTGCAAAATTACTCATACTTTAACGTAAAAGCTTCAAAAATACACTTATAATTATTATTACTACTATCGAAGAGTAATGATATTAATCATAATGACAATGATGATAGTAATTTGTATTTGTGAAATTAAATATTTTTCATCTATTATCGAATAATACATAATGATGATACATTCAGCGAAATAATGTATTTTCTGCGCAACAACGGTTATAAGCCAGTAAGATAACATTTTCCGAGCAACTTATCCAATCGAAAGGATTAAAAGATATATCAGAGACTCGCGACAAAATATCAATAGTCGATAGCTGCAATCTCTATATTTTTCTAGATAACGTCGAGTTTACACACACACACACGGTACAGGTGGTATGTTTGACAAATTTATGAATGTAAAATCGACTAGAAGAGAAAATTTGGGGCGTAAAATTTTTATCCCATCGGCAGCTACGAATAACGACGTGAATAAATATTTTTGTTTTGGATAATTAATGCCGAGAATTAGAGATGGAAAAATAAATGAAAACGTAAATATAAAAAATAGCGTCTCTCATGCAGTGAACTACAATTTGCGCGTCAACTTGTTATTGGCAATCGGCTCCGTTGTTGGGTCAAGTCGCTTGTTTCACACCTGAAGTGGAATTATGAGATGGACGTATTTCTCAAAATATTTCTGATTAATCCTTTATCTACGAAGGGCGTATATATTAGGACGGCTTGAAAAAAAAAACTTTTTTTTTTCTTTCAATCAAAATACATTCACGCCGAAGTATCTTCCATCAAGAGAATCGTGTCCAAAGATGAGCCCGATCGGACCATTTTTAGGGGTCACGCAAGATTTTTCTAGTTTTCCCATTTGATTAACATGGGAAGAACGAAAAGTTTTCATTCAAAAAATCGTAGCTCCGCCAATTTTATAGGTACATTGATCCGGTTAGTTTCATTTGAAAGCTATTGAAAAACCGCTTAAAATGACGTGCGAACCTTTGAAACCCGATTGCAACTTCCATCAATAATTTTGTTGTTTCGTAAGAAATTATCGACGGAAGTTGCAATCGGATTTCAAAGGTCCGCGCGTCATTTTAAGCGGGTTTTCAAGAGCTTTCAAATGGAACTAACCGGATCAATGTACCTATAAAATTGGCCGAGCTACGATTTTTTGAATGGAAACTTTTCGTTCTTCCCATGTTAATCAAATGGGAAAACTAGAAAAATCTTGCGCGACCCCTAAAAATTCTCCGATCGGGTTCATTTTTGGACACGATTCTCTTGATGAAAGATACTTTGGCGTTAATGTATTTTGATTGAAATAAAAAAAAAAGTTTTTTTTTCAAGCCGCCCTAATATATACGCCCTCAAAGAATGACATTCGTATACATCTCCGAAGCGAATGAGTTAATGGATTTACGTTCTTCTACTTCATCTCTCGCCATTCCATTAAAGTTTTCATAGTTCGGATTCAAGTTTCAAATTAAAAAGGGCAACGAAATAGAATTTTCCCGTCAACTCGAATTTGCCGATTTGCTTTTTATTCGAGCTAGTAATTTTTTAAAAGAATCTGTTGTGTTCAAATTCCAAGAAAAATAATTTACAAGCCGTTCTGACGTCACTAGCAATTTTCGGTGCAGCCGTCAGTCGGGACTTTTTGGGGACGAAACAGAAATCGGTATTCCATTCATATGTCTAGAAAATTTTTTCGTTTTGTAGTTAAAATGGACAATGACCCAGACGAAAAAATGGAAGTTATTTATATCCATTTCCTGAGAACTTCAGTCGTCGGGAGCGAGAAATTTGGCATGGAGAAATTCTTTATTATTCGTATTCAAAATATTTTTCAACTTTTTCAACATTCCCGGTTTTCAAGATCTAGGTATCTCAAAAAAAAAAAAAAAACCACTCGCCGTTCCCATTTCCCCAAACTGTAAATAATCTAAATAATGAAGCACGTGTTTCTTTATTTTCAAAGGAAAATCCCAATACCAATATTCATGTCGGTAAAGCCTCGGGTTTCTGAGATATCAGTGTCCCCATAAAAAATACCCCCAACTGTGTAACGGCCTTGAGTGTATTTTTGCAAAATGATAAAATACGTATTTTCCAATTTTTTGAAGAGAGCCTTAATTTCTAATTTCACGTCTGCAACACCTCCGATTTTTGGGATACAGGATGGATAACAAAAATTGATTCCCATTTATCAACCCCTCAAGAACGTATTTTCCAAAAATAATTCGTTAGTTGGAGCCTGGGTCATGACAAAAAAATTTACTTTTAAAATTTTACGTTCCTCGATCAAACGGTTTGAACTTGGCGTTGCTGAGTCAGTCAGTCAGTCAACAAGTCCGAACACTTTCTTTGTATTACGTAGAGTTTGTTGTTAAAAATAATGACCGCTAATTATACGTGTTTAATAAAATTATACGTGTATAATTCGTGTCATCAACAGTCGTTGCGGATTACCTTTGAATTGAGCATTATTTCCGGAGCTCTGTACCACCTCGTGGCGACGTATTCCGTGAGAAAACCAGCGTGATTGTGATCGGGATCGGCAACTCTCGCCAGGCCAAAGTCGCAAATTTTAAGATCGCACGTTGTGTTCAAAAGAAGATTGCTCGGTTTAAGATCTCTGTGTAGAACATTTGCCGAGTGTATATACTTCAAACCTCGAAGTATTTGATACAGGAAGTAACATATGTGATCGTTACTTATTGCCTGTTGAATCACATGATTATTATCAGATAACGAAACATTTATAATATAATAAAATCGATAAACCTATGTGATGATAATAGTTATTATATAATATAATATATGTAAGATCGAGAAGGATAGAAAAATTATTTTCAAATAATGTGATAATTGTTTTCGATATCTAACGAATGAATTGTACAGACAAAAATTGCGTATTCGAGGCTCGGGCTCACCTGAGTTTTCAACAATTTGTAAAGATCGGTTTCCATTAAACACTGAACAATGTAGACGTCTCTCATTTGATCTATGGAAGGCGACCTCAATATATCTCTTATGTCTATTATCTGTTGGTAGAATAAAAAAAACGAAGAATGGAGGGTAAATTGTTTATGTAATTTTTAGAGACAACAGTGGCATAGAAGATTGGGGTGAGTCTTACGTTCTCGTGTTTGAACCTTGTAAGGATCTTGATTTCTCTCAGGGTCCTTTGGCTGTATGTTTGATGCTCGAATGGTGATATTTTTTTTATAGCTACTTTTGTTTTTGTCACATTGTCGTAAGCGGACCTGAATGATGGAAAGACGAATTTAATAATACAATTCTGTTACATTCTTCACGTCATTCCTTGACGCGGTATGAAAGCTTTTTATCATTCGAAGAGTTTTATCATTTTTAAAACAAAAAAACTGCACGAAAGTAAAGCCACTTTCGACACTTAATTTCAAAATGGTCGCCAATTTGTTAATATTTATCGGAAACAAATTACTTCAAGCTCTGTAAAGCTGGCACCCCCACCAAGTCAACAAATTTTTTTTTTGACATCTGGAAATTATAGGCTTTTTATGGGCTCTTTAACCCCGTTAAAATTAATTTTTGGGCTCATCCCGTTTTCGAGAAAATCGAAACTCAAAAGATGGGGTGCCAGCTTTATGTCAAGCCAGCGCCAGCTTTCTATTTTCAAATCGAAAACGTATTTAAATGGTCCCATATTTATGGGCTTTTTATGGGCTCTGCGAATATTGCATTCTCAATTCGATCAGAACTACTCCTAACGAGATAGGGGTAGTTTTTCAAAAATTACAAAATCGAAAATTAGATTTCCTGAAAAAATGTTCACTGGATATTTATAGGCTATTCATGGGCTCTCAAATGAGCATAGACTCAATTTTTTTTAACAACCCCTTCCCAAGAAAACCATCCCTCGTCACCCTATTCCTCGTAATAAAAACTCGAAAAAATCCACTGGGACGATCCTTTCAACGCAGTGATTATAGGCTATTTATGGGCTCTCGAAATTGGCTTAGCTCAGTTTTTTTGAACGACCCCTTTCCAAGATAACCACCACCAACATATATTCTTCAGAGTGGGAACTTTTAATAAATAACCAGGTCATTTGTTTCAAAGCAATAATTATAGGCTATTTATAGGCTCCCGGAATTGACGTCGCCCAATTTTTTCGAACCACCCGTTTCCGAGAAAAGCACCCCTAGCATATAATTTTTAGAAAAAAAAACTTCCAATAAGTAACTGGGTAAGTGGGTAAGTGGGCGTTCTTTTCAACGCAATAATTATAGGCTATTTCTTATGGGCTCTCGAAACTCACTCGGTCTAATTTTTTCAAACTACCCCTTTCCAAGAAAACCACCCCCAAAATATATTCTTCCGAGTGGAGTCTTTTAATAAGTGAGCAGGTAATTTGTCCCAACGCAATAATTATAGGCTATTTATGGGCTCTCGGAATGCGCGTAGCCCAATTTTTTCGAACCGACCATTTCCGAGAAAACCACCCCTAACATATAATTTTCAGAAAAAAAACTTTTAACAAGTAAGTGGGTAATTCTTTTCAACGCAATAATTATAGGCTATTTATGGGCTATCGGAATTGACGTAGCCGAATTTTTTCGAACCACCCATTTCCAAGAAAACCATCCCCAAAATATATTCTTCAGAGTAGAAACTTCCAATGAGTGAGCATGTCATTTGTGTCGATGCCATAATTTTAGGCTATATTATCCGAGAGCCTATAATTATTGCGTTAAAACAAATTACCTGCTCACTTATTAAAAGTCTCCACTCTGAAGAATATATATTGGGGGTGGTTTTCTTGGAAAGGGGTAGTTTGAAAAAGTTTAACCGAGTGAGTTTCGAGAGCCCATAATAAATGGCCTATAATTATTGAGTTGAAAAGAACGCCCACTTACCCAGTTACTTATTAGAAGTTTTTTTTCTAAAAATTATATGTTAGGGGTGGTTTCCTCGGAAACGGGGGGTTCGAAAAAATTGGCCGACGTCAATTCCGAGAGCCTATAATTATTGCGTTGAAACAAATGACCTGCTCACTTATTGAAAGTTTAGACTCTGATGAATATATATTGGGGGTGGTTCGAAAAAATTCGGCTACGTCAATTCCGAGAGGGTATAAATAGCCTATTATTATTGCGTTAAAACGAATTACCTACTCACTTATTAATAGTTCTTTACTTGAAAAATATATGTTTGAGGTGGTTATCTTGGAAAAGGGTGGTTCGAAAAAATTGGGCTACGTCAATTCTGAGAGCCCATAAATAGCCTATAATCACTGCGTTAAAAGGATCGTCCTAGTGGATTTTTATGAGCTTTTATTACGAGGAATAGGGTGACGGGGGTGGTTTTCTTGGGAAGGGGTTGTTAAAAAAATTGAGCCTATGCTCATTTGAGAGCCCATGAATAGCCTATAAATATCCAGTGAACATTCTTTCAGGAAATCTAATTTTCGGTTTTGTAATTTTTGAAAACCTACCCCTTACTCGTTAGGGGTAGTTCCGATCGAATTAAAAATGCGATATTCGCAGAGCCCATAAAAAGCCCATAAATATGGGACCATTTAAATACGTTTTCGATTTGAAAATAGAAAGTCGGCGCTGGCTTGACATAAAGCTGGCACCCCCACTTTTGCGTTTCGATTTTCTCGAAAACGGGATGAGCTCAAAAATTAATTGCAGTGGAGTTGAAGAGCCCATAAAAAGCCCATAAAAAGCCCATAATTTCCAGATGTTAAGAAATATTTTTTGACTTGGTGGTGGTGCCAGCTTTACAGAGCTGATCGAATGTATCGTAGACAAGAGCAAATTCACTTTTTGAAGGCTGCAGAGGATTCAGGATTACTATATGCACCCGGAATAGGTGCCGGTATGTAAGTAAACGAAAAAAAAAATTATTCCTATGTAAATTATACTTGAAACGCGCGCTTTGAACGCGTTTTACTTGAAACCATGTTTTTGAAAACGGTGACCCTGATTACTCGAGATACGCTTCACCGATCCACTTCAAACTGTGCAGGCTTCTTTAATATATAAAAGTACGGTGCATGACATCTCATTTTTTTTCATCCAAAACTTTTTTTCTTATCGACGAAAAACGGGCGATTTTTTTTAACGCAAATTGGATGTATACGATTGAACGTTGACCATTTCGTTAAAAAAATTTTTTTTGAAAATCGCAAATGTCATGCACCGTAGAAACTAATAAACTACATAAGTAATCATGAATTTTCCATTTTAGATAACCCGTTGAGGAACAGGAAGGGTCACCGCAGAACGCCTTTCGAAAAACATCCTCCGGCAAACTACGTACTATTCCTTCATTTATGAATATTTCTCAACGAAATTTTGTCGAAATATCGATAAAAGTGTACACTATCGAATGGTCAAATGTTTGAAAAAATATATGCATATAGCAAAGAGGAAAAATTCCCCAAAAAATACACTTTTTTCCCTCCTCTGACTGCGACTAACCCCTTAATTAATGAGATGTGATTTTTACAGAGTATATTTCACTCGGACGGCATATTTCGATACTCGAAAAGGAAATATTCAAGTACGATAAAAATATTGCAAAATCATTTTGAAAAAGATAATTAATTTTAACAAACCTTGTTCAATTATGAAAGAGAGCGTATCACTTTTACCCCAAAAATATATGTTTCATCTATGAAAAATATAATGAAACGCAAGTGACATTCTTTTGAGCAGGAACCTCAGATTTTAGCATAGCAGTTGATTTGTTTTCATTGGGAAATGCTTACCAGTATTCAGACATAATCTGCACTTCATATTGTTTATAATCTTCATCACGAGTAATTATTTGATAATTATCGAATAAATATACAGCTTGTTCGACAGCATCGTCGACTACTCTCAGCTTTCTAATTTTCTAAAACTGTGGCTGAAAAGATTGTCGATTGAATTTCATTGTTTTGTTCGTAAATAAAATGTTTATTCTTCATAAATAAGTGGTACCCGTGATCTTTATTATTAAATAGTCTTTTTAAAAATTAATCATCCTCTTTAAGATTCAATTACGCAGCATTTTTATTGTGCCCAAATATATTGATTTCGAGTATCGAATCATTTCGTCAGAGTAAAATGTATTCTGAAAAAAAGAATGCAAGAAATGTATTCTTATTATATTATATAATTTATTCTTGTTATTTATATAACATCTATTTTATTGAATTGAAAACAACACAGCAATTTATCATATTTTTGCCTCTCCTCTTCTAAGCCAAATAACACAAAATAAATTCCGAATACTAAAAATGAGATCCACTAACAATCACAATTAATGTAGGGTCCAATGACTCTTAGATACGTTAGGTTTTTTTTAGATTCTCTAAATAAATTGGACGATAATCGTCCGAGGAACGGTGTTAACGTGGCATGGGATATGACCCATATATGGTCTTTTTCGATAAAAGTAGGGTTCACTCCCCTCAATTTTGTATGGTACATATTGGATTTTATCAGGAATACTTAGTCACTCTGCCCATATAAACATGACCTAATGAAAAGTTTGAACGTATGTTAAATGGAAAACTTGTCTTTAAGTACGCGAGGCAGTTGGACGAAGGTCAAATTAGGCTTAACATTTTTGTTATTTTTTTTTTTAACCGATTCGGACCTCATCACAATTAACTTTAAAAATGACCCAAATAAGAACCACTCTCAACACATGTTGCATTCCACCAGAGCCGAAACACCTTCTAACAGCTGATTCAAAGTTTTAACCCCACAATTTGTGTGGAAAATGAAGAAACACATGTTTGAAGTTTTTTATATTAAGCAATGTTCATTAAGGATTATTCATCCTCCAAATCAATATGTTTCCGCAATTATGTCGACAGATTCAATCGATAAGTTGGAAAAAAAAGGTGGGTTGTCTTCATTTTTGTACACAGGGAAATAATATATTTTTTTCTAAATTCCTCAAATAAAGTCAAAAATATTGAAACTTCAAACCGAATGGGCTAATGCATCATTAGAAAGTTATAGCGCTTTTTATTTTTCAAAAACACGTTCAATGTGTTTTGCGGACTATTACTTTTTAATGAAACATTGGTCCACCTTTTTCAAGGTGTTTTTGTTTTTGTTCGAGGAGTTTAGAAAAAACTGAGCTAGAAAAAATTTAAATATCATTTTTATTTTTATTAAAATAAACGCATGAACGTGTTTTCAATCAGAAAAAGAGCTTTAAATTCTGAAGGAAATGTCAGTTCCATGGGTTCAAGATGTGAACATTTTTGTGTTTTTATTTAAGGACTTCAGAAAAAAATAAATTTCAAAAATGCTTTCCTTATAATTATTAAACTCTCAATTGGTCAACTGTTAATTAATAATGCTTTCAATGGTGCAACGTTATTATGAATTGTTTCATCATATATCGCCATTTTGATTCCATAAAAATGGAATAAAAAAACCTGTGCTTCAATTAATTGATAATCGTTGCTGAGACATATCAGTTTAAAGAACTAAAAATCATCAATGATCAAAAAACTTTATTCACCTGTATGCTTAGGGTCATGGCTCAAGATTGAAGAACCCTAAATACATGGTGCTTCATTGTTCACATAAATTGGTGTGAAAAATGGTTGGGCAAAAATGTTGAGACAGCTCCCCAAAGGTGTCTTAGTTCCTTTGGAATGCCTCATAGAATGATGTATATTAGACTATGTGAGAAAATGATAATTTTCTATTTTCTTTGGTGGTATCCGCTTAAATGTTAGTTTGGGTTGTCAATCGCGCCCACATAAAATTCAAGCCACCTAGCTCATGTGTAAAAGGACTCGCTAATTGATTTTTGCTAATTTTTTTACATTCCTGCAATATTTACTGAACAATGCTTTTACAAGAAAATGTTGAAGAACTTGTTTTATTGGAAGTTTGGGTTTCAAGAAAAAGATTCATATCAATTTTGTTAAAAGCAGAAAATTCATGCAGATATTTGCAAAACTAATGTAAAATATTTGATATGAAATAAGTTATTATTTTCATAACAAATTAATGTTGTCAATTTGAATTTTTTATGGCAATATTTCAATGGACAAAAGTGGAAAAGAACTGCATATATTCACGTATTGAGTACAATGCCATCTTTTCTTATTTCAAATTGAAATTGAGTATTTGCAAATATCTGAATGAATGTTCTGCTTTTGACAAAATTCAAATGAACGTTTTTTTCTCAACATTAAATTCTCAATATTACAAGTTCTGTAACATGTTCCTGTAAATAGCATAATTCAGGAAATATCACGAAAATCGTAAAAAAAGGAAAAATGGATTATCAGGACCTTTTACACATAAGCTAGGTTGCTCAAATCTTAGGAAGGTCATTTTTTGACCGAAACTAACATTTGAAAGGGTAGCAACTGAGAAAATGGATCTATTTTTTTAACAGTCCAGTATATGTATATGTAAACGATCACTTGTGGCTCATGCGCTATTACATTATTACTATATCCATATATATGTGTGTATGTGCAGACATATATGTTGTGTAACGTCACTTACACGACCATCCCGTATGCTCCCTCGCCCATGTAAGCGAGATTCGTGTAACGCGGACCAACTTCGAACACCTGTCCTCGTACTATTCCAGCATTTGGATTAACACTCGGTGTACTTTCGCTCGCCATTTTGACAACTAATTTCTGCTGCGTTGATTCACACGATTTGCGAACTCGAGAACGCGACGTTGAGAAAACCGAATGCTTCACAAATTATTTATCTTTTAAACCGACGAACAGAACGTATCTAAAAACTAGATTATTCGCGAAATACGTAAAGCTACGGGATCGTCTCACGATCACTCCCTCGTCGGTTACGCCACGAACAACGAACTAACATCGCTGTGTGTGGGCGTGTTTTTTTCCGAGTCGAGTTGAAAATGTAGATATTTCCATTTGATTTCGGAAGCAACGCACAGGGAGCAGCACGGCGATCAGGGTGTGACGCGCGAACCAGAGATGAATAGGGAGATGGCCAGCGCTCGGGTTTCACTCAAATTGTGGTGGCGTGTTTTCGCCGTAGCGGACAAAGCCCGAAACAGAGAGTGCAAGTCGGCGAAAATACCCGAGCGAAAGAGGGGAAATTGTGCTACCGTTTACGGGGATAGCATGCGATTCAGGCAGGGAAGCGAGCGCCGTTCGTGTAACGGCCAGAATGCCGAAACGAAGAGTGTAAGTGGGTCACGTGACGCGTTCTTAACAGCTGGGCTGCGTTATGAAACCCAACTCGAGTCAACTATAGTATAACTATAGTAATAGAATTATAACGGCGCGAGTTAACTATAGTTGACTCGAGTAGGGATTCAGAACGCAGCCCGGCTGTTAAGGACGAGTCACGTGACCCACTTACACTCTCTGTTTCGGCATTCTGGCCGCTACACGAACAACGCTCGCTTCCCTGCCTGAATCGCATGCTATCCCCGTAAACGGTAGCACAATTTCCCCTCTTTCGCTCGGGTATTTTCGCCGACTTGCACTCTCTGTTTCGGGCTTTGGCCGCTACGGCGAAAAAGCGCCACCACAATTTGAGTGAAACCCGAGCGCTGGCCATCTCCCTATTCATCTCTGGTTCCACGCAACGAATGAGAAGCAGCCGGAATGGCCGATATACGGCTCTGTACCAATCTCCCTACTCATCCCTGGTTGTACATCTCCCTACTCATCTCTGTCTCCGGTGTCAATCTCCCTTCTCATATCTCGACGCTGCTTACGAAAACTAGCATGTTTCAAATTTCTTACGAAAACAAGCACGTTTGGCATCACCGCGAAAACTAGCACGTTTCGGCTCTTGCCACGAAAACTAGCACGTTTCGATCTTCACCGCGAAAACTAGCATGTTTCGGCCTGCTTATTTTAGGGGTCGAAGCCGAAACATGCTAGTTTTCGCGGCGAATATCGAAACGTGTTAGTTTTCGCGGTGAAATTCGAAACGTGCTTGTTTTCGTAAGAAATCTGAAACGTGCTAGTTTTCGTAAGCAGCGTCGATCTGGTGTCAATCTTCCTTCTCAACTCTGCTGGCAGCACTGCGTCGTTCATTTCCGTCGGCATAGCAGTACACTGATATATTGACTATCGCTTAAAGAACGTCGTAACAGAAAACTACAAATATGAATGTGGGTGCTTCGCAATTGGACCGTGAACTTCGCGCATCGTGGCAGTTCTCACATGTCAGTTCTCAATTGTTGGTTATTATATCTATTCTACGTGCGTAGGTATTTACGTTGCAACTTTTATTGCGAAAACACGGAATTCGTCGTTATTTCGTGATTAAATTAAAAAAATTGATTCGAACGTAGGTGTCCCGATGGATTACTTCCATAAACCACGGAATTCTTGATCGAGCATTATCGCTCGTGAAAAAAAGGTAATAATAACGACAATCACGACGTTGAACTATTTCTCGAACCGTTATTACATCTTTTCGAAACCAAAAATCCTTTATAACCTCAATGTCCGTCATCAAAATTTTCTTTTTCTTTGTTTTATTTTAAAATTCATGGAGCCAATGACTATCTCTTCTGTTTAATTTTTCGATCTTTGTTTTTGAACAGCTTCTGGTAATCCCTCTGAGTCCCGTCGATAGTTGTTGGTAGCTTGAATATTGAAAAAACACTCTCGAAGAATCTCAAAGAGTGCAATCGCGCTTTCTTTAAATGTAGCTCGGTTTTCTCTACATAAAATCTGGACAGCGCGATGGCGCTGCTTGGGACTCAAACAGTTAAGATTGGACGGACACTGTTCGATCATATTTGTAGTTGAGTCGGCAGCATTCAGTGTTGTAATTGACAAATTACATTGTAATGTTATGTAGTCGGAGTTGTGAATTACTTGTTGCCGCAAGCTCATCACCGTTTTCTTGTTAAAAATGATTGTGATCAAAATAAACAGCGGCCGGGAGAGGGATGCCTGTTTCCAGAATTTTGTCACATGAATAACATTTTTTTATTTTCAAATTTTTATTTTGCCATTAATGGTTCTATCTTCATTGCCCTACAACGCTATAAATTCACAATGCTGCAATTAACGTTTTGATGAACCCAGTTTGTTCATATGTTATAACAATAATGAGTTTAACATTTTTTAAAATGTGTTTGCGAATTTGAAATATTTTATTTTTTTAATTTTTTTAAATAAAATCGATAATAACTAACGATTAATGGCAGTGTTGGAAATTTGTTCATCATTTGTTTCCTTTTTCGCATTCATGGTAAGAAGAAAGATTATTATCATTCCCCAATTTTTTTTTTCGCTTCCTCATAGAGGAAGCTTTGTTTTCGTAAAAAAAATTTTTTTCGAGATGTTCATGAAAACGTGTTCAGAATGTCCCAAAACATCGAAAAATCACATTCAGAAAAAATATCTGGATGTATGTGTGTGTGTGTGTGTGTGTGTGTGTGTGTGTGTGTGTGTGTGTGTGTGTGTGTGTGTGTGTAGCATTGGTTTAACGTTCATAACTTCAGAACGGCTTGAGATATCAAGCTGAAACTTATCACACATGTGAAGGGTTCCAGGTGCCTTGCTTGATTCGATTTTCGGAAAAATCCATGGAGTTCCTTTGTTTTTACGCGATATCAAAATTTTTCAAAAATCGATTTTTTTTCTCTAGCTCGCACAATTTTTGAGATATCGAGCTTAATTTCAGTCAAATGTTGCACTCCTTCCGGAAGATGCTTGGTACTGAATTTGAGCAAAATCCATGCAGTGCTTTTGTTTTCAGAGAATTTTGAAATTGGTTAAAAAGTGTCGTGCGCACTCTAGCTTGCGCAATTTTCGAGATATTCTGCTGAAATTTGGTACAAAGTCGCACTACTATCGAAAGATGTTTCGCATTGAATTTGGGCGAAATCCATCGAGCCATTCATATTTTATGTCGTTTTGAAATTTTTCAAAAATAAACGTGCGCGCTCTAGCTTCCACAATTTTCGAGATATCGGATCAAAATTTAGTAAAAAGTCGCACTATCATTTCAAGATGTTTCGTATTGAATTCGGGCAAAATCCATCTAGGTGTTTGAATTTGATGCGACTTTCAATTTTTTAAATTTGACATGGAATTCACCATACATTTATTCTGGACTAGATCGATTTACGAGCCGATTTTATGTAAGAACAAGGGTGCAAAGTCGTACCTTGCACATCGCTTCCTCATCATTTTTTTAATTTGTCAAAGCTTTTTAAATTTGCCAAAGCTTCCTCTATGAGGAAGCCAAAATTGATCGACACAGTTCCTCATAGAAGCTTGGGCAAATTTAAAAAGCTTTGGTAAATTTTTTTGGTTCGCATTCATGGAAGATTGATCCTGTGATGAAGCGGAACAATTTGTTATATGTTATAGAATTGTTCAATTTTTTTTTCATAGATTTCAGAAAATGGAACTATTCAGTATGAGTGGAAATAATGTGAAAGTAATGTGCATATTTATATCCCTAAATATATATTCCTTATTCGAAAAAAAATAATTTCCATATTTTTATGAGAAAACAAAATAACATTTTCAAAGTACTTTATTGGCGCTATTTGATATTTCTCATTGATTGAATCGACATATCTTTAAGTTATTTCTGAATACTGAAGAGAAATTGATCAATGGTCTATTTCAATAACTTGATCTTGGAATGAACTTTTGGGAAATGTAGATAACAAAAATAAATTTAGATTTTCTAACTAAACGTTTCCTTGAGATCAATTCAGCATAGAGTTGTAGATAGCGTTGCTGGTGTATCATAGATTGTTACTCGTGTTTCAGTGTGACATAAAAGGCAATACAACAAAAGGCCGATGGAGATGGCAGATCCTAAAGCATCAAAGTTGAGACCGCCATCAAAAATCGGCAGGCCATGCTGCACCGTTCCTCCAAAACCAGCGCTTCCTCCCTCCCCACCAAAATCAACCATGAGTGAGTGTTTCAAAGTTTTTCCTGTTTTTGTGTATTTTTTTTGTATTTCTTACGTTTTTGCACGATTTTGCACTTTAAATGTCCTGTAGAAACAAGACAATGTTTGTTCCAAGCTTTTTTTCTTGATAAATTGTGCAATCTTATAGCTCACTCGTGTGTGTCTGAGGCGTGGCTAGTTCATATATGTGGCATTCCAGCAAAAACCAGCCGCTTCGAACATTTGACAAAGATTTTTCCCTCCACGATTTTTTACATCAATATACGTTGAAAATAAAGACACGTGTTTCAAGGGTTTTTTTGAGCGCTTGCTATTGAGATACAGTGGAATGAAGTTTTACAGTTATTGACGATATTTGATCATTCGAAGTGATATATCTCAACAATGCTCAGGAATTTAATGTAATTGTACTTGTTGGTGTAGTAAATGTGTTTTATCATTGTTTTTGCACGAGCTATGTGATATACGTGATATATATGTGTGAGAGAGAAATCACTTGAACACTGCATGATTCAAAAACCACATGGAAATTTGTTTTCAACTTTTTTATTTATTTCGTGAACAAAAACAAAAAGTTTGAGCCCTTGTTTAACTTGGGCAGATGCTTTATTTGAAACTTATAGCTTTTTTATCATAAAAAACCCGTTTGAGGTTTTTTATATTGTCGTCATTTAAGCCGATATATATCTCAACAACGCTTCGCGATAAATTGAAAGACAAGGTGTGTTTTCTTTTCGTCTTTGCACACGCTATATGATGAAAATGTTTAATTGTGTTGCACTATTGAAACAATTAATGTCTTAAAAAAATTGTATAACCCGAAAAACCCGAAAAACTCGAGTGACTAAATATAGTCAACAATTGAAAAACTTCATTCCACTGTATCTCAATAGCGACCGCTCAAAATGAAAAATCCTGAAACACGTATCTCTTCACTTTCAACGTATATTGATGGAAAACATCGTGGTGGACATTTTTCTCTGTTCGAAGCGGCTGGTTTTTGCTGGAATGCCTCATGTATTTTTGGGACGGGGAAATAAACCTAACGAGAAACCGAACAAGAATGGGTTGGAAAGAAATCTTGGTAAGTACAAAAATGAAGCAATTTGACAAGAAATAACAATGAGAAATACAATATTCATAAACCTTTATTAGGTAAAGATGAAACAAAATAGTCAGTTGAAATTGTAGTTTGAGAGCTGTGTATACAAAAATTAATTTAAAAAATACAAGAAAACGTAGAAAAAATACTTGGAAAATTCGAATATTCACAAACTAATATCGGATAAAAATGAGGCAAGATAGTTGTTGCACTTGCGAGTTAGGTCGCCTTCCCTTCTTTCAAGATAATTATCATGTCCATTTTTCGGTGGATTTTCGAAGATCAATAATAGTACATTGTGTAACTCGGAGGGAAAGTGGCCGTTTTTAGCCGAGCGCGCGCAGCGCGCGAGGCGGAGACGAGTTCCGAAAAGCGCGCGAAGCTTAAAACGGTCTCCCTCCACGTTGCACACGATACTTTATATAACAAAGCCGTGTTTTCCGAGCCGCATGCAACGTAATGTGTATACTGCCCGGGGTGAAGGGGCGCAGTCCGGGTGGGGTCGAGGGGCGAAGCCCCAGTGGGGTCCAGGGGCGAAGCCCCGGTGGGGGGTTGGGGGGGGGGGCGAAGCCTCCCCACTGAAGAAAAAACGAATTTCAATGAAATAAATACACGCACTGTCGAGTCGGTTGTTCGAGGTTCAATGATAAAGTGGTCATGGTACCACGTGGCGATGACAGGAACGGAAGCTTATGTTTTTGGCTGCGGCGTCGCACATGCCAGCTGCCGGTGGCGCTGCCGGTGGCGCCGCCGGTCCGTTCGCGTTCCGTCTCGTGTTTGCGGGTCTATTCGTGACATAAAAGTGTCGAAAAAAATCTTGCTGTCCGCTCAACAGCGATGAGTCATGGATTTTGCAGTACTAGTACTAAAAAGGGGACTTTTTTGTACTGTTTACGATACCGACAGTCGATTGTCACGCAAACGCCTACCTTAGCTCCCGAGAACACCCCCCAAAAAGCGAGGAAAACACGGCTGCGTTATATAATAGTACATTGTGTAACACGGAGGGAAAGTGGCCGTTTTTAGCCGAGCGCGATGTTTTCGGAACGAGTCGTAGACGAGTTCCGAAAAGCGCGCGAAGCTTAAAACGGTCCCCCTCCACGTTGCACACGATACTTTATATAACAAAGCCGTGTTTTCCGAGCCGCATGCAACGTACTGTGCATATTGCCCGGGGTCCAGGGGCGCAGCTCCGGTGGGGTCCAGGGGCGAAGCCCCGGTGGGGTCCAGCGGCGGAGCCCCGGTGAGGGGTTGGGGGGGGGGGCGGAGCCCCCCCACTGGAGAAAAAACAAATTTCAATGAAATAAATAAATAATAACAAAACTATAAGTGATTTATGTTCATGCTCGCATTGCACAAAGTAATTTTTATTGAATTTTATTAAAATTATCTGAACCTCTGCATAACGAGATTAAACATATATAACAAGCTTAAACTAATTGAAACGGATTAAGAAATACTGACTCGGAGGTGCTAATTAAATATCGTAATCCGTTCAATCTTTTCGTAATATAGATAATGACTCATCACAGTTAGATTAGATAGAATAGATAATGTCTTAAAACGTACGTAATAAACTCAAATTGAAGAAGATAACAAATTAAAAACAAATGACTTGTAATATTTGGTAACAGTCTTTTTCATATAGATATAATCATTAAAACGATGATAATATTATAATGATTTAAAACGAAATAAATTGAAAAAAAAATCAAAAAATAATAATAATAATATTGAATAATCGAACGATTATCCAAGTAACATTTGACACTCACATCAATCCTAAATTTGAAACTTGCAAATCCTACCAACCGAAATAAAAAATAAAAACGACTTAAAAATAAATGACTATTTTTCTTATAAATAGATCACTGTCTTTAAGACTTATAGTTATTGTGAATCACGAATGAACAATTATGAAACACATTGGGATCTTTTGGTGATAGTGAGGGTGCTGTAATGGTTGTCAGCGGTTCCCTCATTACTGTGCTGGCCACCATTCCAATTTCAATCGGTGGAACTTGAGGTTGGGTCGATGTCGAACATGATGCCAAGTTGACGGAGGATGATATGATGTTACTAATTCTTGCTTTGTTGCTGATGGATTCTTCTATATAGCCCTCTGCAACATTGCTCGACTTCCATCCACCGTGGCGCTTCAAGGTGGTTATGTTGGCGCCACTGTCAGCGAGCAATGTTGCAGAGGTTCTGCGGAATGCATGGCCGGTGTAGCGATCTGGATCGTCCAATTTCAAGTATGCTGCGATGTCTTTTGGCATCTTGGAAAATTTATGAATTCCAATTACTTGGACGGTGCATTTGTTTCTTCTATAGTTCAAAAAGAAGCGATCGGTGTTTGCATGGGCCGGCCGAAGGTCCCAATACTTTTGAACAACTTTGGCAAAATGTTCAGCGATTACAAATGTCCTCGGCTTGTTTGTCTTGGTGATCGGGATGTTTACGACGAGCAATTCTCCCTGGCGAGTGATATCTTTCACTTTGACAGCGACCAGCTCGTTGCTTCTGCATGCCCCGCTTATGCCAAATATTAAAGCAACCTGTAATATATAAGTCACATTTAATATTATGAACAAATTACCAACTCAAATTGTAAATAGTCGTATTTTTGAAATTACCTTGGTTGCTAAAAACTCACTGTCGGGGGCTTCTGCAAGAAACTTATTGATTTCCTCCGGTGACAGCACTTTTGACTTCTTTGCCACAAATCCTGTTGATTTTTTTCTCATAAAGGCTTTGAGTTCCATGTATTTTCCGATGTCTACTTGTTCTTTTATCTTCAATGTTGAACGCAGCATTGAATATAGCGACCACAACGTCGATGGCTTATATTTTTTGTCTAAGCCATTGAAATACGCTAATAGTACAGTTTCGGAATTGGATTTAGTTTTATGATTCTGTTTCCACGCAACGTATGCCTCATAGGTCAATTCATAAACTTTTTTCGATTTCGACGGCAATAAATTTTCCCGCGCACTTTCAGCCTCTTCCTGAAGATCCGGTGGCGTGGCCGGCCTACTCTCGTCGCTGCTGTGATTCGGCATTGCCTCCATTTTTGTTACAGAACAATCTTCATCTATTCACTATACGCACTGTCGAGTCGGTTCTTCGATGTTCAGTGATGAAAAGGTTATGGTATCACGTGGCGACGACAGAAACGGAAGCTTATGTTTTTGGCTGCGGCGTCGCACATGCCAGCTACCGGTGGCGCTGCCGGTGGCGCTGCCGATCCGTTCGAGTTCGGTCTCTTCTTTGCGGGTCTATTCGTGACATAAAAGTGTCGAAAAAAATTTTGCTGTTCGCTCAACAGCGATGAGTCATGGACTTTGCAGTACTAGTACTAAAAAGGGGACTTTTTTGTACTGTTTACGATACCGACAGTCGATGGTCACGCAAACGCCTACCTTAGCTCCCGAGAACACCCCCCAAAAAGCGAGGAAAACACGGCTGCGTTATATAAAAACAATTTTTCTACGCTACAGACACTAAGGGATGAAAATACAACCCCTAGAATGAATTCCGATTCTTTCATTGGATAAAGGTGACTTTTGTTGGTCCCCAGAAATGATTTCAGTCGCATATATTCCGAAGAAAAATTTTCTAATCTTATTTTCGAACATAAGGGTGGTTTTTCACGAAAAGGGTGGTTTTGAGGGGTGTTCAAATGGTGGCAATTTTTTCCTGTCATTTGTGTTCTAGTATCACCCCAAAACCGTCGCAATTGCGAATGAAAAGTGATTTTAAATAATTAAAGTCCTAAAGGGTTAAGTGGTTGAAGAGCTTTGTCCAATAATTTATTGTTGAGTTATCGGCCGTCAAAGCAATCGTAGTAATTTCTTTACTTCTCTCAATTCGTTTGGGAGACGTTTTTTTTCGCATCGTCAAACATTTATATTCCATATCATCTTCATGTATAATTAATGACGTCTCCCGACTGAATTAAGAGAAGTAAAGAAATTACTACGATTCAAAATATTGAATTCACCGAAATGACCGATCATAAATCAAACTATGAATAAAATAAGATTATACCTTGAATTATTTCATCCTTTTAAAAGTTATTCTATGAAAATATTTTTTTATAACATACTTTTTATAATGTATATTTTTTCAAGTTTTGTTGTTTTTTCGCGTCCGAGTTCTTTTTGCAGTTGGGAGTTTTTAAAAATTAAATATATTTTTTTTCATTCTTTTCGAATTCATGACGTTTTTTGTTTTTTAAAAAAATTTCTATCGATCTCAGATTATCAAATAACTATTTTAATCTAAGAAAACTGAATGAACCTCATCAATAAGATGTCTGACAGCGTTAATTTGAAATCGATTGGAACTCAGTGGTTGTACAAGAAATTGTAAATTCATTATCGAACAACTATTTTAATCTAAGAAAACTCCATGAACCTCATCGATAAGAGGTCTTACAGGGTTAATTTTAAATTGATTAAAACTCAGCGATTGTACGAAAATGTAAATTTATTATTGAATGATCTAAGAAAACTCAATAAACCTCATCGATAATAAGTCTGACAGTGTTAATTTTGAATTGATTAGAACTCAGCGGTTGTACAAGAATGTAAATTCATTATTGCACAACTATTTTAATGCAAGAAAACTCAATGACCCTCATCTATAAGATGTCTGACAGCCTTAATTTGAATTCTATTGGAACTCAGCGGTTGTACGAAAATGTTTATCGAATAATCCAAGAAAACTCAATAAACCTCATCGATAAGATTCCTGACAACGTTAATTTTGAATTTATTGGGACTCAGCAGTTGTATAAGAATGTAAATTCATTACCGAACATCTACTTAGACCATTGCCTGAAGAGGACTCGACGAACCTCATCGATAAGGATGTCTGACAGTATATACTTGGAAATGATCGAACTTAGCGGTTATACATAAATGTAAATTCAAGATACCTGTGTTTCGCTGCGATTTGGAAAGGAAACCACAACCGTTAAATTCTGGAAACAGCAAGTAGAAGAAAGTCATGTCAACGAGCATTTTAATTATCAAAAAAATATGTTGAGAAATAGTTTAATTTTTCACAACGATATCGGTTATCTGTTCTTTCAATCTAAGTAATGATGAAAATTGTGATTTTTTTGCAGTGTTAATTGTGTGTTGGTTGAAATTCAGAGGCTGTACGAAATAAATCTTAGGTTTTTTTTTTCAAATTTATTCTGTACAACCTCTGAATTTCAATCAATACAAAATTAACACTACGAGAAAATCTTATCGATCAGATTCATCGGTTCTACAATATTTATCATTACTTAGATTGAAAGAACAGATAACCTATATCGTTCTGAAAAATAAAAATATTTCTCAAAATAGTTCGATAATTGAAATGCTTGTTAACATGACCCTCTTCTACTTGCTGTTCCCAGAATTCAACGGTCGAGGCTTCCAAATCGCAGCGAAACACAGGTATCTTGAGTTTACATTTATATATAACCGCTGAGTTCGAATAATTTCCAAGTATATACTGTCAGACATCATTAACGATGAGGTTCATCATCCTCTTCAGGCGATGGTGGAAGTAGTTGTTCAAAAATGAATTTACATTCCTGTACAATCGCTAGGTTTCAATCAATTTCTAATTAAGGCTGTCAGACATCTTATCGATGAAGTTAATTGAGTTTTCTTAGATTAAAATGGTTGTTTCAATAGAATTCAAATTAACGCTGTCACACATCTTATCGATAAGGTGCACTAAGTTTTCTTAGATTAAAATAGTTGTTCGATAATGAATTTACATTCTTGTACAAAAATCTAATGTGAAAAAAACACTAGTTATGTTTACCGTTAAGCTGGTTCGATCTACTGTCGTATATATATTTTTTTTAGTCGCGTATTTTTTAATATATTTTATATATTTTGTTATACTCTGAATTATCTGACGTTTTCGTCACTGGCGACAGGTGACAGAAACGTCAGATGCGTCTCTATATTACGAAACCCTCGCGATCGGTCACTCTGGAGCCCTCGCGATTGGTCAAACGCGTTATGTCCCTCTTTTGAATGGGTTCGATATGTTTGAAAAAATTTCTACGAGTTTGCATCCGATCATATATATTACCATCCTATAACAATCTCTGTGATCCGCAGAATCGATGTGCCAAAATCTGTTAAAAGAGAATCAGTTGTTTCGCCACACTCCAGCGCAATTTTTCACGTTGACTCGACGAAACTCATAACACCCATCTTTTGCCCTGCGGGCAGTCGAGAGTTAAGAAGTATTTCATCCCCAGAAAATCAATTCCAATCATTTGGACCACAATGAAATGAAAATGGAGGTGCTTAATCTCTCGAGAATTCCTTTGGGATACTTTGAGATATAAAAAATCAGTAATATCGTTGATCCATTATTTGCAAAGTAATCCTAAGTCGCGCGAAAAGTCCGGAAAGGACTTTTGAAAATCTTTTTTCGAATCCAGTTAATGGCACGAAATACATTTTTTTAACAATGGAAACATCCTACCGAAGATGCTTTGAAATTCTCAGAACCATACTTCCATTGTTAACTCCCGGGTGAAAACGGGAGTTATGTGTTTCGTTGGTATGGCGAGGAGATGACCGCAATCCGTTTTCTTCTCTAACCGTCCAAACGGCTGATTTGCTGCATGCGTGCTGATGCGTGGCGGGCATTCGTTGGCGCTTTAGGCAAAGCATGGAAAATGCGCCTGGCAGTCAACGTGTTAATGAACGGATATAAACTCGTTAAGATAATAGGTATTGAAAAAGGGACCGTTTTCGAACGTTCTTAAATAACGATGATCTTTTTTGTCTTCGCCCATTCCGTATCGTCTGCTCCGGCAGGGCCGACGGGACGCATTTCCTCTGGGTGGGTAGTTCTCGGCGGCTGACGAGGCGATGCGGACGAGGTTTCGTTGGGTGACGACCCACCGTATCCCCCTCTTGCGCCAGCCCTGGCTTTGAAAGAGCGTGTGTACCAGTACATACGTTTGGTGCAGTGAATTTATATGGGGCATTCCATGACAAGTCGATCAAGTTCTGGCGGCCATTTTTCAGATCGTTTTCATAATTTTTTATTCGAAAGTACTCATCGAAAAAAACGAGCCCAATTTTTTTTTTATATAAAAAAAAATACATTTTTTGAGATTTTTTTTTTAAAATAAAAAAAAATAAAAAAAGAACATCCTTTTTTTTTTTGCCTGAAAAAATGCACAGAATTCTTATGGATTATAAGGAAATTTTCAAACGCTATCGCAAGATGGAGCTTTCAAAACTACCGGAGAAAAAAAATCAAAATCAAAAAATTGTATACGTGACAAATGCAGCCCCAATATCCACACCCACCATTCGCCACATTTGTTGGCGAATTTCTCGATTTTTTTTTTTTTCCGGTAGTTTTGAAAGCTCCATTTAGAAATAGCGCTTGGAAATTTCCTTATAATTCATAAGAATTCTGTGGATTTTTTCAGGCGAAAAAAACGGACATTCTTTTTTTTATTTTTTTTATTTAAAAAAAAAATCTCAAAAAATATATTTTTTTTTAATTTGAAAAAAATTGGGCTCGTTTTTTTCGATGAGTACTTTCAAATAAAGAATTATGAAAACAATGTAAAAAATGGCCGTCAGAACTTGATCGACTTGTCATGGAATGCCCCATATGTATATTCAGCTGTTCGAAAACAACGCATTCACTTGGGATCTTATGGTACGTATTGCTTTCATTCACCTCGTAAGGGCAATTTTGCAATAATTGCTAATTAAAAAATCATTATCGAGTGATTCTTTTTTTCGCCACTGTTATTTTTTTTTCTTCGGTAATGATAATTCGGGTCGGTAGGCGGTGAGCATAACCTCACAAATATCATCATAACGGAGATAACAGAATAAATAATCAAACGACTAGATGAATACATGTTTCTCTAAGAAGAGAAAAAGAGAAATAATAATACTAATCAATCAATCTACTAAATAAATAAACTAATATATAACTAATAATAATAAATAATACTAATCAATAAATCGATTAGTAATAATGAAGATATTAATATTTTTCAATCGAGTGCATATCGAAAATGATAGTTGTGTCCAACAATTGATGTTCAGGACTGCTCGTGTTTGGTGAAACGAATATCCAAATGTTAATGTATAGAGAGTAAAAGTAAAAAAATAATAAACGAGGGAATGATAGTCCAGTAGGGATCAATGGATAATCAATCAAATAACTATATGATTACATTTTTTATTTGAAAAAAGAGAGATCATAATATCAATAATCATCTGATTAGTTGATAATAATAAATATAATAATATTTTGTCAATGGAGTGTATATCGATGATAATCATTGCATCTAACGGTTGATCTTACAGACTGTTTGTGATTGATGACGCGATTAACGAAACGTGTATCGATAGAATGTAAAAAGAAAGAAAAAGAAACAAAATTCAGCAGTTAATTTAAAAAAAATGTTTTTAATTGATATGTGCCATGTGTATTGCGCCATCAGCAGATTTTTTGTAATGCGTATTTTTCTATGCTTTACATCTTTCCTTGACATTATATTTTTTATTTTCTGTTTATAATGCTCTGCCATTTTTTAATCCGCTGATAAAACTTTCAACTAAGCGGTTGAAATTGTTTGCCGTCACCGGTTAATTGTTATTCTCAAAAGAGTCTAGTTGAAGCTATGACTCACTAGTTCACAAGTTGATTGTTTTCATTACAAAAGTCTCAAACAAAACGTCTTACTTCTCCCGAGAAATATATGACTTCGAACGGTGATGTCCAGTCAAGTTCTGCAACGTGTGAACATTTTTAGTTCTCTTGAAGGAATTCAGTAAATGATAATCACATTATTTTATATTATAATTGTCCATTATTTTTCATCTTTCCTCATACTTCTCATTATGGGGCCAAATATTGTTCATCCCAATCATAGAAAGATCCTTTTTACAGTGGCAGGCATTCAGCTAGTCTTCTCTCGCTGGGGCCATGATAATCAGATTATCTGGTAGAAGGACTACTGAAATGAGCCATCAACAACGAGAGAACATTGACACCAACCCACGATGTGCCAAAAGATCAGCTATGCCAAAGAAAAGCATCATGCGCTAAAGCTCATCAAGACTTTTCAAAATCTTAATACATTGAATTTTATAATATAATAAATTGATTTGATATTGAATATATTTCGCAACATTGTCTTTCGTCCTCTCTGCGATAAGTATCTCAATAAGTTGAGGCCCGGATCAATTTTTCTAGCTCCCTTGCGTCTCGATATTAAGATTTGTCCAAAGAATATAAAAATAAATATGAAAACAGAAAAAAATGTCTGGGAAAAAATTGAGCTGACTTATTATTACTCTCCCGCGAAACTCCTAGAAAAATCGCAATCTCGACGGTGTCACTCGATTTAGAAACTTGGAGGCTTTATAAGTATCATGAAGAATTCATAAATCAAACGGTCATAATTTAAACTATAAATGAACTAATATAATACCGAGAATTATTTAATCCTTTTCAAATATTTTGTATAAGACAATTTACTATGTAAAACTACTTCTGCAGCCGGAAGTTTTCCAAATTTTTTAATTTGCTTAATCTGTACGATCATATTAGTCCCGAGTTATGGGACGTCAATGGGTAAAAACTGTAATTTATTGTTTGACAGCTGATAACTCAACAACGAAATATCGAACACAGATCTTCAAGCACTCGAATTACAGAGAAAGAATCAATTTGAACGAGCTCGCAGATGGATTGACAATTAAGAAAATTATTTGCATCCGTGAACCTTCTGAAAGGCAAACAAAAATGTAGAAAACTCTTCTATCGCTCATTTCTTTGACTGCTCAGGAATAGTCGATGATAAAAATATTAAAACTCAGGATCTCGAAACTAAAGTATCGAAGCTCCAATTTTCTTTTTCGATCATTGTTCTACAACAATTTTTATAGAACGCAACCATGTCTCCCTCGCTTTTTCGTGCGTGTTTGCGGGAGGCAACAAAGGCCTTTTCGTGACTCTCGACTGTTCGTATGATAGATCGTACGCAAAACTGCACATTTTACTCCTAGTACGTCAATACCCCCCCCCCCCCCCCCCCCCCCCCTCTTCTATGTCAAGTGGGCGTGAAATTTTGTTTGACCGTCTTTGCAGAACAGAAGGCGAACAGGAGACAGATCAGCTCATTCGATCTTCTGTCACATGGACTGACATTATCAACGACATTGTATCATTTGTACTCAGAATTTTTCTTCAGAAAATATACTATTTACGTTCCATTGGTTTTGAGATTTTAAAAAATTGATCATTTATTTAACGTGCATCAGATCTGTGTACAGTAGGGTGGGTCAAAAAAATTGACTATTTTTTTTTTTTACTTCGTACTCCGAAAAATAGGTTGCTAGACACCTCTAGAAAATTCACACCAAATATGAGCTTTTTATTTTAATGGAAAGGTCTCGCAGTTTTTTATTTTTTCTGCAGTATTAGAAGAAAAAATTCATATCGCTCTATCAACTGTTCGTTAAAAATATCCTCCCTCATATACTTGTAGGAAATTGACCGCTCTACAAAAAAGGTCTCTTACAATTTTCCCGTAAACCTCACTGTTTGAAAGATATTAAAGGTTAGTTTGATCATTTTTCGACAAATTTCTGTTTTGCTTATGAATTTTCTAACTCGTTAACGAAAAATCATTATGAAAGGCGCAACGCTTAGTTTTGTAGAGAATTAACTGCTTTACAAAAATGGTTTCTTATGATTATTCGATTGAATTAAGCGTTCAAAAGATATTCATCGTCGAACTTCAATGCACGATAATTTTAACAGTTTTTGATTAATAATTCGGAAAATTTTAATTTAGTTTATGAGTTTCAGGGAAATTTATACAAATTTGAGTTTCTATGGATAGAGAGATGTTTTAAACTATTTTTCTAGTTTTTTTTTTAGTCGTAAGCATGTTTGGTGACATCGGAAAAAAAATTAGTGCATCATTTCTGACTTAGAGTCAATGATTTATTAAATCTTGAAAAAATAACGTTTTTGTTAGAAATTTATTATGAAAAGTATTAATCTTAAAGAAAAGGAATGTTCAATTTGTTATTTAAAAGTTTTTTCATTTAATTATCATTGATAATCAAATAATCTCTGTACTCCCGCGTTCCCGCAGTACGAAGTACAGCTGTACTCCGTACTTATTCGGTACTTCAAGTACAAATGTACTTCGGGGCTGCCCAACACTGGTTCTATCCATGTTGAGTTCCTATCCATCGATCCGCCAATTATTCATAAAATCGAATACCCCAACACCATCTTCGGCATCAGTTGAACGTTTGTTCAGCAGAGCAAAAATGACTGACTTGCCACAATATAATCGGTTGTCGGCAACAAATTTTGAAATCCGAGTATTGGGTCGATCAAATCCGAAAATGGTATTGAAATCATGAAATAAAACAATCTACCGTCCTGTCAACGTTCGATCGGTCGCAAAATCGTCATCGTTACCGTGTTTAAAAAAAAAATAATAAAAAATAAAATAAAACAAAGTACAGCTGTACTGCGTACTCCCACGTTCCCGGAGTACGGAGTACAGCTGTACTGCGTACTCCCGCGTTCCTGCAATACGAAGTACAATTGTAATTCTTACTCCGACGTTCCCGCAGTACGAAGTACAGCTGTACTCTGTAGTTCGTACTTCTGAAGTACAGATTTGCCCATCACTGGTCGATTATATGCATTGAGTTGCATGCAGCTCGGAAAAAACGGCTTCGTTATATAAAGTATCGTGTGCGACAAAATTTCTACGGAAACGTAGAAAATTCCGACTGAAAATGTTCTGTCTGGTTCCCGAGTATTCACATAAGAGTTAAATAAATAATGGAGTATCGGGTTAACAAATGTATCTTCTGCAGTCCGACAGATTAATAATGCAACATGTCACTGTTTTTTATTTCAGAAAAAACTCTGTCTTTTCACAATGTCCACCGTTAAAAACGCGTTAGAACTTGTAACGAGCGTGTCCCGACTATGCCTTGGCCTTTGGCTATCACGACCAAATCATTCGAATTTCTTAATGACTTTATAGTGTATTCCTCATGACTCACATTCTCGAAAAACGCGATTAAAAATTTATTTATGACACGCTGCGCGTAAAAGTGCGGTTTTACGCACCTTGTGACATCAAAAATCGTACGATACTCGTACGAAAAACGTTTTCTGGACTCGTGTGATTGCAACACTCGCCTTCGGCTCGTTCTGCAAACTCACACTCGTCAGAAAAAAATGTTTCGTACTAGTGTCATAATATACTATTTTCCCGCTTTTGCACTAGTGTGGAGCCTTACATTTAACCTTAATCCTCCGTCGGTAATCCTGAATTTACGGACACCGGCGGTAATCTGGACCATTTATGGCACGGTGATGTTTTGACGCAGAAAATTACGCTTAAAAAATCTGAAACAATTCTGTAATACTTATCTCAAATCCTATTTGTTATCTCAATAGTTTTTTTAGCGATATATAATTAATAATTTTTTTTACGACAAATTGATTGCAACAAAATCGGGAAAAGCTCAATTTTCATTCAAAAAATCATATCTTAATGAAAATTTTATCAAAATGAGGAATTCCAACGGGGTTTCACAGTTAAATATATGTACTTTCAGGAAAAAAAAATGTTACCCGAGTTACTTTCAAAAAATATAATTATTTTGATTATAGAAAATCTCGTTTCTGGCAGGTTACGAAAAGTACGGAAAAATAATAGTTTTGGTATTCTTTTCGCCTTACTTTATCAAAAACTCTTAAAAAAGTTTTACATAATATATAAAAAGTGATTATCATACTCATATATATACATCGGTCTGAAAAATGTTTATTAGCGCATGATAAGCAAAAAGTAGTGCGATGCTTTTCACACTGCTTTTTTTTTTGTTTGTTACATTTCGTGGTAATGTTTATAAAGTATGCATACATCATTGAGTATCATTTCAACAAGTTAAAATAATCATATGAGTCCACAAGTAACGTCAATTAAATTTCACTTGCACGAAATTCTGGTTCGGACGGTAATCTGGGTCCTTGATGGCACGCGCGAGATTTTGAATTCCTACTGCTCAGGAATAAATTAACGGGTCCAAGCGACCTCGTGCGTACGAGTTCTCACCCACACCTAGTTTTTTTTACAAATGAGCGTCAGGCACTGCGGTTTTCGAATTTCAGAGATATTTGACTTGAAAGTTTGTTTTGTGCCTTTAATGGGCCAGATTACCGGCGGAGGATTAAAAAAATCGAACATTAACGTTCGTCATCCCCCACGGCAAACTTATACGTGGCTTCCAATTCCAACAACCGTTCCGTGAAATTAAAGTCTCAACGTCACATTGTTCCGTCGATGAAAGTTACAATTAATTAAAACGTTTAAAACCGGAGGCTTATGTTCGTTGGTCTGGCTTCCTGTGGATAATAAAAAGCTCGTGTCCCGACCCCTCGATGAGAGCTCCGTAAAGAAATTAACTAAAAATAAAATGACAAGTTTGAAAAAAGAGGGGATCCCATTATTACCCCACCAGACTGTCAGCCCGAAGCAAAGCGAAGACTCTTCGATGCGTTTACGCACTTGCCCCGACATCCTGAAACACGCCCACGAGACATCGCATTACTCTCGCCTGAGCTAGTCGTCTGACTCGTAGTAAGTTGCTATTCTACCTCTCATCACGCAGCATCATCACTCTCGAAACTGGTAAATATTTACGGGCTCCGTACTACCGACCACTAAAGATTAACTCTTTCCCGTTTGTCAGTAGTAATAACATTTTTTAAATGTTTTCCATTTTTCTTGCACAACGGATTCCAAATCCATTAAATGAATTTTGCATTTTTACACTAAATCATTTCTCTTCTCGATCGCCCATCGTGTTTTGTTTCATATCCAATTACGATTTAGTTCGATGAAATCTGATAAACAATGCGTTTGCATTTTTCAGAATTTCACGCGAAAACTCAGACTCCAGTTCATTTATTTATTTATCGTTATTTATTATTTTCGACTTACACGTTTAACCATTTAATTTTATCACGAGTGATTATATAGTTTGAAATGACAAGGATTCGACGGACAAGAAAGAACTTTTCTTTTCTTTTTTCGAAGATTAGCGTTAAATTTTTGTTTAGACCATTGACTTAAATAAATCCGAAAAGCAATTGCTTTCCGAAAGAAATTCGAAAAAAGGCGTGAAAGACGTAGAGTTTTTTCCGACTATAGAGTATTAAGACGTTACATACGTCTAGCAGCGCCAATAATGCGCTAGAAGAAAAAAAAACTTTAGTAGGGATAACAATAGAAATTAATAATAATAAATAGTACACATTGCTTATTGGTATTTAAACTTTATTAAAAAATATATTTCACTTCATTTTTACAAAAATTACCATATAAAAATCACGTGATCTACAACACTAAGAAAAAAAGTTGCTCCACGGTCGGCATCATATCTTCAGTAGATGTTGATCGATCTGCAAAATTAAAAAAAATCTTGTAAAATAAAGTTATAGTTATAGTTGTCGAGTCGGAATTTTGAACCTCAAAAAATTTAGCAATTTATGTCAGCTCCAAAAAAAAGTTCGCGTTTTACGTCATAAATTTTACACTTTAATTATTTTTATAAAATGTTTTAATCAAAATACCAAAAATCCGGCTCGACATCGTATAGAGAAAACGATTTCGAATGTTTAAAAAAAAATCGCATCGAAAAATATAAAAAACTGTACGAGTTATTATGCCGACCGTGGCGGAAAAAGTAGTTTCGAGAAAAACGCGTTTTAAGTGCGTTTTGTTCGAAGTCGCGCGCAGCTAAAGCAAAAACTTTATGAATTTTTTCATTTGTTTTGTAAACTTACGTTCAATCTCCCATTCCGGCTATTGTGTGCCTTCTTTGTCGGTAATTAATTGTTTTTGGTTATTTTTTGCGGTTTTTCGAAAGTAACGGTCAGCCGTCTCAAACGAATGACAGCTACCTGCGCGCACCAAACTCGTCGGGCAGTCACATTTTCTACCATAACATTGGATCTATGGAGAATTTTTGCAATCGACTTTCACAGAAATAAGCCTATAACTATAAAAAACAACAATCTGTTAAAAAAGAAAAATTGATTTTTTGAAAATTCTCCACGTACGTAAAGCCTTAAGAATTTAGATGAATTTCGAAGATTTTTTAAAATGAATTTTTTTTTATTTCAACTTTTGAGGATATAAATGAGCAATATTTAAACAATATTTCATGAAATTTTAATTGAAAAATTTTGAACATTCAGTCCGTCGGACCTAGTTTTCACAGACCCCTTAGAAAAAAGAATGCTAACGGTGGTCAGCTAGCGATATCTTTATGTAAAATAAAAAAATAAAATCTGTTTTGTGAGTGGATAAGTATAGCTCGTCATTGCAGCAAATGTTTGAAAAAAATTGAAATTGGAATTGTTCCCAAAGTTGTATAAAAAAAAACTATTGTTGATAATATCTACACCACATCTTGCTTTGTAAAATGAGTTGAGATCAAAAAACGAAAAAACCTTCGGTCTTCTACTAGTTCATTCCTATATCTAAAACGAGTGAGCAAAATTTCAATAATATCGGTGCATTAGGAGTTTACGAAATCGTGTCCACCGACTTAAAAAATGGAATTTTGATACCACTGTACATACACGCAATGCTCCTGGCCGGCCGAGCTTAATAAGAGGAATTTTGCGGAGGCTCTCTCTCTCTCCTCGAGTTTACTCCGATTGACCCTGGCAAAATATTCATAACATGGTGAACTGTGAGATAAAAAATTATTTTCTAAAATTGAATTTTTGAAATCTTTAAAACAATGTAGGCCTTTAATAAACGCGAATGAATTAACAACAATGTCGTTATAGTTGTAATATAGTTGAAAGATGAGTGTGACGAGAGGAGACTTCCCTTTACGATGAGATAACAAGTCACGGAGTGTATTTGTTGCATCGAGGGCATGTGTCTTACCTTATTCGTCGGCGCCGCCGCCGTTTCTTTCTGTGTGTATGTGTATGTGTGTGTCTTATGCGATGTTACATGGTTTGCCGAGACCTAGAAAAACATTTTGCCGGTGCCGTCATCGAGTGACGCAACACACAACATATTGTTCTTTACAAACGCGCGATCGTTTTTCCAACACCAGTTTCATATTACATTTGGTCGGGTTTGCGTCAACCGGCAATTCGATCGTAACATCGATCGTCAGGTGAAAATAAAATCATCGTTCGCTAACCCGCATGATTCTTTAAGGGCTTAGGGCACCGTAACAAAAAGGCGGGAATGTAGGTATACTGTTGGTTTTACGTTCTCAGTTACCGTTAACGTTATTCAATTACTGGTTTTTCTTTATTTCGAAGGTAGAATATCGCGGCACATTTATGTATTTTACAATGAAAATTTATTAACAATCGATACATTTAATCGACGGCGGCGTTAATTATGGTATTACTGTTACCATTATTTTATCTTTCGTGGTGGGCGCAGTTTAAAGTTGTTAATTTATCCGAAATGAATAGTCGTGATTCGTTCCAATTAAGTGATGTAACAAGCTGTTCGCTACGAGAAGAACTTGGCAAAAAACAGAAAATTAAAAAATGGCTTTTAACGCTTGCTAGTAGTATAAGGGAGATATTTAAACCTTCTTAAAGTGTCGTTTCCGCCGTTGTTGATCTTTCGGATGAATTACGAGAACGATTGACTGACGAATTCTATGACTCATTCAACCATTCTCGTATTTTACCCAAGAGGACAATCGTCACTGAGAAGAACGCGTTACAGCTTTGTCACCGTTCGAGCACCATGGCAAAACCTTAACTTGTCATAGATTGGTGAATTTTCTGAATTTTGGAAGGATATTCTGAAAAATCTGTTCTCTACACCATAATAATTCGGAAAATGCAAAGAAAAAAATCGATTTTCTGAAAACTTTGATTAGCTATAAAGCTTTAACTCGTTCCCCATGAGCAGAAACGAAGTAGCGCGGGCAAAGACTCATATAAATGACCAGATAAAGTAGTTTATCATTTTTTTAACATTCCCCGTCAAAAACATAACGTCACGAAAAATTAGTTTTAAATTTCAGGTAAGCATTAAATGTCGTTTGATGACCATTAAATTTTAGTTCGTACATTTTGACATGATCAGAGTTTTTCAATTATCAGAATTGACGTGGAATAACCCGTGCTCTCTCCACGACGGTCGATTAGCTGCGGCATACTAATTTATTTAGCATATTGGACTGCCAAGTTTCGTATTTGTGTATATCCATCCGCTTACGGTTGTACATTATGGATCGAAGGTGCTTTCAACTGGTAATTAGGACAGTTTTGCTCAACAGATGTGTGCCAGTGATGAATGAGATTTCTTTCATGCTCTACATTTCTATCGCATTCATGCATCTTTACAGTTTCCGAAAATTCACGCTAGACGATAGTAATATTTGCAGTTAACACGAAGTGGGCCCGGGTTCTATCCCCGCAGGTTCTCGTATTTTTTCTTGTAAGGCACAGAAAAATTGAATAATCGGTCTATTCCTTGACTAGTCAGATTCCAGACGATCGTTTCAATTGTCCTTATATAGATAAATTTCGAAACATTCAACCAATTGTTAGCTAAATAATGAGTTATGTACGAGAGCGCGATTCCTATCAATGACCTTATTTATCGTCCGAGGTCACAAGGATGTAAATTAATCCTTAACATTGAATTTAGCAATATATTTGTTGTAAATAGAGTCACTGAAAATTTGGAATATCTTATGCATCTCTCCAAACATTTTTAGGTTCTCAAAAATTCTTACACACAGAAAAAAAATCCAAATATTAAATTGATATTTCGTATGGACTTTTATTTTATATATACCAGGTGTATAAGCTTAAATCCGCTGTTTTTCGGTCAGAAAAACACATTTTTTTCATAGAAAGCAAAAACAAATTTATTCAAAGTAGTTGACCTCGCTAGCTACACATTTTTCCCATCTCTCGGTCAATTTGTGGATAAAACGCCAAAAAAAATTCTTCTCTTTCGAGGCAAACCACTCATGAAGCCATTTTCGGACGTCTCCGTAAGAATTAAAGAGCTGCTCAGCGAGCGCGTGGCCCATCGACGAAAACAGGTAGTAGTTGGAAGGGGCCAGGTTTGGTGAATAAGCAGCATGGGGTAGCACCTCCGAGTTGAGTGTCCAAGAAGTTTCGGACCATTTCTGACGTGTGCGATGATGCGCCGTCGTCCAGGAAACCCAGCTTGTCATGTTTTTGTTGATAATCCGGCCTTTTTTCACGCAGCGCACGGTGCAGTTTTATCAGTTGTTGGTGATGACTGTGGGCATCGACAGTTTCACCAGGTTTCAACAGCTCATAGTAGACGATACTCTGCTGATCCCACCAAATGCACACCATCGTTTTCGCTCGAAGCGATTTGTCCTTGAAGAAGGTATCGATGGTTGGGGGGGATGAACCCACGATTTCTTGCGTTTAGGATTCTTGAAATATATCCACTTTTCATCGCCAGTCACAATCCGGTGCAGGAACGCCTTTTTTTTGCTGGTGAGCAAGATTCGCATGTGTTTTGGCGCCGCTCCATCTGCCTATCGTTCAATTTATGCGGCACCCATTTTCCGATCTTTTGAACCTTTTCCATGGCACAAAAGCTATTCCCATGGTATAGACATAGCTGGCTGGGTAACACCCAATTGCTTGGCAAGTATTTTTTGCGATTGGGTATCGTCCTTGTCTTGGTCCTAATTTCACGGTTCTTGTCGATTAGGTCAAGATTACCGTTTTTTAACCGACGAAACCAATCTCTACATGTTGTTTCCGAAAAAGCACTGGCACCAAAGGCCTCCACAAGCATTCGATGCGATTCGGCAGCCGATTTCTTCAAATTGGAGCAGAGAAGCAGAGCTTCTCGCACATGCTCTTTTACTGACAAAAAATTAGACATGATTACCAAAGGGAAAACTTATGTTGTTGCATGAAATTGTTGATGATGTGCACTTATTAATGTTGACTGATGTCAAGCTCACCAAGAAAAAGTATGACGTGTCCATGGTGAAATACGCTCACTAACCCCATCTATAAGCAAACGGCGGATTTAAGCTTATACACCTGGTATATTACTTATTCCATAAGAATGAAGGAAAATTATTGAATTAATGATTAATAAATCAATAATTAATAAGCAATAAAATTATTGGATATTATACTCTATGATAGAGTTACTATTCTATTATTATTATAGTATTATTGAATTATTAATGAACTAATGTTTATTCGAATTCAATTGACATTTCACTACGCGCGTTACTTTAGTTGATAGCGACTATGGCTCAAATATACATCGCACATTGATACTCTTCGGCAACATAGCGTGACACACACAACATTGACGTAATCTTCCCGGTACTTCTTAAGAGTTTAGGGATATCTTGGCCCGATAGCTCGGAACGGTAAAAAAGTAGATAAACGGTTTCGTTCGTTTCCGCCCCGATATTTTAGGTGCCAGAGAAATCAAACAAAAAAAACTACATAATATGTGTCATGTATCCATTCAGCCGAATTTATCCTTGAGAAACTCGTTGGATGTTGATGAACTGCGGAATAGCGAAAATCCTTCAAAACTATATATATATATGGGGCGAAATTCCCCAATTCACCGGACTGAAACCCTCCTATCCCCCGATGTGGACGATGATTTTTTTTTTAGTATCTTATGGATCCTACGACCTCACTCAATTTTTCTTAGATTTTTAAAACCCGTCCTTCCCCTCACCTCCCCCCACCATTTTATTTGTATCAAGAGGTAACTGTTATTTTCCCGCTTTTTATTTGAATGAAGTTTTTATCCCAGATACTATTGAAATTGAAGAACATTTTTCATAAAATTGGAGTGGGCAGCGGGTTTGTAATATTTTTTTTTTTTTTTCAATTTTGAAAAAATTCGAGTTTCTCCGAAATTTCAATATATAATAATAGTTTCCGGTCTAAAAACAGAAAAAATTATATTTATCTTGCCGACAATCGATATTTTGATTGTCTCCGATCGAAAAAAAGATTTTTCAATTATTTTTTTCGTAATCAAATCGGTACATTTCTTCAAAAATCGATTTTCTATCGAAATAATAGGAATATCGATTTTTTTTCAAGATAGATTTCATTTTTCTTTTCTTTTTTTTAGATGGGAAACCATTATCATATATTCAAATTTCGGAAGAACTCGAATTTTTGCAAAATTTCAAAAAAATAAATTAAAATATAAGGAACCCGCTGCCCACTCCAATTTTATGAAAAAAGTTCTTCAATTTCAATAGAGTATCCGGGAAAAAAGTTTCATCCAAATCAAAAGGGGGCGAATAGCAGTTACCTCTTGATAAAAATAATATGGGGGAGGGGGGAGGGGTAAAAAAAATCTTTAAAAAAATTAGTGAGGTCGTAGGATCCAAAGGATACTAAAAAAAATCATCGTCTACATCGGGGGATAGGAGGGTTTCAGTTCGATAAATTGTGAAATTTTGCCCCATATATATATATATATAACATTGTTTGTAGAATGTTATCTTATATATTGATACATATTATATATATATGAGGGATTCCACGTGAAACCGGCCACTTCTGACCCGACCGGTCTTCGATTTGAATGAAATTTTTTTCCTTTAAAGTACTTGATGACAACAACATTCGACACTTTTTTTAGATTTTTACCGGCATTATTTTTTTAGTAATTGATTTTTTTTAATGTCAACCAATTTTTCAACTGCAAATATCTTTTTGTTGCAACAAGCAATCAATAGTGAACAGTGTAATATGAATAGTCACTGTGAAATAAATACATTAAGGTATTTTAATGAGAAAAAGAGCTATAACTTCTAAACGAACCGTTGGTCCACTTTAATCAAGGTCTCAAACTTCCGTTCCTGTTGAAGGGATTCAGGAAAAAAATAATTTAGAACAATTAAAAATGCGTTATTTAGACTTATTCAACTCTTTTAATTGTTCAACTGCTAATTAATAATGGTTTCGATGGTGCAACGTAATTATGAATACTTTCATCGTATAGCGCGTACTAAAACGAAGAGAAAATTTCGTCTTTTCTCAGTTAATCGAGAATCGTTGCCGAAATGGTAATTATGCAGAAAGAGGACGCCACGCCGATTTCTCTGGAATGAAAATATATGATTCTGGAGGTGTTTTTAAGCAACTTTGTATCTGTATGTTAGGCCCAGAAACCATTTTTTACCATGTTTCAAGGTCGTTGAAAAAAAAAATTCCGATGAAATTTCAGTTGCGTTTATTGCGAAAAACCAATTCTGAACCGACCACCATTTACGGATTTCACATTTCCTTAATCATATTTAATAGCATCATCCACGTCCAGTGGGTACATGAACGATATTTCAAGAAAAAATGCTTTAATTCGGTGATTGCAAGAAAATCCCCGATTGAATAAAAATTCCCCGATGTATTGACGATAATGCGCCAGTATGTGCCCGAACCGAGGCAACGATTGCACATTTTTACAAGATCGGTAAAAACAATGCCACTCGAAACTGCACTTTACGCGTCTTCTATTTTGGCGTCGCACTGACACACAACGCGATGCAAAGCAACGGAACTGCGTCGTGTCACGATTTAACTCCGACAATGCATTGCAACTGTTGCACTTCAATTGTCCACGAACAACACCGCGTTCAATAAGATAGTCCAACGGTAGATTGGTATCGTCCACAATTCGCAGAAATCGCCACAGCTCCATCGGTTACAAATTTACAGATCGTACTAGATTCCCACTGAAGAAGGGGCAAGGGAAGACATGAAATTATCACCAGAATGTGGAATATGCAACGTAAACAAAGCCAATGTATTGAATTTCGAAACTCTCGTCAGACATTTTCAATCACGCATTACTATACGAAGACTTGGTTTCCGCGCCCAACATATATTACTCAGAAAAGTGTCCCTCATAACATATTTCATTTCCAGGGAAATCGGTGTGGCGTAAACTTTGGGCATAATTAACCTTTTTAGTCAACTATTTGAAGGTGTCTGAGTTGCGGTGGAATGCCCCATACATTCGCGTAGTACCGATAATTATTAATTCAAGGAATGACCTGGATACCTTGTGTAACGGAAAAATATTAAAATAATAGGAAACAGCTTTTTCTAATCAATGTTATCTATCGTTCAACTCCGTAGCGTATGTGTTTCTATTTGAATATGAATGGCGCAGAAAAATTATACATTCAAATGAAAGAAAAGCCAACTGAAATAAAGTAATAGAAAAACAAAACCGGCAACAAGAATGAACGAGTTATTTATCTGCGTAACAAGGAATTCCTTGTTCCAACCAGAAATCCACACACTCGTCTTATTGACGACTAATCACGTACAACACAAGTCGAGAACTGCCCACGCGATAGACCTATTGCCGACACACTCGCCCACGTTTTTCATTAATTATTAATCACGCTGTGTATCGCGATATCTGAACAACGTGACAACATTGGAATGCTTTTTCTTACCGCTTCCATTATAATGGATCTCTGAACATTTTTTTTTTAAATCTTCTACGCCGGGTGAACGTCATGCCAAACTAGAACGTTGGATTGTGTACGCAAGTCGAGCGATTATCTTGATTGACTCACCGCGGAGCATGATAGCGCGTTTGTTACTGAGACGCTGTTAGCGCAAGGAACGAAAAAAACAGTGAAAGTCTAAAAATAATCGTGATCTAATATGTTTAAGAATCAGCTAAGGCAGTATCAAGGTATCAGGTGTTGCGCGCTGTTGGAGTTATCACCAGACTTCGTACTCAAGCCTACGTTAATAAATATTGAGGTGACCAGCCAAAATAAAATTTTTGACGATTTTCGGGACGCGCATCACGGTCTAAGTATCTTGCATCCGTAG
The DNA here is from genome assembly GCA_963971145.1 of Sussaba pulchella. Classification (NCBI taxonomy): domain Eukaryota; kingdom Metazoa; phylum Arthropoda; class Insecta; order Hymenoptera; family Ichneumonidae; genus Sussaba; species Sussaba pulchella. The sequence goes on along the minus strand of OZ020168.1, from coordinate 1,132,063 downwards.
AATCGTGCTAAAAATCTGCTCGATCAGACCATATTTAGGAATGGCGCCAAATTTTTGACGTTTTCACGGTTGAAACTCAAACATCACCGACACCCCTAAAATCTGTCCAATCGGGCTCATCTTTCTACACAATTCAACGGAAGCAAAATTCTTTAAAATAGTCGACGGCCGCGCTCATCCGATTTTGTCCGGTTTTCCTTTTATATATGGGATATTCCTGGGAATTTGAGCAACTTGGGACAGTTGGGTCAAAATGTTTGCCCCCCATTTTTCACGTTAACATGTGTCGAAAATGAAGAGACACGTATTTCGGCGTTTTTCATTTTGAGCCCCCGCTTTTGAAATACAGTCAAATGAAGTTTTTGAAGTATTGACCACATTCGGTCATTCAAATCGATATATCTCAGCAACGGTTAGTGATAACTCGAAAAACCACGGGTCTTCTTTTTTCGTTTTTGAACGCTCTATACAATGAAAACATTTACGATTATGTTGCACAAATTCAACGATTATTTATAAACAATTGAAAATTGAAAATGAAATTAAACAAAACATGTACCCTTAATTTTTGAAATTTTTTTTTCTTTTAATTCCTTGGAGTATAAATTAAAGTCTCTAACAAAATGATACTAAAAACATTAATTCTTTATTCATTAAAATATTAATCGCAGTATTCGGAAGTAATGGTTTTTTTTTACATGTTTCGTAGTTCTTCATTGAAGAACAAAGACAATTTGTGTCAAAAAAATGATACAAGAACGCAAATATTCGAATAATGCAAGTGGTTTATCGAATTTTGTTTCTTATGGATAGACCTTTTCGAAATTAATTGTCGAGATTGGCTTTTGCTGCAGTTTATAGTAAATTTTTTTTTTTAATTAGAAGAAAATCGCGTTAAGAAATGGTGTTAAACTGTGGCTTAATTAATTTGTAACAGATGGCTTAGATAACTTCTCGTTTACGAGTTTCACTTGTTCTTAAAAAAACGTGTCGAAACAAAAAACCGAGCTTAAAGTCTTGAATGCGAAACTTCGATGAGAAATGTTAAATTACGAGCAGTTGGTAATGCGAGGTCTATAAAATATTCCTTCGGCTTGGTCGAGTTATTCGTTTTTACCGAAAATATCGTTGCTCCTAATTTTCACTAGAATTGTCGCTAAATAGATTATAACAGCTTACTTTTCATTCAAACGAACTACATTCTATCCTCAATATCTCGGTATTAATTTTATCTCCAATCTCCGAGAAGTTTTCCAAAAAATATTCCGATTAAACAGACAATTTGAGCGAATAAAATCATTAATTGATAATTCTTCTTTCATAGTCTGATTCGGGATGCAGTGTTTAAAAAATTTGGTAACAATGGCGTGTAGAGACAATTTTTCAACGCCGCAAAAATTGAAAGGGTTTAATAAACTTCATGACAAAAAAAAACATTGCTTCGTGCAATTACAAAACATTCCTAGGCGTCCATTACAATAACCCCTCGATGTACGTTGGACAATTGAACAAAAGAATCGAAATTCCATCATGGCTGATTGCACTCAGCATCCGGACGTCGGGATGATCGTGAATGGTTAATTATCGAGCGGCTAAGGTCGAACCGCTCCTGGCTCATTTAGCACCGCGTTATTATTACTCGTTCTTCAGAGGGATCGCCAACTATGAAACACGAGGACAACAAAAAATAAGATAGCAAAACGTTACCTGTACTTCTGATATAACAATTCCAATTGTAATATCGTTGGACAGTAAATGTTTGGTTTTTAATAAATTCCACGTATAAAAATGACAATTATTGATCATTCCAAAGACCCTAGTGGCCTGCGAAAACACATCTCCTGAATCAGGCATCAATTGTTATTATTATTATTATCATGTGTATAGACCGTATTATTATTATAATTATTTCCCAATTCTATAGGGAAGTTATTGTAACGACCCCGAAAATCGAAAATCGATTTTTTGGTGGATCTTCACGTTTCAAGGTCTTTAGGTTCATTTTAGCCTAAATTGAACAACGCGTGCGTGCGTGCGTGCGTGCGTGTGTGTGTGTGTGTGTGTGTGTGTGTGTGTGTGTGTGTGTGTGTGTGTGTGTGTGTGTGTGTGTGTGTGTGTGTGAGAGAGAGAGAGAGAGAGAGAAAGAGAGAGCGAGAGAGAATTAATGAATGAACGAATGACGGTTTTATTTCGTACTCTGGGGCCGAAGCCTCTAAAAGTACCGTGCCACAACAATTAATCACACAAATAACAGGTTGAAAACTTAAAATGACATACAATTCAACACACAAAAAAATGAAATACAATTAGGTAAACACTAAAAATAAAAACGGAAACGAAAAATCGAAAATATACATAAGTTCCATGAACCGAAGAAGGAGACTACTCCCCCATCTCCGCAATTAAAACAGCACGAAGCGCCTCCTTGAACGCCCTCAACGTGGCCTTTTCCCGCACATTCAAGGGCAACGCGTTCCACGCCAAACACGCCGTAACCGCAAATGAACGCCGATAACACTCGGTCCGAAAGTGTGGCACCACCACATCCAACACATGCCTTTCTCGCCTAGTCAGAGAGAGAGAGAGAGAGAGAGAGAGAGAGACATTTTGCTCAAAATAGGTTAAAAAGACTTCAAAGATCTTGAAATCTAAATATCTGTCAAAAAATCGATTTTCTATTTTCGGGGTCATTACAATAAGTTCCCTATAAATCCGAAGGGTTAAAAAATAATTCCAAATATTGAGTTAGTGAAATACTTTTCTGTGGGGCTATTCCTAAACATATAAGTACAATTTCATGATAGCAAAGTCTTAGCTCCTAAATCAAATCGACAGTAATCCCAAAAATTGTTGATGGAATTGTATTTATGATTTGTGTCGTGTCGTTTTCGCGTTTCTTTGTTTGTTATTTGCTTATCGTTGCTCTGCTTTCGTCGTTTTATTTTGCACTGTGTGTGTTGCATGATAAATCATTCAGATTCGATGGAACGATTAACGGAGTCGCACGGACGTCGTCCGAGCGTGACTGGATTGCGACGTGGATCAGGTAAGGTGTCAATATTTGAAGCTTCACGTTCGCGCCGTGCCCATTCACATCGTTCAGTGTTTCTTCTTGTATTTAGCGACAACAGTATTGCGTAAAGACATCTATCTTGATCGATTTATACGTAGTTACCCTCAAATTCTGAACCCTAATTTGGAACTTTCGTCAACAATTCCTCGCTGATCCGGAATTCCCTTTTTGAGAATAAAAATGTTCAGTAAAATTAAAAAATTATAATCGAGTAAATTTTTTTGGTAAAAATGACGGTCCAGCTTTGGCGTTAACGAATCATCTGGAAAAATCTTGCCTAGAATGATTTGTGTAAATCAAAATAACCGAGAACTGAGAAATTGTCTTGGGTAATTATTTACTTCATGAAATATCTTTATCAAAATATTATTTCTTAATTCATAGATAAATAAGTAAATAAATAACATCATAGAAAGTTATTAATGACACAAGTTGTTAATTAAATAAGCTAAATAGATAATTAATTATTTGATTAAGTAATTGTTTTCATTATAATATTTTGTGCCTTTTTTCTATTATTTATTTACTTACGAATGAATAAATCAATGGGTGGACGATAAAAAATTAAAGTCGAATGTCGAAAAATTGGGAAAATCATACGCATATGTCATATAAAACGAATTAAAATTGAAACAGATAACAGCGTGGTATTGACGGACGACACCGACAGCTTTATAATCGGCGATCGAGTATGGGTCGGTGGTACGAAGCCGGGTTGTATAGCTTACATAGGCGAGACCCAATTCGCTCCTGGGGATTGGGCAGGTGTAGTGCTCGATGAGCCAATCGGTAAGTAAATACATCGAATGTGTATTTTTTTTTTAAAAGAAAAATATTTTTAAAAAAAATTATTTATAATGGAAAATGTTTTTTAAACAACTAATTTGTTGGAATTGGATTCAGAAAGACCAAAGAAATTTTCCAGCTACGACTGGATTATAAATTTTAAAGCAATAGATCTAAATATTTCCATTTCAACTGGGGACAAATAGTTTTTTTCTTCAGGAAAAATACAAAATAAACAATCCCTTTTATCCATCTACGTATTTCGAAATAAATAGAACATAGATCAAAAATAATAATCGACACGTTGACCGAATAAAAAAAATTTAACAGCAACGACGATTTTTAATAAACTTTGAAATCGTACATTTAAATGCAAATGCTTTAACTGATGACCAATAATTATTTTTATTGTTTTAACTTCTGCATTTTTGAAATTTTATTTTATTTTATTTTTTGTCGACTCATCGTCGATGACGTGAGAATGAGAATAATTGCCGAATGATAAAAAAAATTATTCCAGGAAAAAATGATGGAAGCGTGGCTGGTTCACGATACTTTCAATGCGAACCGAAACGTGGAATTTTCTCACGTCTGACGAGGCTCACACGACAACCGTTGACCGAGTCAATGATTATGTCACCGAACGATGAAAAAACTCCGACGAGCCCACGCGATGGTTCGCGTTACAATCTCAACAAATCAATGTCTCCCTCATTGAGTAAGCAGCAACGATACAACCAAAATTATCGTCGCACATAAATCCCACAAACATCCAGCCCGCGTAAATTCAACAATCATTCAATTAGAAAAAAAATCAAGAGCATATACGTTAGACTGGTCCTTATTGGGTTTTTTAAAAAAAAATCCATGTTGGATCCCCTCCAATCGGTTAAAAATCTTAAATAAAAAATTCCCTAATTTTTTCAGATTTTTATTTCATTCCTTTCGTCTCCCTATCTTAGGGTGACGTTTTAAATTGAGGATAGTACGATATTCATGGCGCCGCGATTTGATGAACTTTTCGTATAGAACACCCCGAAATAAGAAGAAAAACAGGAATACATTTTTTTTTTATATCGCTTAGATTTCGAGTTATCGAATTTTTTGTGTAATATTTTTGTCCGAATTTTTTTTTCTTGTTTTTTGTCCGGTTTCTTCGATGCACTTTTTGTATAGAACACCTTAAAATAAGAAGAAAAATAAGAACAAAATTTTTCGATATTTCGCTTAGATTTCGAGTTATCGAATTTTTTTTATTTAATTTTTACGATTAAAAAATTCAGTCAAAAATAAAACCGAAAAAATTCGACAACTCGAAATCTAAGAGAGATATCAAAAAATTTTGTTCTTGTTTTTCTTCTTTTTTTAAGGTGTTCTATACGAAAAGTGCATGAAATCGCGGCTCCATGAATATCGTACTATCCTCAATTTGAAACTTCACCCTAAGATAGGGAGACGAAAGGAATGAAATAAAAATCTGAAAAAATTAGGGAATTTTTTTTTCAGGATTTTTAACCGATTGGAGGGGATCCAACGTGGATTTTTTTTTTCAAAACCCAATAAGGACCAGTCTAATATACATGTATAGGGCGCATTTTTATTCATCAAGTTAATTCACCATTTTAATGCGACGGCCGTGAAAATTACTGATTTTGTTATTGCAATGAATAACATTAATTATAGTAAATAAAAAAATGTTAATCGATCTGAATTTATGTGTTCATTAAAATCAATTATATTCTACAACAAAGAAATATTTCAATATTTTTTATCTATTAAAAAAACGAGGTCTGAAATAGGAAAATAATGTGAAGACGATAGAGTAGTATGAAAGATGTTTTTCCGATTAAAATTAATTAATTTGTCACGATTCGAAAATGATCTGTCGATTTTGATCTCTCTCTCTTTTTTTTTTTTTTTTTTTGGACAAATGATCAAACTTTCAAGGTAAGGAAAAAAAACGACCATACTGCAGCGTTAAATGATGTCCAGTATGTTGTGGACAAAAGTGAGTCGGGTCGCTTAAAAATTGCAGTTTGAAAGCGTCCGCTGTTTTTCACGATAACGAATGCAGAGATGAGCGCATTTAAGCGAAAAAGTATTCTAATGGCGTATTTAAATTCTAAGTGACTTTTTCACTCGATATTTGTTTTTTAATTTAATTCTTAAGTGGTTTTCTACTCAGTATTTTTTTTCGATTTAAACTACTAAATGATTTTTCACTCGGCATTTATTTCGATGACAAGTAAAAATGCATGGTTAAGTTGACCATACGTTGAGTTAACTTCAAATAATTTCCACTTTATTATTATTTCCTTAAAAAATTGGATAATTATTTAGTGTTGAAAAGAATACATATGAATTTTTTTTAAATCGAATAAATTATTGAAAAAAAATTAGATAAATGTGTACTTACGATAAATCGGCGATACCAGGTTTATACAATATCCCTTCGCTCGTCACGGATTATTCATAATAATTTTCAGTAGCAATTTCATTTATACTAATTTGACATTAGAATGGTCTATTAGCACATTTTTGTATTTCTATTTTTATACTAAACTCTTAATTCGAAAGTAAGAAAAATAATGTAATGAATCATATACAAATGAACGGGTCCACGAAATAGGAGACCGACTTTAAGCTTCATTATCAGCGATATTTTTGTCACTGAGAAATGAAAGTCTCTATCGAGAAATTGAATCTTAATTTTTTTCAGATTTTGATCTTGGTTATTTTCGCTAAACTGTATGGGTCATTCTCCGAGTTTTCCACGTTTTTTCTCTAAGAAGGCATATCGTGACGGCCCTAAGATTCAACAATTTACCTTGACTAAAGAAAGAATGCAGATACTGACGATTTTTTTTTTCAAGTGGTCAGTAAATCTATTGAAGAAGCTTTCATATAATTTTTAATAAAAAGTATCACAACATAGCGGTGTTATCCTGCTCCTTCTGTCGGTCTTTTTTTGCGGCAGGCAGGATAAATATTCTGCCTACCGGAAAAAAAAAACCGAAAAAAAACTATCGAAAGTCCAAACGGGAAGTTGATTATCGTTTTGGAAGATTTCAATCGAGCTTAAGAAAAGGTTTTTTTTTTTGGCAAATGGCAGGTATGTTTTGCGGCTTTTGGCCCGATTTTTCGTTAGTTTTCTATGGATAAAACGAGAACATTTTTTTTTCAGAAAAGCTTGTCTCAAGCTCTAGAAAATACTTTTCTACAAAAACTCTCTAAATTTGAACAAAATCGGTCGAGTGGTTCTCGAGAGATCTTGCCTACCGATATTTTATCATGTAGTTTCGTGATAAACGCGTTCAAAGTTTTTTCCAAAGTTTCTTGTTAGCCACGGCTCGCTGAGAGGTGCGTCAAAATTATCTATAACTCAGTCAATTATTGGAATTTCTTAACGAGATCTTCAGGAAATACTTTTGAATTCTTCTTTCCGAAAATGCAAAAAAAACGATTTTTCGATAGATGTTCCCCCTTTATTTTTCTATTTGTTTTGATATGAAAAAAAAATGTCTCACGTCCAAGCTGTCTATGTAAAAAAGCTCAGTTTCTCGAAAAAAAAAAAAACATTTTCGGGCCTTAAAGAATTACTTAAAATCGCATTTGAAATATGAAAGTCGATTTTCGACCAATGGGTATTTTTTAAAAATATTTTTTTCGAAAATATGAGAGAATGTTACATAAAATATGCAGAAATAAAGTTAAAATCAAGTTGAATCGAGTTCAAATTGAGGTTTTCGTTGTTTTTTTAAACATTTTTTGTTCTCACAGAGATCCCAAATTGATTTCCACATATGTTATGTAAAATTTCTCTGCTTTTCGAAACATTATAAAAATTTTATTAAAAAATAAGCATTGTCCGAAAAATTCCGACTTCTATATTTCAAATGCGATTTTGAGTAATTTCCCGTCGCCCGGAAGTGTTTTTGTATTTTTTTTCGAAAAGATCAGTCTTTTCGACATAGAAAACTCGGTTGACACTCATTTTTTTATCAAAAGACATTGAGAAATTAATTTTAAAAAATATGGAAAATAAGATTACAGCGAAAATAAGGAAATAAAAAATCTGCAAAATTTAAGAGTTCATTTCTCGTCGCAGGCTTTCATTTCTCGAAGTTACAAATAGATCGCTGATAGTGAAGCCCAAACCTGGTACTCGAATCGGTGGATTCGCTCATTCGTACGAGTATTCTGCAATTTTTTGAGATTCAGACCGCCCGGTACAACGTGTACCAATATTTGGTAGAATGGCTCATACGTGTATCTGAATATATAATATCGTTACTATAAATATATATGGTATTTAATTATTGCCGTTATTAATATTATTATCGTTATTATAGAAAATAATTATGTATCACGTTCTAACACGCTACGTCCCGTTCGTTGTCACATTCTGTATAGATGCATCGACGACGAGTCTAGCATCGATTTCCCACAAAGATTTAAAGATAGGCGATCGGGTTATCGTCTCTTCGAGTCAAGGAAGTAAAACCGGTGTATTGAGATACATCGGAACAACGGAGTTTGCCGCTGGGGAATGGTGCGGCGTTGAATTGGACGATGCGGTTGGCAAGAATGACGGATCTGTCGCTGAGATAAGGTGACATCTATATATTTTTTGCTTTTTAAATACATTCAACGTAAAACAATACATCGGACATGATTTTTTGGCTGTTAAATTCTCACAAACGTCAAATATAATTCATATTCCAAAATTTTTATCGATTAATTAAAAAGGACATTTGATGATAAATTATACATTTTTTAAGTTTTTGTTGTTGTAAAAAGTTCGATCAATATTTGAGAAGACTTTTATTTTTTCGCAAAAATCGAATGAGAGAGGCAAAAATATCGTATGTTGGTTCGAAGAAGAATGAATTTTGAAAAATGCAATTATTTATGTGATTCCCTTTTTTTACCGATCTTCACTCGATTCAATACACGTTGCGATTGAATAATAATCCATACCCGGAATAAATCTTCATTAAATTGATCGAAACATTAATTTTTCGCAACATTCAACTTTTCACGATATCCGTAATTCGCGTTGGATTCGTCTCCTTTGCGAAGAACTATTTAGACGAATGTTTTGAGAATTGCGGAACTCAAATTAATCATCGACTTGCTCTTCTGAAATACGTAAATAGTGTTAAAACTGAATTGGTGTATCAATTATCACAAAAATTACGAATGACAGAGCAAATGTGAGACTTCACATCGGTGCAAAATTGGAACGGTTTACCTCAAACTGATCTTGAGTCACAGACGTTCGAATCTTGCAATGTCATCCCACACAAAAAATTGCCAGAAATAATTGAAAAAAAATAAATTAAAAAGTCATCCGTTGCCTGTCCTGTTTGATTGTTTAACTAGGTCAAAAGAATACCTGATTTCGAAAAGTCGCAAATCCAGAAACTGTAAAATTCCTCAAGGCAGGATTCTACTTTGAAACCATGAAAAAAACGCTATTTTTGTGAATTTTTTCTGAGAATACTATTGAAGATATCGATATGGGGTTTAAAATGTTCGATAAATACACTCTTTAAGTACATAAAAAATTTTTTTTAAATGTATTTTACTCATTTTTTGTACACGTAAAATATGTTTAAAGCCAACGCCTCGAAAAGAAGGTACCGTTGCCGTGGTCGTGAAATCTTCCCGACGGATCGTCTGAAACAAAAAAATCAAATAGATTCATGTTCAGTATGTCTTCAGGAACCGACCTAACTAGAATATTTTATATACGTGCAAAATTAACAAAATGGCGGCTAAAATACGAAAAAAAAATGCATTTTTTTTGGGTCTTTTTTTGCAATAAAAAAATAGTTCCAATCAAAATTTTAAGTTGATTGTAGTTAGGTCGGTTGATACAAACATATAGAATATGTGTTCCAAATTTCATAAGGATCGGTTCAGTACTTTTTGAGTTATCACGACCACGGTACTTGAAAATGTCTTTTCGAGAAAAACGCCTTTAAAGTTTCGGTGAGTGATAAATCGTAGAAAAAATTATCTTACCCTCAATCAGCGATGCCTGGGCCATGTAATATGCCTTCGACGAACATTCTTGAACATATTTACTTTCGAAAAATGTGAAAAAAAAATAAAAAATAATTTTTTTTCCAAGTTTCAAAGTAGAATCCTGCCTTAACCTGCACAAGTACTTTTTTCTTGTCCATGCATTACCGAAATTTTTTTTAGGAAAAAAAAAAAGGTTGATAAAAAAATTAATCGTTAGGTATTTCGAGTGCCGACCGATGCACGGGCTTTTCGCGCCATCGCACAAGGTCAGTCGTTCACCGTCGAGTCGAAGACAAAGCGGCATGTGCGCGATACACAGGCCAACCGGTATTACGATGAATTCGTCGGTAAGAAGAATTTCAGGCTCGAGAGAATCGTTGGCATCGATGTCGAGCGTAGCTAGCACGAATGCGAGTTTAGCCACACGTGGAACGACTTCGGGTTCGAGGGTAAGATTCGCTATGCCGGATTTACGGGATTGACATGATATTCGATTTTTCGTTTTTGTTACCTGTAACAACCAAATTTTGTTCCAAAGATGCTAAAAAAAATTATTGTTTGTAATTTTAATCTTAATCGTACAAAGTCGACATTTTTTCAATCAAATTTAATATCATTGTTCAGAAACGTGGGCGAAAATTATTTTGGCTTTATTAGGCAGGTTTGTGGGGGCTGATTTTGTAAAAATATATGTGAATGGTTAGATTGGTAGATATTTCGAAAGTACAAAAATGGTAGTTGGAAAAAAGTCAAAATAATATTCGTGCTCGTAAAAATTTCGGTTCTACAGAATTATTCGTGACGATGTATTATTTTTCAATGTGAAAATAAACAATCGTGAATGAAAACTGACGAATCTGACGTTATCGTAATGAAATCTGATTGAAGAAAGGTTGAATATTGAATTTGAAAGTAATTTAAGTAAAAAAAAAAAACGCTGGAAAATGAATTTTTGAAGTTATCTATGTGTAAAAAAGAAAATAATTTTTTTCATTCCGTTTTTTTTCTCAATATGCGCATGTGCGTGTGGAGTGTTGGAAGCGTAGATGAAAAACTAGTTGTTTTGTTTGTTATTTATTTATTTCTCATCGCTGTCTGTTGTGAGTGAAATTGAGGAACCATTTTAGCGTGACGGTTCCGATGATTCGGAATTTGCATACGATTTTTGTAAACAAATCGGTTTAAAATATTTTTGTTTATCAAAATTAATTATTCTCTGTAGGAACATTTATTTAGATTTTTGTATTTAAAAAAAAAAACGTTGACCAAGCCAAGATCATGCCTCAAAATAATGGTACCTGATGGTGGAAGGCTCCTTACTCGTTTGAGAATTGTCTCAAACAAAAAAATTATACTGATTATTGGTCAGAATGAAAAATCTAGAACATTATGGAAAATTTTTCGTGTCCAATGCGAGTTAGAAACTCCGTGGATATTTCTGAATGACGTGCTGAATTTGGCCTTTTTTCCTACAGTTTTTTGTTTAAAAAATAGAGAATTTTAGAATAAAAAAAATCTTTGAAACCGCTTGGGAATTACGTGAAAATTGATATGGTCGAATTTGAGATACATGGCTTGTAATTTCCTCTTTTGCGAGCCTCCACCGTTTTCAAAAGAGACGTTTCGAAAAAAATTGCGTTTACGTTTTTGAATGTGAAAGATTGATAAGAAATGATTTGTACCTAATATCTAATCGACCATGTCAGGGCAACACAATATCCCTTTGGTTGTGATTTTACACTAGCATGGTTCCTCAACGTTAGAACGAATAAGACGTTTAATAAAAATTATTCCATAATCCGCATGTTCCACTCAAGACCTTGTTTCGTTTTGTTTATTATTTTGGTTTTTGTTTGACGAACATAATAACAGAGACCCAGTTTGCGCACTTCGACGCCTGCACGTAGTTCAATGCAGGTGAGACACTAATCCAGCTATTACAATTATGAGGTACAAATTTATCCATACGATTAGTTTTATTCTAATTTTTCATTTTTCAATGTTCCATCCAACATTCCTTCGTCCCATTAGACTATGTAACCGTCGTAGATATTTATTGTATGTAAAAAAAATATTAATTTCCATTCCATTGCCTGTTTTGTTGGAACGCAGAAAAATAAATAAAAATGAAAAAGCAATGAAGGAATATTTTTAAACTGGCGTAATGGAATTCCAACGTGTATTTGTTGAAACGAAAAAATTGTTATTATTATATATGTGTAAGATATTTTGTTTAATAAATCAATAACGCCACCGTCCCTGCATTCCTATCAAATAATAATGATTTTTAGGTAAATAGTCGCAACAACGGAAATTTAATCGTTATTTTAGGTCACTCGTTTCTATCACAATGGAATCACTCTTGATACGGCTTATCAAAATGATATTTATATTTTTCGTTGAGTCAAAACAATCATAAGTTGCGGATCCTTGTGTAGAAAGTTGTGCGATCGTGAACGAAACACTTGACATCGGGATTTCCATGTCAGGATGTCAAAAATGTGCCTTAACGCCCGGAATTCACATTCAATGGAAATGCCGGGATTTAATTGTGTGTAATGAAAAATAACCCGACAATTTAAACGTCTATAACTCGGGAATGGTTTGAGCTTCAACGTTCAAATTTTGCGCACACGTGAGGTACTATAAATCTCTCGGTGATCTGTGATTTTTGTCACAATCGATACTACTACTCGGAATCATGGTTTTCAATTTTCCAAAGAAATGTAAGATCACTCCAGTTTAAGGGGGAGTAAGGTTAATTCGGCGAAAAAGAAGCATGTTTTGAAGATTTTTTTCTGGCGATACAAATAGTGTGAATTTATTCAATCAATTTCCATATAATAATACAACATTTAAACAGTATTTTGCTAAATTTTTATTCCAAAATATTGAAAATCAAGGGGGTGACAGTGAATCTCCGTAGGCGCCTCGAAAAAAAGTTGCTTTGCGGTGTTCATCATAACTCGCAAAAGAATCATCTGAAACAAAAAAATCAAAATGCATTCGTTAAAGGAGACTTTTCTCGAGGTAATCACGATGGGATTTTTATTTTTTTTTTATTTTTGATTTTATTGTAGCACTTGGAAGCAAAAAAACCGATTTTCGCTATAAAAATCAGCTAATTTCTTGCTGTAAAATTAATAATTATAAAAAAAAAAAAAAGCTCTCGACAATACCTGGTGAATTATTATCTTAATTTTCAATATTTTGGAATGAAAATTTAGGAAAATATCGTTTAAATGTTGTATTATTATATGGAAATTGATTAAATAAATTTACACTATTTGTATAGCCAGAAAAAAATCTTAAAAACATGCTTCTTTTTCGCCGAATTAACCTTACCTAACTTCAGCAAATTTTGAGATACCAGTCTAAAACGTTCTTTCCAAACATAATGATGTTTATGGATGTTTGGTATTGAATTTGGGGCCAAATACATCGAGAAGTTCGTATTTTATAGAACTTAAAATTTTTCGTAAAAATTATCGTTATGGCTCTAATACACGTCAACCTCGTCGAATCAAACCCAAATTCGCTACAAGTTTGAAATATCATTTATCCGGACTACGTATGAAATTTAGTAAAGGGCGGCCAAAGGAATCGGATTTTAAAGAAATTCGAATTTTTAAAATTTTATTTCAAACCTTCAATTCAAATGGAATTTGTTGATTTATTAAAATCTCATTAAAATCAATGATATGATTATTGTTACTTCAAGCTCCAGAATAGTGAAAAGACCAAAAAGTCAGCTGTTTCCACATTTTTTGCCTCGGGATATTCAATCCAAGAGTCGATTCGATATTTTTTCTTCATGAAATGGATTCCAGCCTTGCAGGATACAGATCGAGATTTAAATTTTAAATATTCTTATTTTACATTATAAATTATTGAATAAACATTGTGCCTCGACAAAAAAAAAAGTGTTGGGGTGTGTGATAGCTCGTCACAAAATTGACGAAAAAAAATAACTAGATTTATTAATAACTGATAATGTCATTATCGCGCAGCGGGAGTTTTGTTTCCCTTTGATCACCTGAATCGCGCCCGTTTTAAAAAAAATGATGATCTCCTGTTTTAAAAATGTTTTTTTTGTTCGAATGAATAATAATTTTTTCAAGATGAACAAAAAAATCACAATGCAATAGAAAAAATAATAAAGAATGTCACACTCAAATTTTAGACGGATATCTCGAAAACTTTTTTTTTTTATGTGCACGTTGTCTTGAAAAAAGTCGTATCGATAAAAATGCGTTTCAAACTTTAACGAGCCTGCAGCCGTCCCGACTAAACCGAGGCTGCTTTCGGCTATTACGACGTAAATACTTCGAATTTATCGTAATAGCTTATTTTGAAAATTATTTCATACTAATGAGGGGCACTTGATATATCTGAGCCACGAAGATTGGTTTGAGTTATTCGCTTTGTTATCTTCACCACGTTAGTCATTATCGGCGTTAAGGCCTTACATACAGTTAGAAGGCTTTAAAAAGACGGATTTTCAAGAATTTTTTTCGCGCAGACTATTCAATTTATTAATTTGAAAATTGGTGTACATATTATAATAACCTTATAATATATTTACATATTTTTTATTTGTAAAAATAATCATCGCGAATGTTGCTATCGCCGATCTCCTAGAGCTCCGCAAAAAAAACCAATTTTGCGGTGATCACGATATCTCTGGACCGGATTATCTGAAATGAAAAAACCAAATAAATTTCGTTACATTACATTATCTAGTATTTAATCGAAGGAATTAGCGAAAAAATAATTTTTGACAAAATGGCGACTTCTCAAAATAAAAGACTCGATTTTGAACGAAAATTTAAGCCTTAAATTGTTTATAAAATGGAAAATATTTATCGGAGAAAAAAAATCTTCAATTAATTACTAAAAAATCTAGTTAAAAAGGTTGTGTTAAAATTTGAGACTGATCGGTTCAGCCGTTTTCGAGAAATCTTGATCACCGATTTTGAAAACATAGTTTTGAGAAAAACGCGTTTAAAGTTTCAAAAGCGTTTTACATGTGGTAAATTTCGTTTTTTTTCAACTTACATGGAGTCATCTATTCCAGGGCCATATAATAATCCGTTCGCATCGTTGGCAGCTTCTAATAATTCGATTTGATGCTGTCAACGATTTTTTGAAAATTACAAGTGTATGTAACCCCTTAAGGTATAGCTCAGTTATTATCTAATTTTCATATCATCGTAGAATCGTCAGTTGCAGTTGCACAACCAGCGCGAGTCTGATTTACTATAATCATGCTACGTCTTTGACAAGGCTTCGTTTTTAATAACTTTTTATCGAAATGTTTATGTCAGAATACTCAAGATTAAATCCGATTAGATATCGTGTTTTACGGTGGTAGGGCTTAAAGGTTCATCTGGCGCACAAGCCGGGATACCGAGAGAAAAACTAGCTGCAGGTGGAAACTTGCAAAGTGCTTTCTCCGTATTCCTCCGCACTTGAGCAAACGGACGAAGTCCTTAATGAGGATGCTCATGATTACCTTTTTCTTTATTAATTCTCGCTTCCTCATAAAGGATTTCGTCAATTCGAAATTTCGAATCGCTCTAGATCTTGATCCGTTCGGCCGATCTCGGCCAAATTTGATATGTATTATAGCACAACTACATCCCAAGCTTGCAGAAAATTATGGTTTGATCGGTTGAAGTGAACGACAAATAAAGCGAAAAATTTAATTTTTTGAAAAATTCGAAAAATCATAAAATCTAAACTTATCAATGGATTCGGCTCAAATGCAATACCAAACATCCTTGTACCCAACTCTATATGTGAAAAACTATTTAGCCGAATATCTCGAAATTTGCGGACGCTAGGGTGGTTGGAGATATTTTTGAAAAAATTCAAAACGCTGTCAAAGCCGAGCGAATGCGTCAATAATTGCGAAAATCACAGATTACATAGATATTCGAAGGTACTACATGTGTGCAAAATTTGAGTACTGGGACTTGAACCGTTCTCGAGTTATGAACGTTTGAATTTTGGAGGGTGGTTGCACATACACATACACACATACGTACATCGGGACATTTTCTCCAAATGTGTTTTCTGGATGTTTTAGGATATTTTGATATTTCCTTCATGAGGAAGCAATATTATAGAATAAAAATATATAACTCATTATGCGACTAAAAAAAATAAGATGCGACTTTGCATGAAGATAACGTAAAAATGCACCATAATAAATTGTATATGAATTTTCGAAACATGTGTTACATTTATGGTGGGCTACTATCTTATTAGCAGCAGTTATTTTTATTTTTCTACAGAGTTTTTCCTTTTTATTGTTTTGAAAATACTAAACTCTTATTTTATTTTATTCACGTTTCTCTTTGTATCGTCGTTACTGTGTTGGAGGCCACAATATATGCATGCCAGGCATGTATCGTATATATACACGGGGAAAAGAATAGAAAAACCACTGTTTGAACTAGAGGTTCTGCGAGTTGCAGGTTGGCTCTCCTAAGTGCGAGCTTGTTACAACAAGGATTAAAATACGTCATCTCGCAAATTGCTTTACCTTTTTTTAAAATTATTATCGCCGTAATTGGCGTTCTAAAAACCGAGGATCCTCATGTTAATTGCTTTGAGGAAAAGTGGGAAACCATTTCAGATATGATGCGAAACATTGATCACGACCATTTGTTTAACTCAAGGTCGATTCACTATTTTTTTTTCAAAATCAAGATATCTTATACGACGAACGGAATTAAAAAATATTTTTTATAATACTTTTCTTGCGTTTTTCATCGAGTATAATTACATTGACAATCTATATTGGCTAATTAATGATTCTTTTAAATTCACAACCGATATTCGAATTACCTATAATAACCTGTATCAGGAGCAATAACCAATTGTGTCAAGTATGTTCGAAAAATAAACAAAAAAAATTATAAACCAATATCATCAGTTAATTAAAATACCGATTAAATTCTCCGCATTCTCCAAACACATTCGTTAATAATCTTTTTTTCTTTACATCAACGAAAGCTTTTATCACGAATGACAGAAAATTTTGTTTCACTACGTTTTTTTAGGAAACGTTAAAGGAGAAGCAATTGGAGATCGAGATGCTCCGAAAGGAACGAGACTTCGAACGAAACAGGATTTCAAAAGCTGCAACTCAAGCAAACAATGCCGAACAAACAGTTGTGAATTTGAAACAAGAATACAGCAAGGTGCAAATAAATATTTGACGTCAAAGCCCTTTCGATCCTACAAATTATTATTGAATTCCTGAATTAAGGGGGACTAGACAGCGAAAACAGTCCAAAAATGCGAGAAAATTCAAACGGCATTTGTGAAGAAACGAAACAACGTACACGAATTTTTTTAGCAATGTCTTTATTGACATTTCAGCTACGAAATTCGGAGGTTGTAGCTTGAAAAATATAAATATTTAAGGGAAATACGGACGGATAAAGATGGCTACGTGTCTCATGCACGGCTCCCGTTTTACCACGATTCCGAGTTGCCCATACTAGTTATGGCGAATTTTAAAACGCCATTTTTGCCGGGAGATGTTCCTCTACAGATTGAACCTAAAATTTTTGAAAAACCATGAAAACTACGAAAATGGCGGCAAAAATTCGAAAAACATCGAAAAACGGATGACATTTGTTGTAATAACGATAATAATAAATTAATTTTTTTACATAGAGATAGGTTCACTTTGTAGAAAACATTGATAGCTTTATTTAAAAAAAAAATAAAGGGTGATGTCTTTAATCGTTCTTGAGTTATCGCGGTAAAACTAGTACAAAATGCTGTTTCGAGAAAAACGTGTTTAAAGCCAGCCGTGTACCCAGTATTTTTTTTCTCCTGAGCTCAATTTTGCGAATTTTTCGATCTGCCTTACACACAAATCTTCGTAAAAGATTGTAGTAACAGATTACGCAAAAAAAAAATAAAAATAAAAAAACGGAAAATTTCGAAATTTTTCGATGCCTAGCCCCCTTAATGAGAAATTTTAATTTTCATCTATTCGCTCGTTCTTTCATTTATTATGAAATATTTTTTGCCTAACAATACAGTATCGCCAAGATATGGAGCAAACTGTGCGAGAAGCCGAGATATCGATAACACAGTTGTTGGCAGAAAAAAATACCCTCAAAGCACATCTCGAAGAGGAACGACAGAAGAGCGAAGATCTGCTGTTTCGTTTTGAGGAGGAGTCTGTCAACAAAGACGACATCCAGGTACGACACTGTAAACCATTATTTAATCCAATTTTTATGGTCCCGAAAAATAAATTGTCATCGTTAATCACTTTCACCTAAAGATGAAAGTGTACGATACGCTATATAAATTACACCGACGTGATTTTAGGCTTACAATCTTTATGTTGACACGGTGATGCCGGCGATGATGAAGTGGAAAAAAAACACACACTAAATACGTTACGAGAAATTGTTCGTTTTGCAGAATACTATAAAATTGATTCAAAATATAATATGACTACAATCGAACGAATTCTTACTTGAAATCGTCCAGCCGATTTTGCATTACTTGACAATATTGCGAAAAATCTTCTTCATTTAGATAAATTAACTCAGATGTGAAAAAAACATAATGTTTCTGTGTTCCCGAAAAAATTCAAACTATTCGGGGAAAAAAATCAGATTAATTATTCGCGACAATATTCGACACTACGCCGCAATATTGCGAAGAGCCTTTCATTAAAATCCGTACATTCTGAAATCGTTTCAGTGCAAAATCTAGGCCCGTAAAGTTATTGATTATTTCAAAAATAAATACGACTAACAGTCGGTCTGAATTTGTTCCGTTCATCAAAATCGGATGAGTCCTATGGAAGATACTTCAATCGGGTTTTTTGCGCTTCAAAAAGAAAATGTTTTCGACCGAACCAAGATGAAGCCTCGATAAATGGTGCCTGATGTCGGAAGGTCCAACGTCTTTGAAAATTGTCTGGAACAAACGAATGCTACGGATTATTAATTAGTATTGAAAAACTCTGGAGCGGGGTGGAGTATATTTTTGTCAAAAATTAACAAATTGGTGGGCTATTTCGGAATGTAGTGTCGAGCTTGGTCTATTTCATCACCAGTTTTTGGTTCGCTATTCCTCTTCGTTAATAATATGAAATTGTAACAATAAAAAAAGTTTCTTAAGAACAACGTGAACAACTTGAGACTGATGACTTCTTCTCCTCTTTTGAGAGCTTCTACCGTTTTCAGAAAAGACGTTTTGAAAATAAACTCGCTTGTAATTTTGATCACGGAATTTCTATAAGAATTGTATACTTACGTTTACCAATCGACGATGCCAGGTCTATAGGATATCCTTTAAGCTTCTTCTAATTTTGATTTTAACAGAAATTTGATTTTCACTGACTTTACCCTAGAATGATCCCTCAAAAAATATATGTGGTAGTCCATCCTGTTTCGACAAGGTTTTTCCCTGACCCCTTTCGATTCCGCTAATTGTTTTATATGTTTTTGTACCAACTAAATGGAGTATTCATGATTTTTTTCAATTTTTTTTATCGAACGGTTCAAACGTTATGATTTTTTTTCGAAATCCTACCTTTTTTTTCAAACCCTCATAACTTAGGTAATAATGGCTCAAATGAAATTTTTTTTTTTCAAATGTTGGATTTTTTCCAAAATTTTTCAAAAAAAATACTAGAAAATATTGAGAACTTTTTTTGACCTCTATTTTTGAATTTTTGATTTTCACAAATTTTTTTCGAAATGTATGTCATAATTGATTTTTTTGAAAAATTTATATGTGAAAGTACACATGATTTAACGTATTGTCTGAAATGTTCACGATGATATTCGGCCACGTTTTTCTTAAATTAAATTTTGAATGTTTCAAAACGGAATTTCATTGGCTTATAAGATCCTATGCCATTTGGTAGCTTTTGAAAAATTTTGAAAACATTTTTATATAATTTCTAATTTTGAAGTATGGTTCATTTAAAAATACCGAAAATTGGTCGAGTTATTGCATTTTAAAAGTTTTGTTGTTTTTAAATTTAGAAAAAGGTTTCTAGAAAAATGGTTTTTTTTTTTCAAATCCGATCGTCATAAGATTTAAAGCACGAGATAATCATTGTTCGACAGATGTGAAAGAATATAAAATATAAAGATTATTTCATAAGTTCCTAGTGTATGAAATGCATTGCATCAAATTTAACAATTGTAGACACTAAACTTGAAAAAGTTGTAGTTGACACCAAAACTTGTTTAACTATGGTTGAAAAATGTTTCACCATGCTACATTTTTACCAATTTCACAAGTTTGTATTACCATGAGCATGATTTTGGAATATCGGCAGAATATCCATGGTAAATGAGCTTGCGATAATGTGGGTGGTACGTTTAAGCGAATGGCAGCAAGAGCCAGTTTACAATTACGCATGGACGAGCAAATAACGACTGCTCAAGAGTTGTTTGAGTGGGCTAATAAACCCCGCAACTTACCTAACATCACTGTAAAATTTTCATCCTTGGAAAACTATGAAAGTGTTGGAACAAAATTAGTTGATAGATTTCAAAAGGTAAAACCAATTAGTGGCACACATAAATTGCGTTCCGTAATTCCGGATACAAAAACTTTTGGTTTATGGATAAGAGATTATTCCGCATCAAGTGAAACTCGTCTATGTAAGATTTTTAAGCGCCAACGAAAATAAAAATTTTACTTTTTTCTTCTGAATAATTCGTTCAATTCATCTCCCGAATTCATACGAATGATTGTCATTCGCTATTCTCAATTTGCATAAACGATTCAAATACAATAACTTTAATCAAAATCATACTTGAAAATACTCGTTAAGAGTCATAGCTGTAAATAAAATTATAAAAGAATTTTTTCGGAATTCCGTTTTGAAACATTCAAAATTCAATTTAAAAAAAACGGGGCCGAACATCATCATGAAAATTTTAGACAATATGTTAGATTATGTGTACCTTAACATATAAATTTTTCAAGAAAATCAATTGTGATCAATCAACATTTCGAAAAAAATTTGTGAAGGTCAAAAATGCAAAAATAGAGGTCAAAAAAAGTTCTCAACATTTTCTAGTATTTTTTTTTGAAAAATTTGAGAAAAAACCCAACATTTGAAAAAAAAAAAAAATTTCATTCGAGCCATTATTACTTAAGTTATGAGCGTTTGAAAAAAAGATAGGATTTCGAAAAAAAAATCATAACTTTTGAACCGTTCGATAAAAAAAATCATGAATACTCCATTTAGTTGGTACAAAAACATATAAAATACTTAGCGGAATCGAAAGGGGTCAGGGAAAAACCTTGTCGAAACGGGATGGACTACCACATATATAATTTCTATGTTTGGACTTATACTGCGATTAGCTAACAGAAGACACTCGGTACATTTTTTTTTGCAGAACCAGATAACCGACGAAAGTGTGAGTATACGAGAGAAGATTTTTCAAACGGCGAAGATGCTGATGCTGTTTAACTGCACTGCTTTGAGTGTCGTGATCAATGCATACTTACCTTGTCAATCGCCGTAACCGTCCACAGTTGTTCCATGATCTATTTTACTAATATTTGAATGAAATCTATATTTCGGGACTTATTATTACAATTATATTTTTATGTTGAAACACACGCACTCACACACACACACGTATACATATGTATGTATATGGGGCATTCCACGCCAACTCAGACAGCTTTGACCGTTGGGTCAACATTTTTGCCTCCTAATTTTTTACATGAATATATATTGAAAATAAAGAGACCCGTATTTCGGGGTTTTCCATTTTGAGGCCCCGCTTTTGAGATACCGTCGAATGAACTTCTTCAACTATTGACCGTTTTTGGTCATTCGAATCGATATATCTCAGCAATGGTTACTGATAAAGGGAAAAACCAGGGGTGTTTTTTTCGTTTTTGCACGCTCTATACGATAAACATATTCATGATTATGTTGCGCCGTGTCAAAAAAACAATTTATTTATTTTTCTTGGATTGATTTCTAAAAAATTTTTTTTGTGCCTACACCTGCCAAGGGATCATCTTAGTCTCAAATAAAATGTTCTTAGAATTTTAACTCTTCAATTAAATTTAATAGGGGAGATATATAAAAATAACGAAAAAAACTCAGATTTCAATATTCATTATCAAATGGAAACTGATGATTTTATGAAGTACACTCTGAAGCTATTTTTGTATTACTGATACAATCTGAAACATTGATACAGGAATTGGAGCAATTCCTGTACTTCACAAAATCATCAGTTTCCATTTGATAATGAATATTGAAATCTGAGTGTTTTGTTATTTTTATATATCTCCTCTATTAAATTTAATTAAAGAGTTAAAATTCTAAGAACGTTTTATTTGAGACTAAGCTGATCCCCTGGCAGGTGTAGGCACAGAAAAAAATTTTTGCTAACACTAATCTGTCTTTAATTAAAAAAAAAGAAAAAAATATATCAAAAGTCAATTGAGGGGGATCTACCACTCAACCTAGAATGCTTATCTTTTGCCAGAATTTTTTTTATCTATCTAAGCTGACTATTTCCGGTGTGGCCCGTTGGAAAATCAAAAATTTTTTTTTTTTGAAACACTAATGGGGCAAACAATGCCGAATCACCGGACTGAAACCCTTCTATCCTTCAATGTGATCGATGATTTTTTTTTAGTACCTTTTGGATCTTACGACCTCACTATTTTTTTTAATGACTTTTTAGACCCCTCCTTCCCCTCCCCCCACCACCATTTTTTTTTATCAAGAGGCAACTGCTATTTTTACTCTTTTTATTTGGATGGAATTTTTTTCCCAGATACTCTATTGAAATTGTATTTTATTGGTCTGTTTACCTTAACAACAGTCAAGAGATGTGGCAACGCCTACTTCAGCCTCCACGAACACGCCCCGAAAAGCGAGGGAAACACGGCTGCGTTACATAAAAATATTTAACAATTCGTTCATTGTGAATGCTTCTTTTCGTCCCATCAGCATGTTTTTTTTCGTTTACTTTCGTTATTATTACTTATTTATTCATTGAACGTAAATTGTGTATTTTTTTGATTGTGGTTCGCGACAGGGGTTGAAAAAAGTTTTCGCTTTCGACGTTTAGATATTGAAAAATGTTACAAACAGAGAATTTATTATTTTCAGTTGAGTGATCATTAATCCGGAATCTTATGATGTACTTGTAAATCTTTGTGTAAAACATTAATTTGTTTTTGATTTTTTTTTTTTTAATTTTCGTTTTGCCAATTGACAATTTTTTTTAGATGAAATGAATTTATTATTTGTTTATTAGAAAATTCTGTATGTGAATACCGCCATCGCATTCTATCCACTAATAATAATAATAATCATGAAATAATAATAATAATAATAATAATAATAATAATAATAATAATAATAATAATAATAATAATAATAATAATAATAATAATAATAATAATAATAATAATAATAATAATAATAATAATAATAATAATAATAATAATAATAATAATAATAATAATAATAATAATAATAATAATAATAATAATAATAATAATAATAATAATAATAATAATAATAATAATAATAATAATAATAATAATAATAATAATAATAATAATAATAATAATAATAATAATAATAATAATAATAATAATAATAATAATAATAATAATAATAATAATAATAATAATGCATAATATCGCTGCAAGGAATTTCTCTTTTCCGTGATATTCGTCATATCCTCGACAACCACGCTACAAATACATTGACCTGATATCATTAGCTGTTTTAATGTCGCAATTGCAGTATCCAAAATTAAAATCTTCTAAATATCATCTGGACGATAAATTTTTATCGATTTTTTTTTTGTAATTTTATTCGACAGGTCGTAAACACCCTGAATCAGAGTAAAGTGAAGGAACTCGAGAAACAACTGATCGAAGAACGCGAACGCGTTATACACTTGGAAAACGAAAATACTAAGCTCTTCGAGGCCGATGAAGAAATAATTAAATTGCGGACGGAACTTTCAGCAGCTCTGAGCCATGAACAGGAGAACGTAAAAGGTTTTTATAAATTATTCAATTAATCTATTCGTGTCAACTAATCGTTGCACCATGACGAACTTTAGAATTTGATTTGTAAAAAAAATCCTGGCTTGATGTAATTCCGTAGTGAGCAAATAACAAAATATCTTCTTCCGTAGTATTTTAAGAAGTTTGTAACCAAATTTATTACGATATTTCGCGCTAATATTTGAATTCGCGACGAATTTCTCACAAGTTACACATTGACGGAGTTTGTCATTTAATTTTTTTGAGCTAGTAACCCCTCAAAGTATAAATTACAAAATTCCATATTCCCTACTTTTCTGAGGGGTTACGAATTGACGAATTTTTGTAAACTAATGTGAAAAAAAAATTCTGGCTCGGGGTAAATCTTTTGAAGTACAAATTACAGGACACCATACTCCCTTGGATGCGTTCTACTATAATAATCATAATAATAATGGCATTCTTCGTTTTATCCCTAGTGGATTAAAAAAATGAGTAATTTCAAATATGACAATTACTTTCCATAATAATACGTACGAGTGTTAACAGTTATTATAATTATAATAATTGTTATTTCTCGTACAATTTATTATTGTTAATGATGGTTTTATTTGCTAACATTACTGCTTCCTCATATCGGAAGCTGTGATATGGTAAACATTTTTTTAATCGGAATCTTCATGTTCAGAACGTGGTAAAACGTCAAGAATGCACATTCAAAGATAACATCCGGATGTATGTGTGTATGTGTGTATGTAATGGCCTCCCAAATTTCAAACGTGTATTATTCGGAAATGGTTGTAACTACAGCCCCCGGATTTTTCAGACATGTGCAGTTCCGGAATATCATTTTTATTTAAGGCAGGATTCTACTTTGAAACCATGAAAAAAACGCTATTTTCGTGAATTTTTTCTGAGAATACTATCAAAGATATCGATATGGGGGTTAAAATGTTCGATAATTACACTCTTTAAGTACATAAAAAAAAATGTTTAAATGTATTTTATTCATTTTTTGTACACGTAAAATATGTTTAAAGCTAACGCCTCGAAAAGAAGGTACCGTTGCCGTGGTCGTGAAATCTTCCCGACGGATGGTTTGAAACAAAAAAATCAAATAGTTTCATGTTCAGTATGTCTTCAGGAACCGACCTAACTAGAATATTTTATATACGTGCAAAATTAACAAAATAGCGGCTAAAATACGAAAAAAAAAATGCGTTTTTTTTGGGTCGTTTTTTGCAATAAAAAAATAGTTCCAATCAAAATTTTAAGTTGATTGTAGTTAGGTCGGTTGGTACAAAGATATAAAATATGTGTTGAAAATTTCATAAGGATCGGTTCAGTACTTTTTGAGTTATCACGACCACGGTACTTGAAAATGTCGTTTCGAGAAAAACGCGTTTAAAGTTTTGTTGAGTGATAAATCGTAGAAAAAATTATCTTACCCTCAATCAGCGATGCCTGGGCCATATAATATGCCTTCGACGAACATTCTTGAACGTATTTACTTTCGAAAAATGTAAAAAAAAAAAAAAATTTTTTTTCAAAGTTTCAAAGTAGAATCCTTCCTTAACTATAATTTTCATCATGATTGAAGCTACCGGTTGGATTTTATGTCCTTTTCAAATGATCAAAAAAGGACTTTTAAACTATAGCCATCGCAAATTTAAGGTATTCGTCTGAATAGGGCTTGACAATTAGATTTGTACCCAAAGTTGGTTGGAATTGCATTTCGGTCGAATTAATCAAAAAATTCAGATTTCATGGGATTTTTATATTTTCGGAATATTTACATTTTGCTGTAACTTTTGGCAGCGTTGGCCGATCGAACCCGAACTTGCTACAAGTATGGAACATTATTTGATGGTACCTTGTATAAAATTTGGTTAACATCTTTCTGAGGAGCCGAATTTTATAGGAATTTGAATTTTTCGAAAAATTGATGTTTCGCTCTAACTTACGACAGCTTCGACCAATGGAGCCCGAACTCGTTGCATGTATAGAATACAACTTAACCATGATACGTATAAAATTTTGTGAAGACCGGTCGAAGGGACCAAATTTAATATGGGAAACGAGCTTTAAGTGGAAACTTGTAAATCCCTCCTCCGAACCCAAGAGGCTGCAAGCTCAAATTGACAAGCTGCTCTCCCACAATTTACGATAATGTACGAATCTTTCTCTATGAGGAAGCCAAAGTTGATATAAATCTTTCCTCACAGAGAAATATTGGTATATTATTATCAATTCTAGCGGAGCAGCTTGCAAATTTCCACTTGCAGCCTCTTGAAGTAGGGGGAAACGATTTGCAAGTTTCGACTTGTAGCTTTTTATGATATTCATTTTAACGATCGTTCTTCTTTCACAGATGTTCGTAATCGAAACTTGTGTTTGGAAGAGGCGAAAATAACTCTTGAGAAACAGATGCTCGAACGTAATGACTTAATAGAACAATATGAAAATCGTATAAAAGAATTGGAGATGAAATTTGTGGAACTCGAGCGTGAGAACGTTGCTGGAACGAACAATGTTCAAAAAAATGTCGACGAGTTACAAAGGAATTTGTTGGAAAAATGTGCGATGATAGAAAAAATGAAGAAAGATCACGAAATGAGTTTAGAAACGCACGAGAAAGAGACGAAAGAATTTGAGAGAGTTATCGATATGATGACGGAAAAAAGTGCGGAAACAAAATCATCGTTGGACGATCAGTATCGCAAAATCGCAGAGTTGGAAAGAAAACGTCACGAAGAAATTCACACGACTGCGTTGGAAAAATTGCGGAGTGAAAATATCGAGCAAATAAATTCGTTATCACAAAATTTCAATGAACAATCAGCCGAAAAAGATCAGCAAATAATTAGCATCGCCAATCAGCTGGAGGAAAGATCGAAGGAGATGGAAAAACTCGTTAAAGATTTGTCGGAATTGCATGATATCTGCTTTGGAAAGGACGAAGAATTGAAAACAATGTTGAAACGTTATGAAGGTAAATTTTTATGAAGTGGAAGTGCTAAATTCTGGAGCAGATTGTTTTGAAGGCGCGAAAGATAGCTGAAACTTTCTGGAGTTTCGTTCTCCAGGTTTATTGATCTTTCGAATAAAAAATAAAAATGGTTCGCTGGAGAGTTTTGATACGCTGTCGATCATTCCAGTTTTCTATCCGAAAGATCGATCGAGACCGAAAAAAAAGGCTTTACAGTATTGTCATCGATACTATGAGCAAGGATGGGAAATAGTATATTAAGGGAGGGGTCAGGGTTTCAGCGTAAAAAAAAAACACTTTTTTTGCGATTTTTTTTCTCAAATATGGATTGAGTAATTTGATTTGAACCTTTTGTACATTATTGAGCATACTTTTGACAATGTTGTGTAATTTTATCATGCAGAAATATTGAAGCATAAGCCGGTAACAGAGCTTCCCCCAGAACGTCTTGGAAAAAAAAACAATTTGCGGTGTTCACTATAATTCGGCCGGAAATTATCTGAAAATGAAAAACCATGAAAATTTAGTCAAATTATAATTGAATCTTCCCCCCAACGTTCTCCGATAATTTTTTTTTCCATTTAAAAATTTTGGGCGGCCATCTAAAGTGTGAACTGTTATTTTCCACGGAAAATTCCGCCATTTTGTGGGTAGGAAACACCCTTAATGTAAAAAAAAAAAATTTAACTAAACGTTGGGGGGAGGTATTTTATATGTAGAAAATGTGTACAAAGTTTGAAATGAATCGGTCAAGTAGTTTTTAAATAGCAGTGAACACGGACTTTGAAAAAGTAGTTTTGAGAAAAACGCGTCTAAAGTTTATGAACTAAAAAAGTGGAGAAAAAATTTTTTCTTCACGAGTGCAGGAAGATGCCCGCACTAGTTGTCCCTTTACCGTTTGAAAGATACGTGGTCTTCCACGGTTTTTTAATTATCCACGGTGACAAGCTTCACAGCGTGGGTATTAACAAGTATTTCAATGAAAATGTATTTAAAGTTAACCAATCTAAATTGACTCCGAAAAAACTAGACAAAACGAGTCCAGTGAATTTTCTCTCAACCCCGAAATAAATAACAAGTCAAAAACCACTTGGTATTTTGAATCGAAAAAAAATGCGGATCGAAAAATCACTTGGTATCTTGAATCAAAAAAAAATATCGAGTGAAAAATCACTTAGAATTCAATTACAACATTCAAATACTTGTTCACTCAAATGCGTTCATCTCCGGCTATAAGTGCGAGGAAGATATCTGAGTTTTTCAAAAGTATTATTTTCCGTCACCGTTGATCTTTTAGATGAAACACGGAAACGGTTGACTGCAAAGTTCTGAAACACGATCAACCGTTCTCGGATTTTATCCGAGAAATCAAACGTAGCTGGTAACAACTCATTACAGGTGTCGTAATGGACGGAGCACTCGCACATGATTTTAAGTAGAGACTACTAATGACGTTTCATGCTTTACACGTGTGATATTCACAAATTTAATTATGATGAATATCGCTTTTATTGGGATATTTCCTTATTTGTGGTATTAAATAATTATTACATATATGCAGTTAGATTTCATAATTTTATTTCGAAGCAATCACTTATCTTTTCATTTCTGGATTGTCGAATGGCAGCGGTTCTATTACAATGCGGATTAGTTACAATATGTTGACCACGTCTGGTCGCTTTGATGGTAAGAATAAGACTAATTTTATTTCGATGGAGCCTCTCGTCGATTACACGCTATACAATACATTCTATAAAATTCGGCTCCGATCCAAACGATCCGACTCGAACGCTCTCTATCCGTTGAGGCGGGTTATGAAACGAATTCAAATTTCGATCGTTACACACGTCTCTTTAGTTGTTGTAAATAGTCGGTAAACGGAATTGTCTTCAACAAAAATATTCAATATATCATTGAATGTGAAATAACAAGATACTGCAAGCTAAGAACTTCGTTCGATGGCCTGATGTAAATAAACACATTTACTACGACTCCTAATATATTGCCAGGTTGATATTAAAAGAATATAGTAGATAATAAAATTTATCGGGATGTTAACGAATCATTCCGAAAAAATTCGATTAACCGGCCAAGAAAAGTTTTATCGGATTATCTGGAATTTACGTAAGTAAATTTCGAAAAGTTTATGACAACTTAGGTGCTCGTAATTTCGAGTGATGTGAAAAGTTGAAACAACTTCAATATTCGTCATGTGAATAAAAATCAAACATCATCGTAATTACATAAGTTCAAATTATTCGTCGTCACAACAGTCATGAGAAATTCGCTATGTAGTTTCGTATATTCCAGAGCTTTGCGAAAAATTCAAAGTCAGCGAAGATGCCAATAGCGAATTGAGAAAAGAAATCGATGGCATGCGTCAGCGTAACGATGAAACTTATTCGTCGCTTACCAAGGAGAAGCAAAAACTCGTAAGTAGAAAAATAAAAACGTTTTGCGTTTTATTTTTTTTTTGTAACGATGAAATATTCGATATATATATCGAATTATATTATATTGTATTATATTTTGATTATATTTTTTGAAATATTCGATATAATGAAATACATTGGGCGCAACAATTGACGAATCGTAAGATTATCCATTTTTTTTTTTGTGATTTTCTAATAGCTATAACTTCGGCAAAAATGGTCATGAAGCAATTATGAAAAAATCAAATTAAAGCTCTAAATTTATCGTTTCCAGAATTTGGTTTCGAATAGTTTTAACGCCGACCGTTTACGAGAAATCATAAGAAGTCTAGAGAATTTTTAACTTCCCGATTATAGGGAAGTTATTGCAATGACCCCGAAAATCGAAAATCGTTTTTCTGTCAGATCTTCACGTTCGTTCGAACGTATGTGATCAATTTTTCGTTAACGTTTTTTCGAAAACTAATAACGCGTTCCGAAGAAAAATTTCTATTTTTATTTTTTTTTAACTTTTTAAAATTGTTTTTTTTTCTGGATTTTTTTTTTTTTATTTTTTTTTTTTATTTTTTAAAGATTTTTTTCAACTTCCCAATTATAGGGGACTTGATCCTTTGGGGCATATTATGCCCCCGGGGCATATGCCGGGTGGTCGAGCACTTGTATTTTTTATGTTTGGTGTCTTCTGGATACATCCATGTTGGACCATGAGAAGACGAAAACTTCAATTCTCAACTTGACGAGAATATAGTTAATTAATAATGATAATAATAAATTTCAACTCGCGAATCGGGAAGTTACTCGTGCGGCCCGCAAAGGGTCACACGCTAAATAAATTCGATTAGCTACAGGCATTTACGAGCCATATCCACTACTAAACATGTCCACAACTAACCATGGATACTACTGACCATAGGAACTGCTAACTATGGGCTCAACTATCTATGGGTACTACTATCCATGGACACCGCTAATCATAGGCCCGCTAGTTATTTTTTAAATCTTTCCTTGTTCTTCCACAAACTTCAATAATCTATTTTCAGTGAATCCATCTGAAGGCTTCTCAAGATTGATTCTTCTTTCTCAATTTGAGTGGCTAAACAGCTCCATGCGATTTTTTGTTACCGAGTTATCAGCCGTCAAAGCATAAAATACATTTTTTTCTTTGATGACTGATATTCGAATATCATCGTGCGGAAAACCTAAGGAGGTTTCCAAATACTTGAAAGTATTCTACGGAGGATGTGTGCATTGCTTCTCGATGAACATGTTTCGTTGATGCAAGAAACTTGATTGAAAAAAGGGTTAAAAATTGCGTTTTTAGGTATTTTCATTTGACTACTTTGTAAATAACAGGTAGACTAAAGATGTTTTCCATTTTTTCTAATCTCAAAATGGCCTTAAAAGGAGCCGCAAGAGCTAGGATCGCTGAGATTTTTTTTTTTCATTGATATCCGAACGATTGAAATTATCACCTTCGCTCAAAAATCGATTGCAGTGTCAATTTTTCTTTTCTTATTCGTATTTTGCGAATGATTTTTTTTGCAATATTTTTTTTTTTTATCAAATAATGTGGATTATTGAAAGAAATCAAGGGCAAATATGAAAACAATGACAAAACATTTTTTTGTTTGCAATTTTTTTCCCCGTCTAATACAAATGAATATTACGCAATTGTGAAAAAAATCGTTTAACTTTTTTTTACAATGCTGCACGTTTTTAAACTCCGAGATTGGTGTCAGCTGAGGCGGACGACGTAAAGGTTGCAAGGTTCGAGTTACAATGAGCCGACGTTAATTCTGGTGCTAAAAAAATGTACGCCGTAGTGAAAAAACTAACTTCTTCTGTTCAAAGCTCCACATGGATTCACTAAAAAAATTATTCAAGTCCGTGCACCTTTGGAAAAACAAGTAAAAAATTGAAATTTTGTTCTCTGGACTTCTTATGATCGCTTAGAAATGGCCAACAATAATATAAAATTGCTCTTTAGGACCATTTTTAGCCAAGTTTACGTTTTTTTACGAGTTTACCTTTCGGAAAACCCTTAAAAATTTCGGATCTTTTTACTATCCTTCAATTGTTGCGCCTAGTGTATAATAAATATTATATTTTGAAAATTCGTAAATAAACTTGCGAAATGATTTTCCAACCACCTACTATTAATTGAATCAGTCATAATGACTTATTTATTTTTATATTATTTTATTACTCGTATTATAAAATATTCGAAGATTGATTATTTTTCTCGAAATGTAAAATAGGAAGAGTCAGTAGCAAGTTTGCTCACTACGTCTGGGGATTCAAGCGCACAGTTGGAAAAACTCAATGACGATTTGAAAGCGAAGGAAAAAGAATTGATAGAACTGAGAAATGCAAAAGCCGCGGAAATTGAAGAGCTGAGAAAGATTTTTGGAAATCAAATTGAGAATAAGACTAAATTCATAAATGAAATAACTGCCGATGTGTCGCAAAAAACGTTGAGACTGAGCGCACTCGAGACAGAGATTGCAACTCTTAACAACATTATAGCTAATAAGGATGAGGAAATAAAGAATCTTCTGGAAAAAACGGCTGGTATGTATTTTAAAAATAAATTTTAACTATCAATTACCAATTATGATGAACTATTATTGAATTATTTAATCATTCCTTCTTATTCTTTTTGTTTTTCTTTTTCGATGCAATAGCAAATCACTCGGCTATAGAAATAACTAATTTCTTAACTAATTAATCAATTAATTTCTAGAACTTCAGGATGCATTGACGTTGTCTGAGCAGACGAAAACGAATCTTGAGAGTGAACTACGCATGTACGATGTAAACATCGCTGAGTTAAATCTAAAATTGTCGAGGGCCGAAGAAAAATCAACTCAGCTCACGGAACAGAAATCTAAATTGGTAAGTAATCGATTGGGAGAAAAATTTTATGTAGGTAAAAGTCTATCAATTTTGCAAGGGATATACGGCAAGGCCGTTATTTCCCAAATTCGATATTTTCATTCGGCCGTTCCCTAGAAAAAACTTTACAATATTGACGAAAATGGTAGCAGTACTAATACCAACATAGGTGCGAGTGTGATTAAAATTCCCCCGAGGGCAAGGTTAGTTGGGCTTCAACACAGGTTTATCGCTACCAAGAAGTCGCGAGTTGGGGATGCTGCGACGAAACGCAGTACCAAAACTGCAGAGGAAAATCAGGCAACACGTGACAATTAACGACGGAAACGTGGAAGTAACGAGAGCCTCGAGTTACTACAAGCTTCTACAAATGATTTAAGTCGCTTTCATCCGCTACGGGATATCGAGAGTGAAAACTCGAACGATGAAGCCAACAGGGAAAAAGCCTGCACCTTTTTTCCCGATAAAAATGACTAAATCAGTCATCATGTCAAAATTGAGTGTCGAGTTTGGCATCTCATTCCGACCGTGTTATTTCTCTGAAAGGAAGAAAAAAGAAACGACGTTTGAGAGAAAAATACGGAATTTTCGGAATAAAATAAAAAAAGTTTTTATATCGCTTCAAGCACCGACGTTTAAAATGATGTGGCTAAATTTAAGACTTATGGGTTAAAAGTACTTCTTTTGAGAAATTTAACCGTTTCCAAAGAAGACGTTTCTCAAGAAACCTATTAAATGTTTCGACAACGAAATTATGATAAGAAATATGTACTTAAGATAAATTGGCGAAGCCCGGTCCCTACAATATCCCTGCGGCTTTATCGGAAACTATACTTTTCATCTGCAATTCCGTTTATCAAAAAAAAAAAGAAATATATGATCAATTTCATTCCATCGAAGTTTCCATCCACGAACGCTCAACTTTCTTGAAATGTATTCATTTTGTTCGTTTTTTTTTTTTTTTCATAATTGGAAACAGGAAGCTGAAATAGCTAACCTCATAAGTACATCTTCCAATTCATCGGACCAGCTTATCAAGTACAGCGAAAATCTGAGGACGAAGGAGAAGGAATTCGACGAATTGCAGGAAAGTTCGTTCAAATTGGAAAATTCTTTGTTGTCGACCGAAACCAAACTCGCCTGTACTCTCGAACAACTCGAAAAAACTAACAAACTAACGGAAGAATTGCGCAACGAATCGCTAAAATTGAAAAACGAATTAACGACCAATCGAAAGACGAACGACGAATTAACGTCGAAAATTCACGAACTAACATCCGAACAACAAAAACTTTTAAAAATTGCAAAAGAAAATGAAAAAATCACCGAAGAGTTGGAAACAAAAACCATCGAAATATCGAAACTTACCGAAAAACTCGTGAAAACCGAGGAAAATTGTGTTATTTTGCAGGAAAAATATTCGGCTTTCGAGTTGGAAAACCACGAAAAAGAAAAAAAATTTAATATCGTATCGACAAATTTGGAGAATGAAATTTCCAGGCTTCGCGACGAATTGAAAAATTCACAAGAAAGAACGGAAAGTTTGTCGATCGAACGTTCGAATTACGGGAAAACTTTGTCGGAGTTGAAAAATAATTTGGATCTGGAAATTACGGAAAAACGTAAGCTGGATAATGACATACGAAGGATAAACGATGTTGTGGATAAAAACGTGACGGAAATGGAGGTTTTGAAAAAGGAGAGAGACGAGGCAAACGCTATTGTACAATCTCTAACCGAAACAAACAACGAAACGTTGACGAAGCTCGCATTACTCAATTCGAATTTCGCAAACACAAAAACCGAAAATTCTCTAGAAATAACAAACTTGCAACAAAAATTAGCTCGCAACGAGACAAATTTAAAAGAAATCACTGACCGATTCGAAGAACGTGAAAATTCTGTGAAACAGTTGAACGAAAAATTGATGGAAAACTCAAATATTTTGAAATCAAAAGACAATGAAAATTTGGAGTTGTCAGAGAATGTCAAAGAAGCCAAAATAGCGATGGCAAAATTGAAGGAATCGTTGAATAATCGCGAAAGGGAATATAATGAAAAATTGGAAAAACGCGACAATGACAATTCAAAACTTGAGGATAAATTGAAAGTTTTCGAAACGGAATTAATCGTCGTGAAAAATGAATTGAACGAGAAATTGAAAGTCATCGAAAAAAACGAAACTGAGAACGAAATGCTTAACAAAAAAATCGCGGAATTTGAAAATTGTTGCGTGATTAAAGAAATTGAACTTGCAAATCTTACGAAGATTACAAAGGACATTGAAGAAGAAAGGAAAGATCTACAGGCGAAGATTGCCGCTTTGAACAACGATTTAACAGCCAAGGAAGCTCTTTGCCAGGAAACGAAAAAAGAAATTGAAAATTTCCAAGAGATTAAAAAAAATACCGCCGATGACGAGAAGCAAAAGACAGAAATTAAGCTGAAAGCGGAACAGAATAAAATCATCGAGCTTGATAAAGAGAACGAGAATCTGCGAATCCTAACAACATCGATGGAAAAAACTTTGAAAACAGACCGTGAAAAAATCGAATCTTTGTCGAATTCGTTGCGGGAAATGGAAATTTCTTCAGCGAAAAGTACGCGAAATCTCGAAGAAAAATTGAACTTGGAATCAACGGCCGTCGCGATGTTGAAGGAAAATCAAAGTCGTTTGTGAGTACGATTCGCCTAATATCAATGATATTATTAATTAATCAATAATTATTTATTATTATTATCATTATTAATCACTAGCAAACAAAGATGGAACTGTCTCTAAATAGAGTAATAAATAATATTAAATATATTTTATGTAACGCAACCATGTTTTCCTCGCTTTTTGGTGCGTGTTTGCGGAAGGCAACATATGCCTTTTCGCGACTTTCGAATGTTCGTATGGTAGATCGTACGCAAAAGTGCACATTTAACTCCTAGGACGTAAATATTCCCACCCTCACCCTTGTCAAGCGGGCGTGAAATTTTTTTGGACGTTATTGCAGAATAAAAGGATAGCGAACAGAAGACATATCAGCTCATTCGATCTCCTGTCACATAGACCGACAGTTTTATCTTTCCAATGATATGCAAGCAATTGTTGTACAATCATTATTTCAGAAGATAAAAATTTTGAAGAAAAAAATGTGTTTTTGGCTTTGGGAGTGGATAACTCAATTTTAAAAAATCGCACAGCAACAAATAAAAAAGCATTTTGCACAAAAAGAAGCAAGCTATCGAATGTTTTGGATACATTTTCCGTAAAAAATTTGTCGAACGCCGGGGACCTTCCCGAATGTTCATGAAAATTGAGAGAACAGTTTTTTGTTTGTTTCGGCCGTTGGCACAGAGCAGCTAGGCATGATAGAAATTGTTTAACATTTGATTCGAAGAGTAAAAGCTTCAAGCTAATAAACAAGCCGTGGATTATCTGAATCCGACTATTTTTCGCGGAGATACAGATGCCCGAAATTTCGACAAATTTCGACTATTCTCAAGTGGTCCTTTAATTTTTTTGATGAGTGTAGTATATTTCCGTCTTGAGAAAAATTGTGAGCACAATGATCCAATGTCGTTGATACTGTCAGTCCATGTGACAGGAGATCGAATGAGCTGTTATGTCTCCTGTTCGCCAGTCTTTTGTTCCGCAAAAACTGTCAAAAAATGCTCTCCGACCGCTGAACAGCGATGAGTCACGGACTTTTATTTTACTAGGACTTTTTTGTGTGTTTTATTGGTCTGTTTACCATAACAACAGTCGAGAGATGTGCAAACGCCTCCTTTAGCCTTCACGAACACGCCCTGAAAAGCGAGGAAAACATGGCTGCGTTATATAATAGTACATTATGATACTAGTACGAAAAAAAAATGTCTGACGAGTGTTGCAATCACACGAGTCAAGAAAATGTTTTTCGCACGAGTGTCATAAATTTTTATGGCACAAGGTGTGTAAATGTGGTTTGAAGAGAACGAATTGAGCATAAAACCGCACTTTTACGCACAGCGTGTCATAAATAATATTAAAATTATGCGTTATTGTATTATATTATTTATTCTCATTATTACTATTCGACGGTCTTTAAAGAGAAATTACCTTCGTGAAAGGGTGATTATTGAAAATAATAATGATGATTATTATAATTATTAATTAATAGTGAATAATGTTTAATAATTTTTATTGAAACACAATAGATATGATCATTATACATTATATTATTATTTTTATATTTATCATTTATGTTATTATTATTCTTTGCATGATTTACAATGAAATTTTCGGAAGATTTTACCAGAAACCGAATTATCAAAAACAATTTTTTTTTGTGTACCAAACATAATGTTATGGTTTTATCTGCAGGGAAAAGGAGAACCAACAGGTCTTGGACAAATTAAATCAAGCACTGAAGAATTCGGAAACACAAAATGAAAATAATAGGAATAATAAAGACGTGGGTTCTATATCTACTGACAATGATTTTCATTATAATCAAGAGAGAATATATCCATGCATACAATATTGTAATTAATCAAATAGGATTTTTATTTCTGATTTTTGTTTTCTTCCGCACAGATCGAGAGTTATCCGATAAATCATACGATCCAATCAGCCGCAGGTGACATGAATCAGAATTCAGGTTTGTTTTTAAATCTTGTTTATAATTACCCGTCGATGGTGCTGGGAACGTTTGTTCTTTTTTTTCTGTTAATAACATTCTCGTTGCAGATCGTAACAACGAGTTGCAAAAAATTGCGGAGGAAAATGAGACATACAAGGGTCAGATAGAATTCTTAAATTCCGTCATCGTCGACATGCAACGTAAGAACGAGACCCTATTGTGCAAGATCGAAGTTCTCGAAATGGGTGTACCTGCTAACGAGGCCGATGATTACAGCCGGTAAAATTCACTCAATTAAAAAATTTTCAGAACTCAATGCTCACGTCAATCAACTTAACTTGACTTATTTGCTGTCAGAAAAGGCCACTGAAAGCTTCGGTTTTAGTTTGTATTTGACGGATTTATTATTGTAGAAGTCATATCTAATCTTTTCATTGTTCAAATATTTTTTTCAATATGATTATTGTATTGTTAAGGAATAATGATGCCTCGAAAATAACTTGCTATTGGTGTGCGTGATGACTCATCATACACTTCTCAAAAAAAATTAAGGACCACTTCGAAAAACCCAAAATTTGTCGAAATTTCAGACATCTGCATTTCCGCGAAAATAGTTGGATCCAGATGATCCACAGTTCGATTAAAAGCATGAATCTTCTTTTTTTTGAATCGGCGGTTCAACAATCTTCGTCATGTCCCGCCACTCTGTGCCGAGGACTGAAAAAAAACAAGAAAAAGAGTAGATCCTCACATTTTTATGAAAATTCGGGGAGGTGCGAAAAAGATGTTTGTCGAAAAATTAATCAACACTGTTCGAAAGCTTGTTCCTTTCTTTTGAAATAGTACATTGTGTACCAAGGAGAGAAAGTGGGCGTTTTTAGCTCAGCGCGTTTTTACCTAAATGATTAAAATTAAGGGGTTACATACAGTTAGAAGGCTTTAAAAAGACGGATTTTCAAGAATTTTTTTCGCGCAGACTATTCAATTTATTAATTTGAAAATTGGTGTACACATTATAATAACCTTATAATATATTTACATATTTTTTATTTGTAAAAATAATCATCGCGAATGTTGCTATCGCCGATCTCCTAGAGCTCCGCAAAAAAAACCAATTTTGCGGTGATCACGATATCTCTGGACCGGATTATCTGAAATGAAAAAACCAAATAAATTTCGTTAATATAATACATTATCTAGTATTTTATCGAAGGAATTAGCGAAAAAATAATTTTTGACAAAATGGCGACTTCTCAAAATAAAAGACTCGATTTTGAACGAAAATTTAAGCCTTAAATTGTTTATAAAATGGAAAATATTTATCGGAGAAAAAAAATCTTCGATTAATTACTAAAAAATCTAGTTAAAAAGGTTGTGTTAAAATTTGAGACTGATCGGTTCAGCCGTTTTCGAGAAATCTTGATCACCGATTTTGAAAACATAGTTTTGAGAAAAACGCGTTTAAAGTTTCAAAAGCGTTTTACATGTGGTAAATTTCGTTTTTTTTTCAACTTACATGGAGTCATCTATTCCAGGGCCATATAATAATCCGTTCGCATCGTTGGCAGCTTCTAATAATTCGATTTGATGATAAAACGATTTTTTGAAAATTACAAGTGTACGTAACCCCTTAAGATCTTAAGTATGAATGTTGCCCTTGCCATAAGATCTTGGGCAAATCCACGGTCCCTGTCCTACTCCTCATTCTCTGAATTCCTTCGATCTCCCTAATTTTTTTTTTAAGCGACAACGATAGTGCTGCTTAGACGCACCTCTCCAAATTTCCATTCTTCCGTCTTGATTAAATTTAAAAAAATGATGTTCTGTTCTTTCGACTGAAAAACTACTCGACCAAATTGAACCAAAATCTTATCAGCTCTAAGTTACGCCGGGACAATCCGATTGCATCATCGATTATTCTGATCGTAATATTAGTTTTCGAGATAACGTTCGAAGAAAAGTTGACCTTGAGCATGTGGTCTACAAAAAAATCGATTTTCGATTTTCGGAGTCATTACAATAACTTCGGTTTCCGTTTAAACAAATAATAAATTCTCCAGATGAATTTTAACGTGCATGGCATAAATAAATACAAAGTTTTCAAAATTATGGTTTATTAAGGTTCAAACTTGCGAAAAATTAAACATTTTTCTTTTATTCCACAATAGTCCGAACTTCTTTAACTATTCTCCCAATTACACATCTTTGAAAGACCCAAATATATGCCGTAATTTTTATCCTAAAATCAATTTCAACAACGAGATCATCATATTCAATTTTATTTTTGAATTTTCAACGTCGAAGGGGATTGATTACAATCTTTACAAAAAACGAAAAAATACCATAAGCAAAGTTCAATTTTCAAACGAACGAGCTTCAAAGAAAAATGGCGGGAGTACTCTTGAATTTCCAACTCCAATAAAATATCGATTTAAGCGCAAAAAAAAAAATCAAAAACGAAAAAGCGCACTCGTTTGAGTGGTTGAGTTAAAAACGAGAAAATCGTCGAGGTACCGGGTGGTGAACTTCGTTGCAATATTGATTCAAACGTGAGAAAACAAATTTCTTCGATGCAAAAAACTGGATTAACTATTTATTATAATGATTGAGTTTTAAATGAAATTGCAGCAGTACTCTGGACCGACGAATGGCCGCTCCGCGAATGTTCTGTGACATATGCGATCAGTTCGATCTCCACGAAACCGAGGACTGTCCGCGACAATCTCAGGATTTCGCGGAGGAAGATACACCCAAAAAGTCACCGAAAAAACCACCAGTTGAAAGACTCTACTGCGAGATTTGCGAAAGTAAGTACATCGGACAACAAACAATATTCAGTTGAATAAAACAAAAAAAACGATAGAAAAATTATGATCTCTAGAGCAATATTTATGGCTGCCAAATATTTACGTTTATATCGTGCATTTACGTAAACCCATTTGGTTTTTCAAAGTGGGTGATCTTGTAAATACTTCATAGATTTTCGTAAATACATTAAAGACTTACACGTAGCCATCGAGGCAGAAACATAGCTATATTTTATGATTTTCTTCTTTTTACTAATTTTTTTAATCGCCGTTTGAATATCAGAAAGTAAGTTTATCTAACTATGAATAAAAAAATTATAAATTTTGGAATGGAAAATTATTGACATTCAGTACATTCAAGGTCTTACTGAATAGACCGTCCACTTTTAATTTGACTTCGAATTAAAAGTCAAATTAATTTGAAGTCAAATTCGACGATACTGACGATACCTTGACCGACGTTTTGTCAGTGACTGTACAACTGTTTCAGGTCATACTTCTGATTACTTCAATTTATTTCACGAGAATTACTCAGTCGAATCATTTGAAACTTCGCATAATCAACGTGGTGATCCTAAATCTTAATGATTTAATTTTTTTTAGAATTTACAGCGATTTAGTAGTGCAATTTGTTTTGCGGCCATTAACGTCTGCAGAAGCTGTTTTCTCATAAGCGACTGTGTTAAATTCATAAATTTGTAATTACTAAATTATGTAGTAAAGAACCCTGAGACAGTTTATGTATTATTATTCTATTAAGCACTATCATTTCTCAAATATTCAAGAATTTTAGCGGTTTTTTAATATCCATTCAGTACGACCTTAATCAACCGTACCGCCAAGTCTTTTTGTTTTCTCTATTATTTGCAGTATATGTGCGTTTTAACTAGATATAACCTCGTAAATATTTCGAACTTCGCAAAGTTTCAACGATCTAATTTCCAAACTTTCCGAAAACGCAAAGAATAAAAACAATTTTCCAAAATCCTGGCTAAGTGTTGTCAAGTTTTTAATTAATCAGTGTCAAAATGGCCGAAAGATAACATTGTAAAGATGAAACGTACGTAAAGGTAATGATTAGCTTAAATCGTCACCAATTGTATAGGGGGTATTCCATACGAACCGAACCCCCTTTTCAGCCGATGTTTTTTTATTCTCTCGAAATTGAAAGGAGTTGTAGTATGACGAGAAATAGTGGTTGACTCCAAATCTTAGGCCTCTAGGTTTATTTCTCACTATACTTCTGTAATTGGTATTTTTACTACTTTCGAAGGTTTCGAGGCGTGGTGAGTCTTTATTTCTGAATTAAATTGATGTTGTCACGAGTGTTTTGGAACGGAATTTTCCCGTTCTTTCAGATGAAATTATGAGATCTCAGTATCAAACATTTTTTCTTATGATTTGAGGCAAAAGAACACAAAAAACTTCATATCTCGAAAAGAACTATTTTTATTTTGGTCCCAATTTTTTGTAATCGTTCCATGATTATTCTGAAGCTACTGTATAAATTTCGTGATGGAACTCAGAAATTTACGTTACCCAGAAATTTGGGAATATTATGAAAAATCAGAAATACGGGTATTCCTGATTTTTTATAATATTCCCAAATTATTATTATATATTAAGGAATATTATGAAAAATCAGAAATACAGAAATACGGGTATTTCTGATTTTTCATAATGTTCCCAAATTATTATTATATATTAAGGAATATTATGAAAAATCAGAAATACAGAAATACGGGTATTTCTGATTTTTCATAATATTCCCAAATTTCTGCGAACCGTAAATTTCTGAGTTCCATCATGAAATTTATACAGTAGCTTCAAAATAATCATCGGAATATTACAAAAATTTGGGACCAAGAAAAAAAACATTCTTTTCCAGATATTAAGTTTTTTGTGTTTTTTTTATCCTAATCATAAGAAAACATTTTTAATACTGAGGTCTCATAATTTTATCTGAAAGAACAGGAAAATTCCGTTCCAAAACACTCGTGACAACATCAATTTAATTCAGTAATAAAGACTCACCACGCCTCGAAACCTTCGAAAGTAGTAAAAATACCAATTACAGAAGTATAGTGAGAAATAAACCTAGAGGCCTAAGATTTGGAATCAACCACTATTTCTCGTCATACTTCAACTCCTTTCAATTTCGAGAGAATAAAAAAACATCGGCTAAAAAGGGGGTTCGGTTCGTATGGAATACCCCATAGTCTTATTTTCTATGAGACAAAAAAACTTTTATGGAAAAAATACTTTTAAAAACTCCCACAAATGCTACTATTACTTTCTCGCAAATACCACTATCACTTTCTAAAAAATACTACTGCAGAGTATTGATTAGAAAAATATCATTTGTTTGTCTTTGTTCATTTATTTATTTATTTTGTGTCTTTTACAGAATTCGGACACGACACGGTAAACTGCGACGATACGGAGACATTTTAAGCCTCACGAAATTTTCGTATAAACGCCATCAAAACGAAAAAAAAAAATGCTTCGCTTTCTGCTTGCTGCGTAGTGGGGAAGAGCGTTTACGTATCCGAGAATACGGATTAAAAGAAAAATGAAAAAGAAAAAACTGAAGTAACGGAGCAACAAAATCTTGCGTAAACGAAAAAAAAGGAGGATCAGGAATCGTTGATTTTTCATAGTATATTTTTGTACGAGCAACATCAACTTGTTCAGTTCTACTGTTATTATAACTACGCCCATCTTCCTATAGAGTAGAAAAAAAAAAAACAAGTAGCGAGCAAAGAGTTTTCCCACTGGCCAATTGTATCTCGTATCTTGTAAAATACTGTGCCTTCTTGCTCTTCCGGCTTCGCATTAGGTAGTGAATTAATTTAGTCGACTCGGACGATAAGTTTGCAAGATCGAACAAACAACTCTCTACGTTTTAAGAAATAATACCGATATTTGAACACATAAAAGATAGAGATATTTCAAAATAAACGATAATAGCATTCTATTTTGAAGAATACCAATATCGAAAGAGAGAAACATACTTTTATTGGAATCAAAAAATATTTATGTTCGAAAAAGGGAAAAATACTAATAGTCAAAGGTATAAAAAATATAGATATTTTAATTAAAAAAACATTTATATTCGAAGACACGAGAATACTGATATTTGAAGTGCCAAAATTACTGATATTAGAATAAACGAAGAATACTGATAATGGAATAAAATCAGCAATTCTAATTAAATACGTAACTATTTGATTTTAGCATATCGTAATCGTAATTTCAGTCGCAGGAGATTCTCGCTGTAAGTAGAATTCTTTCTCATTCGGAAATTTCATAATTTAATTAAATCAACAATTCAATAGATGATTGGATTCGAGTTCGACAGATAACCGAAAAAATCAACGCGAAAGAAGATTTGACTAAATTTGAAAGTTAAAATTGTACATCGATAGAAATATCATTTATTAACCGGCAGTTACTTGAAAAGTAATTAAAAATAAATTTAATTTTAAGTTCATTGAAAGTGAATTTGTTGAAAAATCGTTTGAAATTCATTTTACATCATGCAATTTCCTGGAGCATGAATTCCTTCCTCTCGTTCGGCATCTTCACGACCGAATGCTATCAGCCAATAAAAAACGATTGAAAATTTTTCCCAGTGTCGTTGGAGGTCGTAAAAAGAAATAAAGGTTGAAATATATCAGCGTTATCCACGATTAAATAATCATTCGCGTCCTATGTTGATCCGTCGAATGCGAAGCCAATTGAAATATTAGAAAATGAGATATTCAGTCGGCACAGTACCTAAAATAGCTCATATGCGGAAAATATTCGATGTAATTATTGTATATAATTAAGATTATTCGTAGATCGCTTGTTATCTATTTAATATTTATTGCAATCGCTGTGGATACACACAAATTTAAAAAAAAATCACAGACCCAACAAAAATACTAAGAAGAATACGTGGCTGTATACAGATTTATGAACAACAAACAAATTATAAACTTTAGACTCGAATAATTCGCTATGGATAATCGCTTTTGATTTTCAATTTGAATTAATGTTGATCAATAACTGAATTAACGAAAAATGACGAGTCACAATTTCAAATAGATGCCTATGGATTAACGGTTTTGAAATATCGAATTATTTTATTCGTTATCAGTAAAGCTTCAATAACATAACTGTTGATCCAATAACGATAATTTATTATTACTACGAATATGACGTTTTCGCAATACGGAATCAAAGTTGCTATTTAAAAAAAATTAACAGAGCCGCGTATGCTAAGTCTTGGAAACATTCAACCGTCTGCAAAGCCGGTGCTGGCTTAATTCCTCATGATATACACAACTAAGTAATCGTCGCGCAAAATTAAAAAAAAAAAAATGAACTTTTCGTCAAGCTTTATTTATATCGACGAAAAGCTCTTGTTGCCAAAATCGTTGATATGTCGTTGCTATTGCACGGAACAACATGGAGAAAAAGTTGATGGATAAAATGTGATTTATCAGAAATAATTTCGATGTAGGAAAATATATTGTTGATGAAGACGCATTGGATATGAGTTTATTTTACCTTTATAACTCAAAACACCTCAAGAAAGAACTTTATCGTAGCATAAATTTATTTAAAGGCTCATATTTAGTCAGAAATACGGAAACGTAGGTAAATTTTCCAATTTCTGCTTCCTGAAGGAGGACCATGCGATGGTGTCAATTTTTTTTCGGGATCTTCATGTTACCACGCTAAGAATGTGTTAACACATTCGGA
The DNA here is from genome assembly GCA_963971145.1 of Sussaba pulchella. Classification (NCBI taxonomy): domain Eukaryota; kingdom Metazoa; phylum Arthropoda; class Insecta; order Hymenoptera; family Ichneumonidae; genus Sussaba; species Sussaba pulchella. The sequence goes on along the minus strand of OZ020168.1, from coordinate 1,087,634 downwards.
AAATACATTTAAAAAACGTATGTGTGTATGTAATGGCCTCCCTAATACCGGCAGCCGAATACTAGGCTGAATACCATTTGATATATACAATTTCATTCGATAATAATCCAAGCGTTTATTGAAGAAAAAAAAATATTCAAAATGTAAAATAACAATTATTAAGCCGATGTCGAAAAATTCATGATTACACGGAATAAACTTTTATTCAATTGAAACCAATTGATTATTAATATTGGCAATACGTTAAAAAAAGAGAAGATTACAGGTCGGGTTATTTATTCACGCGCATGGTATTTACAATGAGTCTTAATGGGTCTAGGTTAACAATTATTCGGACATATAATTATTCAATCCAATCCCTCTTTCTTTTCTTTTATTGCTTCCTGAAAAATAAAACGGATAATGAGCAATGACGAATGAAACAGCTTAAAAGTTTTGGTTTAAGAGACGAAAAAACCATGATTTATACTTTGAATCTTTCTTCGAACAAGGACAGCTCTGCGATGAGGTCCGTTATTGCATGCATGAAAGCCTCATGTGGCGTGTAATCCGAGGTCGTTTGAATCCTTATGACGAATTTGTGTTCCAAAGGATGTGGTAATTTGTATCCAGCGAAAAGAACCTGCGGATCCTTCAGCAACTGGCTGCAAATTCACGATTATCTTCATTTATTATTTCTATCCTAAAAGTCTAACTTCCAATTTCATTCACTTTGAAGTATGATTTAGAGCACTACAAAATGTAGGTACATGTATTTTTTATACATGCTTAAAATTTGGGAGTATTTGGGGAGTAAAACAACCCTCCGACGTATTTAAATAATTATTAGAAAAATAGAATTTTCAGCGAAATAGATAACTTAGAAAGCAGTAGAAACTTTGTTTCGATAGAAAATATGTTATTAGATTCCCAGTAAAGTATCTATATTCCACAAACATTCCTTTAAACGAGGGTTGACTATTTTCTGTGGCTAAAATACATAAAAATTACTGATCTCCATTCAACTCAAGTTTTTATTTTGAAATCACGAGTTTAATGGAATAATATGAAAGATACATGACGTTATATTTTTTTAATTCCTGTATCAGATTTAAATGGGTCAAACTACCGTCAATGAATATTTTTATATTCTCAAATAGCTTCAACAGTTGCAACGGAATGATCGCACTGGAAAACTGTATTCGGCAAAGGATACGGTGTGGTACGGAGGACTCAAAAATATACGTACAGATTTTGACATGGCATGCGTAAACAAAACCAAATATTTTCAGCAAATAAAATAGACAAATATTGAATCCCTCTCCATAAAAAACAAAATATTACTGACACGGTATCATCCAATCCCGCATCACCTATAGGTACATTTTTTGCATGGAACCGAAATCATTCCTGTTCCAATGTATTGTATGTTTGATCTATAAGCGATTGCTGACGGTAAGCAATGGGTGCAAAGCTACAGGCCCGGGTCATATGTCCTGTATAAAAAACAAACCCTTGGAGCTCATTAGTCGAGTCAAATGTAACGTAGACATATTATTTGTTTACCGTTGCCACAGATTACCGCAGAAAATTTTTATTGGTATCTGTGGGAATGGGACCCGGGCCCTACTATGTTCTAGCCAATGATGTTACAACTATTCCACTGGCCTGCTTTATCAGTGCTTCGGTGCTCCAAAATCCTGGCAGACTCGATAACAGTAATTTCCAGTATAATTCAATATATTTTGAGTGTCAAGTCTTTTTCACTAAACTTATGTTCAAAGTATACTAAAATTACACCATGAATTTGGGAATATTTCATACAAGGATTGATTCAAGATTATTCTTGAAAAATACATTGGAAGACACAGAATTTACAACCAAAATTTCTCAAACTCTGTATTTAAATTTTTTGTTAGTAGTAATTCTGGTAAAATTTCAGTATTTTTGGATGTCAACCTAGCTGAGCTTTTTTTCTGTTAGGTCATTTCATGATTAATTTTGATGTAAGAAGTTTTGAAGCACGACATGTCATTTGAGTGGAGCTTAGCATAGTTGGGTTTGACGGAGGAATTTCTTTTCATTAATCTATTTTTGAGATCATGCAGAGCTTCTCGAAGTGAATCATCGTCGTGTAAGTCATAGAGATTGTAATAAGCACGGAGTTATGGACAATAGCCCTCGTAGCAAGGATCCAAAAGGGCGCAAACACATACTGTATTTTGGTAAAGAATGTAGAGAGCCAAACCGATCATGATACATCTTTAATCAAACCAAAAACAAAAAGAAATATTTTGCACTCACTTTCTGATCATGTTTCCCAAAGTATGATCCTCCTTATTAACGGTAAATATAGCGGCATTTGGAACTTTGGTGTCCTGCTCCTTAACAATCCTAGTAATAACGAATTTTTTTTAGGTTATTTAGGTTTAGGTTTAAGCTTTTTAAAATCAAAATAAATCTTTTATTTAAGAAAATTTGAATAATCAAAACGCTTACTTCTTTTCACCCTCGTAAAGAAGAAACGACTCGAACGTCGGCGGAGCGTTCATATTCGTTTAATCGCAATTGTTTGTAGCTTGGTATGGTTTGGTACACAAATTACGATTTTACGATGAGAGCAGACAGGAACCTAGATTTTTTCCGAGGTTGGATTCAAGCAAAGAAGAAAGATTTACATGGAAGAACAGGTTCGATTTTGGCACAAAAATGTAGTGTCGGGTTTCGGCTATAGTTGGCGCGCCGGTACATGGGTGAGACAAACTCACGGAAGGACCTCTAGGCCCCGTCTCTTACGTCATCTCTCTTGCGCTCACGACATTGCGGTAGAACGATTGGGGATGGCGTAAATACACGCCACTACACCGCTACGGGTCCCCTGCTGGCTACGCTGATGGACCAGCTTGGAGGACCAGCTCGCATCGAATCCTCACAACAACACAACGGTATCGCATCGCAAATACGTGAACTTGGTAACGTGGCCGTTGACAGCTGGACGCTGGACGTTTGTTGTGAGTAAATACACAGTCCTCGATAAAAAATAGTGATTACTCCTTGACTGTGAAATTTAAACAAGGATGAAAAGATAATTCGTGAATAACATTAACAAAGTTATGCGACGTGTTTTATCGTACAGATCTAATGACCGAAAAGGAAAACCGGACGCCATAAAATAGTTTTCTTTATTCGTTTATTTGTGCAATGAAATTAAAAAAAAACTAAAGTTATGTTATTTACTAGTTGGTGCATCGAGTGACCTTCGTCATTCACGAGCGAAAAACCTAAACAGAAATAAAGACGGACCCATGGTGAGATGAATATGAGATATATGATATGTATATATGCATATAGACACAATGTGCTGTCTGCAACAGTGTGGTCTCTTCATGCTTTCGTGCATGGAATAATTATTCATGTCGAATAACCGTAAAATATATCGATCACCGTTTTAACATTAGATGGTAAAGGAATTGATGAAATTCTGTGACATTTGACATACGGCTGGTTCAGAAAAATTACCCACCCGGAGAGCTCAAGGGAAGATGTTTTACAATTATGTTGTACTCAGTTTGTCTGTAAAAAGAATGGTTCCAATTGAACAACTTCTCACGTAGTCATTTCACGTTCCCCGCAAAAGCCCTTGATAGTTTCGTTAATGGTTCTCACAAAACTATAAATACTTATGAGTAGTAAGATTATTCATGGTCTATTCTATAATGATACGAACGGATTTTAGCATGAACATCTTTTATTTACATATTTTTATATGTTTTTCACTAACTAAAAGAGAGAATCATTACTTTCTTCAAGTTTTTTCTTCAAACTGTTCAATAGTTATGGATTTTTGAAAAATATTGCATTTATTTCCAAATGCTAGTAACTCGGTGAATAATAATTCAATTCTAGTTTGTTTTTTTTCTCAAAATGTTGAATTTTTCCCATAATTTCCCAAAAAAAACTCTAAAATTTTAAGGACCATTTTTAACTTTACTTTTTGCATTTTTTAACTAAACCATTTTTTTTTCAACATTAGACCCTTTGATATTTCTTGTTAAAGTACAGCTGAATTTAGGTATTGTCAAATTTTGTTATGATGGTTAAACTTTTCATTCTATTTTTCATTGATTTTGAATATTTCAAAAGCAAATTTCATCAGTTTGGAGAGCTCGTGCAATCTAGGGATGTACCGGTAAAACATTTTGCTCATAATTTTATTCAAAACTGTAACTTTTCTAGGAGCATTTTGAAGTATAAGGCATTGAAAATTGTATGGTTCAGGAGAAAAATTAAGCGAATGCTGTATTAAGATGAAATAGTAAAAGTTTTGTTCCTGTTAGTACTTGAATATTTTACATGGTCGAGATGTACTTGATGCGAAATAATCTTCTATTCGCAAGCCACAATTTTTTTTATCCTGTATCACAGAATGTAATCTGTGTGTGCCATGAGTTGGTTTTACATTTTGGAATCGATCAGCTACATTTGTTGCGGCGCTTTTATATTTTGCTACCGATGACTTTACCGTGATATTTGAGAAAAAGCTATTCCGCGTTGATTCTAAAATCATCCTTGTGGTAATACAAATTACATTCTGTTATTCCAGATGAATGAAATAGCGGCTTATGGATAAGAGATTATTCCGCATCAAGTGCACCTCATCTATGTAAACATTTTTAAGTGCCAATGGGAATAAGAATTTTACTATTTTGTCTTCAAATTTGGTTTTGAAATATTCAAAATTGATATAAAATAGAATAAAAAATTTGCCCAACATGACAAAATTAGACAATACCTAAAATCAAATGTACTTTAACCCAAACAATCGAAGGGGATGTCTCAGAAAAAAAAGGTTTAGTGAAAAAATGCAAAAGTTAGAGCAAAAATCAGTTCTACCTTCTTTTTTTTGTCAATTTGAGGAAAAACCCACCGTTTTGAGAAAAGAAAACTAAATTTGAACTATCATTCACCAAGTTATAAGCATTTGAAAAAAAGCGAGATTTTCTTAAAAAACCATAACTTTTGAAACGTTTGAAAAAAAACAAGCTGCAAGTTGAAAATTGCAAATTGCTTTCTTACAATTTAAGAAAGCTGCAAGTTGAAATTTGCAACCTGCTCCCCCAGAATTGATGATATTGTGAGAATCACTCTCCATGAGGAAATTATTTATATCAACTTTCGCTTCCTCATAGAGGAAGATTCTCATAATATCTTCAATTCTGGGGGAGCAAATTGAAAATTTCAACTCAGTTTTCTTGAATTCTGAGAAAGCAATTTGCAAATTTCAATTTGCAGCTTGTTTACACAGAAATTTGATCAAGACTTATTTTTTTTCCTGATTAAAACACATTGAGAAATTAATGAAAAAAAACATGACAAATTCACAGAATGACTGATACAATTACAGCGAAAAAATAACCAAGGAAAAAATCTGAAAATTAAGATTTCAATTCTCGATGGAGACTTTCAGTTCTTAAAGTCGCGAAAAGATCACTGATAGTGAAGTCCAAAGTCGGTACTCTAGTTGGTGGACCAACCCATATATAGCATTTCATATTTGTTAAAGAAGGATTGAAATATGTAGAGGTATAGACACCATAAAGACATGGATACAATTAAATGAAATAAAAATAATAATAAAATTCGAACAAAAATGTTAATGACGATGATATTTCATATATAATCTATGAGTTTTTGTGTATATTAGGGTGGCTTGAAAAAAAAACTTTTATTTTCTTTCAATCAAAATACATTCACGCCAAAGTATCTTCCATCAAGAGAATCGTGTCCAAAAATGAGCCCGATTGGACCATTTTTAGGGGTCGCGCAAGATTTTTCTAGTTTTCCCATTTGATTAACATGGGAAGAACGAAAAGTTTCCATTAAAAAAATCGTAGCTCCGCCAATTTTATAGGTACATTGATCCGGTTAGTTTCATTTGAAAGCTCTTTAAAAACCGCTTTAAATTGCGTGCGGACCTTTGAGATCCCATTGCAACTTCCATCAATAATTTTGTTGTTTCGTAAGAAATTATCGACGGAAGTTGCAATCGGATTTCAAACGTCCGCACGTCATTTTAAGCGGTTTTTCAAGAGCTTTCAAATGGAACCGCATCAATGTACCTATAAAATTGGCGGAGCTACGATTTTTTAAATGGAAACTTTTCGTTCTTCCCATGTTAATCAAATGGGAAAACTAGAAAAATCTTGCGCGACCCCTAAAAATGGTCCGATCGGGCTCATCTTTGGACATGATTTTCTTGATGGAAGATACTATGGCGTGAATGTATTTTGATTGAAAGAAAAAAAAAAGTTTTTTTTTCAACCCGCCCTAATGTAAATACATATAGCAGTTATTGAAGTTTGTTTTCTATCGCTGAGCATAATTCAGACAGATCCGGGTACCAAGGACAATTTTTTCAATGCCGCCAAAAAATTGGCCTACAGCGAGATCGAGTTGTTAAAGCTGGTCGAAAATTCGACGACGATGAGTCAGAAGAACGTTACAAGCAATATTGCAATGTCAACAGCGGCTAGAAACAATCAGTCTGCCGAAGCCCCTTCAAGGACTACAAAAGTAACTCAAGATTTCAATTTTTTATTTCTTTGGTTATCAGCTATTCGTACTGCGAGATCTTATCTTTGCCAATGTTGTCACCGCAGCAACGGTATCTTTACTCTAATTTGATCTTGCACGTCTTAAAACCTTATGTCTGTGGGAATTTCTTACTCGTCAGTTTGTCGGATGACTTTTGAGAACGCAGAACCATAATTAATTTTAATCTGTTCGAGAACGCACGATAATTAGGTACTTTTTGAATCACAAATTCGCTTGAATTTGAATTTTTGTATAATGTCCTTCGGATAAGTATTCGTTTAGGGATTCAGTTACTCGCATCAGTCATGAGGGTTTATGGAATTTAGAATAGCCATAACAAGACACATTTAGTCGAAACTTCTGTGAATAAAAAAGAAGATTATTCTTTTTTTCTATATTTTTTTATTTTTTTCAATTATTTTTTTTCTCGTTTCAAAGGAAATATGTAACTATCGTGTGGTTGCGAAAAAAAGATGCTTTTATCAAAACATTCTTTGATTTTTTTTCGTTATTCTTCGATACTGTTCAATTCAATTTTTTTCAGTCAACTTAAACGCAACGCAACAATTGTTTGATTGCAGAATAATTGGTGTCGAAATAAATCAATACTATTAATGAAAATTCATTTGAAATAATTATTTTATTATTTATTCATAATTATTCAGTCAACAACTTAGTGACACGCATTTTTTTCTAATTGCTTATGTGAATAATAATAATTGTAATAAAACACATTTACCAAACACTTCTATAATTTTCGTTTCTTTTCTTATTCCTTAATTTTCCATTTGTTGTCAATAAAAAAGAATTATCTAATTGCGCAAAACTTATTTATCAACGTATCAACTATAATCTATTTCATTAATAAAACGTATGAACTCAAACTAATATCGCGGATTATCTACAAAAAAAAAAATTCATTTTTCAATGCAACTTATTTATTTAATCTTTGTGAAATTACAGACGAAACCATCGCCAGCTCTGTTGGCTGCCAAACGCGTTGCCGCACAAAAAAAACATTTGCAATCGAAGACGTTGGACGATTGCTACATTCGTGATATCTATCAAACTGCAATAGACGCGAAAACAATGACGCGAAAACAAACGGGATTAATTTACGACCGTTCGATGGCCGAGCATCGTTGTTTGTGGGACAAAAATTATCCGGAATGTCCGGAACGATTTACCCGTGTTTTGGAAAGATGCGAGGAGCTTGGACTAACGAAAAGATGCAAATTCATCGCTCCGAGATTGGCGCGGAACGATGAGATATTGCTCAAGCACACGCAAAAGCAAATCGACATTCTCAAAGCGACGGAAAACTGTGAGGACACCGAGGCGATGGAGAAATTGTCCTCGCGTTACGACTCCACCTACATACATCCGGTAGATGGAATCTTTTTATTCCAATATCGTTGGTTGTTTATTTTTTTCTCAGAGCGAAATCGTAGATCCATGGTACATTGTCACCAAAACAATTACCATTAGAGGGGGGTAAGGTTAATTCGGCGAATAAGAAACATGTTTTTAAGATTTTTTTCCTGGCGAATACAAATAGTGTAAATTTATTTGATCAATTTCCATATAATAATACAACATTTAGAAAATATTTTCCTAAATTTTCATTCTAAAATATTGAAAATTAAGCGGGTGACAGTCAATCTCCGGAGGTGCCTCGAAAAAAAGTTGCTTTGCGGTGTTCATCATAACTCGCAAAGAATCATCTGAAACAAAAATTTTTTTTTGTTTTGATTTTTGATTTTTTTGTAGCACTTGGAAGCAAAAAAACCAATTTTCGCTATAAAAATCAGCTAATTTCTTGCTGTAAAATAAAAAATTATTAAAAAAAAAAAGGTCTCGACAATACCTGGTGAATTATGTGAAGAAGTAGTGTGTAAAATTTCAAAACGATTGGTCCAATAGATTTTGCGTTATCGTGAACACAGACTTTTTCGAGGCGCCTCCGGAGATTCACGGTCACCCGCTTAATTTTCAATATTTTGAAATAAAAATTTAGGAAAATATTGTTCAAATGTTGTATTATTATATGGAAATTGATTGAATAAATTTACACTATTTGTATCGCCAGAAAAAAATCTTAAAAACTTGCTCCTTTTTCGCCGAATTAACCTAACCCCCCTCCTTAAGGCGTGTTTCGGGTTCGATTCGAGGTGCCGAATAGCGTAGCCGACAATAAGCAGCCGGGCAATGACAAAGCTTTAGATACAGGAAGTACGACTTACGACTGTAGTTATGCGCCCGTGGTTTATAATCAGCAACTGCTGAGACTTGCTCCGGTACTGTGGGAGAGAGCCCGAGACCGCAGCAAAGGTAGAGAGGTGAAAAGGAGTAGAGGCACCCATAAACCTCAGGGGAATCGAAGTAATAACATACACAATTAATAACTAAAATTAATACTCTACCACAGTGGGGGATCAAATTATTACGGCCGGGTGTACAGGAATGTTAATTAATGTTCGATGAACGTAACCGTATGATCACCCATTCTATATACTGTTGGATAAAAAATGTTCGGATAAAGTGGAGTGCATTGTTTTTGAGGTAATAATTTCCAAAGTTCGTCGATTTACTTCGCCGTCTACTCAGCTGTAACCCCTCGGAATTAATTACCCCAATATACAAGTAAAATAATTCAATTTGTTCCTTTCAATTTTTGAAATCCGAAAATCTCCAAAAATTAATAACACCATTCAAAAACTCAGTAGGAAGGATTTTTTTCGATCAAAATCGACAATTTGAGGGCTATTTCAAAATTAAGTGTCGAGTTTCCGACAGTTTCATCATCGAAGAAAATATAAAATTTTCTAAATTAAAAAAAAACTTCAATACCAACGAGGAACGACGTGAAAAATAATGTGGTGAAATTCGAGACTGATTGGAAGTTGGTCTTTCGAGAGTTTCCAACGTTTCGAATACGAGATTTGTACTAATTTCACACCAAAATGGTTTACCGAATATGCAATTTTCATTGAATTTCCAGTCGACGTACAGACTTTCGATGATGGCATCAGGCTCAACTATCGAGCTTTTGGAAAGTGTCTGTCGGGGTCAAGTACAAAATGGAATGGCAATAATTCGGCCACCCGGTCATCACGCTATGAAGGCGGAATATTGTGGCTACTGTTTTTTCAATAACGTCGCCATAGCCGCTGATAAGATGTTGAAAAATAATTTGGCAACCAAAATTCTCATTGTTGACTGGGACGTTCATCACGGTCAAGCGACTCAACAAATGTTTTACGACGATCCCAGGTTCGAAAAAAAACAATAAATACAATTAATAGCCTCATTATTTAGGTGGTTTATTATTAGGTAGTTATATTAAGTAGGTAATAAATTTGGGCATCTGTCGCGTAACTTTATAAAGCCATTAGTCGATTTTTGTCTGCATCGTAAAGTTATTCGCGATTGAAAATGTCAGTTTACGATCCAAATTCTCGTCAATTTTGGTAAATTTTAATTTTCCGCTTCAATATGAAGAAATGTGCGGCTGAGGCTCATTGAATGCTTTTAAATACTTATGGTGAGTCCGCTATAAGTGAAAGAACGTGTCGTCATTAGTTTCAATGGGTCTAAGGTCATAGATTGGGGTATGATTGATAGAGCTAGGTGTTAAAACCGACTGAACCAATAGCAGGTGATCGTTATCGAATGCAATTAATGCTTTTGAGCTGAGTATTGGAAGACAAACGACGGCAATACAACGACAGACGACAAAGTAATGCTGCAATGTGGCAATGCTCGACCCCATGTTGCGAAAGTGGTCAAGACATACCTGGAAACGGTGAAATGAAAAGTCCTACCCTACCTGCCGTATTCTCCGGACATTGCTGGCTCTGACTGTCACTTGTTTCGATCAATGCCGCACTGCCGGACTGTTCAGCACTTCCGGTCTTCTCTAGAAGTAAACAATTCGATCAATTCATGGATCGTTTCAAAAGATTATCAGTCTTTTTAACGGAGGATTCGGATGCTGCCCGGAAGATGAGATAAAGTAGTGGCCGGCAATGGACAATACTTTGAATCACAAATATATAACCGGTTCTTTACAATAAAGCCTGGGTTTGGGGAAAAAAACGGCGGAAGCAAAGTTAACCTAATATCCACGCGTCAAAAAAATTAAAGGAACGAAAAATACTTTCATTTTTTTACGTGATTTTTGCGTGGCTGTAACTGCCAAAAATTGTCTTATTAATATTTTAAAAAAACCATTTTTAAGCTTGAAATGTCTAGTTTTTAATGATGACCATTTTTTTTCGGCCATTGGTCATGGTACAATCGAGAGAAATGTCGAAAGGAAAAATTTAAAAACAATTTTTCGTATTTCAAAGTTGTCCCTGTGCTCGAAATTTTTTTTTCTGACAATCAATAGCACAGTCATTTTTTTTCACCTTCGATTTGATTTTTTTCTTTTTCTGCACGACAATTCGTCGCTGAGATATCGGCCGGTAAATAAAAAAACAGACTTTTTCGTTCGATCCTCGATATCTCATGAACCAGTAATCCCATAGCAAATCTACCGGCAATTTTGGAAACTCAAATGAATTTCGTATGAGCTTTAATCGTTGTTTCGGAAAAAAAAAATTTTCCACCCTTTGCATTCACTTGAAAGAGTGGCAAAAAAATCACTTTTTCTGGTTATTTAGAAAATTCCCCAGTACGTTGCAAATGCAGACGAAAAAAACCTAGTAAAAGTTATCTCTCAATCTTTTATGAGATTTCAAAACATGTATAGAGTAATGGAAATGGCGAAAAAGTGGGATTGGAACGTCGTCATCACGTTTATCTTTCTAAAAAACAGTTAACGACAATAAATGCGCCCCTGCAACTTCCGTGTAGTACTCTTGCTGCTACTTTTCCTTCTACGTTCTTGTTAATCAGGTGATTTATTAATGCGTATACAATGTCTATTGTCCCCATCTCCTTCCTCAAGCTCGTCTGGTTTTGCGGTATAATCCTCCTCGGCAGTATTTCCGTGAATACGTTCTAGGTGCACGATATTAATGCTATCACCCGTCCGCTACGCCCCTCGCTACGTTTCCCTCGCCTTTTTTTTGCTAGGAACACTACTAGCCCTACCCTGCAACTTGTCGGTTACCCTTTTCCTCTCCACACCTTATTACGCACCTTTTTCATGAAGCCCTTCATTTCCGCGCCCCCGTTTTTCTAGACTTTGTTTTCCACTTCATCCATTCCTGCTGCGTTTCTTCTCTTCACACGGTTTATCCCCCTTAGCACCTTCTCTCTTATGCCCTCCCCTTCATCTGTCTCCCTACCACTTTCCATTTGCCTTTCTCTCCTAGAACCCTCTCACTCTGCTCTTTATATTGCTGAGTACCTCTTTGAAGTATTCCGTCCACTCGTTTATATAAATATCTCCTGGTGTCCATCCCTTCCATCGCCTTTCTCTATTTATCACTTCCCTATCTCTTCTCTATCGTACGGCTGTCGCTACTTCCTTGTAACCCCTTTCTTTTCTTATCCCTTTTTTCTCTAGATTTCTTTTTTCATACTCTTCTTAGATTTTTTTACTCGCCTTTGCTCACCAACCCTTTTCTCCATTTACTCGTTTTCCTTTTCAACCCACGCTTACTCACCTCACAGTCAACCTCACCATCGACTTCGCTATCAACTTTTGCTTCATCATAGAGGAAGCTTTGTTTTCGTAAAAAAAAAACTTTCCAGATATTCATGTAGACGTGTTCAGAATATTCCAAAACGCCGAGAAATTACATCCAAAAAAATGTCCGTGTGCTTGCTTTATTAAATTTTTCAAAAAATCTATGCCGGTCTTTTGTTTTTACGCGATTTTAAAATTCTTCAAAAATCGATTTAGGTTCTCTAGCTAGCACAATTTTCGAGATATCGAGCTCAAATTCAATAGAATATCGGCTTATTACAGGAAGATGCTTGGTACTGAATTTAAGCAAAATCCATGCAGTGCTTTTGTTTTTAGAGAGTTTTGAAATTTTTTAAAAGTGTCGTGCGTTCTCTAGCACGCGCAATTTTCGAGATATAGGATTAAAATTTGTTACGGTGTTGCACAATTATCGAAAGATGTTTCGTATTGAATCTGGGCAAAATCCATCTTGACGTTCAGATTTGATGCGATTTTAATTCGTTAGATTTTACATGGAATTCGCGATATATTTCCGTACTAGATAGATTTTTTACACATATGCCGAAGCTTCCTCTATGAGGAAGCCATAATGGATCGACCATAGAAGAACCTCTGGGAAATGTGTAAAATTATGAGGAAGCCATGTGCAAGGTTTTTTTTCCTCACTCTCTGCCTCCGACTTCGTCCTTCCCTTCCTTCACCTTCACCCTCATCCGCTCTAACATTTCATCGACTCTATCTCTTTCTTCCTCTACTCTAATTTTCTTCGCAAATTGACACAACTCTCCCTGAGCCCAACTCCCATCTTTTCCCTTATTTCTCCTGTCTCTTTCCTCCTGTTTTACCTTTTCTCCTCTCTACTTGCTCTTTCTTTCCTTATTTAGAGTTTGGCCGATGGGGCAAAGTGACTTTATCCTGGCTCCATTTCTATTCTTTCGGGTGTCTTCACTCTCACGTTCCCGAAGATATAATCCCCTTTCCCGATGAACGTCATCTCTGCTTCCCTATCCCCGTTTGTATTCTCATTGCAGATAAACCTACCTCCCTGCCTTATCCATTCTACGATCCTCCTCACCTACCCATCCACCTCTTCCCTTTCTTGCTACATATCCTATATTAATCTATATTACTATTAATATTATATTATCAAGATAATTAATAGAAAGAGGAATAGATTTTTTCAAAAATGAAAATATGGAAATAAAAATAATTAGAAGGTGGAGATTCGTATAATCGTTTTTTTTTATTTTCTCAGAGTCGTCTACTTTTCGATTCATCGTTACGAAAACGGCGAATTTTGGCCGAATTTGCGAGAATCTGATTATCACTATATCGGTGAAAACACGGGAACAGGATACAATTTCAATGTTCCGCTTAACAAAACTGGAATGACCAACGGGGATTATTTAGCGATATTTCAACAAATTTTATTACCCATGGCCTACGAGGTAAGCTCACTTGAGTACGGTCGTCCACCTTCGCGCGAAACTTTCGAGACTATTTTCAACAATGGTTCACGAAAAAACTACACACGATATTGAGAAACGGTTTTCCCTATTTCAAGAACACACTCTTAGACTTGAAAAAAAAATTACGTTGGAACAATTCTTTTTTCAAAATCACGACCTTGGAGCGTTCGCAACAGCGCCTTTGCAAAAACGTCGCAGTCCACTTTGAGGCACGATATCGCCTTTCCGGTTGATTGAAATAAAAAAATGAAAGAATGTCTTCAATTGTTATTATGCCAGCTAGGTCAGGTCACAAGCTTTTGGAAAATATCCTCGTCTTCCAAAATGGCAGACGTTTCAAGGCAGGATTCTACTTTGAAACCATGAAAAAAACGCTATTTTCGTGAATTTTTTCTGAGAATACTATTAAAGATATCGATATGGGGTTTAAAATGTTCGATAAATACACTCTTTAAGTATATAAAAAAATTTTTTTGAATGTATTTTATTCATTTTTTGTACACGTAAAATATGTTTAAAGCCAACGCCTCGAAAAGAAGGTACCGTTGCCGTGGTCGTGAAATCTTCCCGACGGATCGTCTGAAACAAAAAAATCAAATAGTTTCATGTTCAGTATGTCTTCAGCAACCGACCTAACTAGAATATTTTATATACGTGCAAAATTAACAAAATGGCGGCTAAAATACGAAAAAAATGCGTTTTTTTGGGTCTTTTTTTGCAATAAAAAAATAGTTCCAATCAAAATTTTAAGTTGATTGTAGTTAGGTCGGTTGGTACAAACATATAGAATATGAGTTCCAAATTTCATAAGGATCGGTTCAGTACTTTTTGAGTTATCACGACCACGGTACTTGAAAATGTCGTTTCGAGAAAAACGCGTTTAAAGTTTTGGTGAGTGATAAATCGTAGAAAAAATGATCTTACCCTCAATCAGCGATGCCTGGGCCATATAATATGCCTTCGACGAACATTCTTGAACATATTTACATTCGAAAAATGTAAAAAAAAAAAAATTTTTTTTTCAAAGTTTCAAAGTAGAATCCTGCCTTAATGGAAAAAAGTTTTTCGAGGGTTTTTTTCGAGCTAAAAGCTGAAAAAGCTCGTATCTGGACCTAAAGATATGTCTGCTGAACAATTTAAGACCAAGAAATCGCTAGTAACGTTATACTTTTTGAAGCAGGACCGAACCTTACTACAAAACGTAACGATGCGCGATTTCAGGCTGGAGCGTTATTTTTGAGGCCGGAGCTTGAAATAAATAACACCATTGATTAATTTGAATACAATAAAATAATTTATTCTCAAACGAATTTCACGTGGTAACAGAAATTTATAGAATTAATTAGGTTATTTTCAACAACAAAAAATCGTCGAGCTGAAAGTTGATTCGATAAGCGAAAAAAAATTGATAAATTGTCACGAGCTGAAAATAAAAGAAGGGTTAGTGTAGGTAGAAGGTTGGTTGAGTCCAGAGGCGTTAGTCGTCCCGTTCCCAGGACAGTTGTCACACGTCCCAGATCCGCAAGGTTATTTCTTAGAAGGGTAGAGAGATTTTTGTTTCGGTGAGAAAAGGAGTAGATGGACGTGAAAACCCACAGGCCCACCGTAGAGCTCTCCTTCCTGGTCACGAAGATGTTAACGGTTCGCCACTTGCTCTTTTTATTGCTGCATCCTAACCGTTTTCGCTGTGGCCCTGAACTTCGCTCCGAGCGCTGTAGCCCAGTCAAATTTGACCAAAATCAATGTTTTTAACAAAAAATAATGATAGAATTAATCGGTTTTCACTTTTCGTTACGGTAGGTCAGTCAAAGTTCCAGTTTTCGACTTGGAAATCCTCCTGTGTCGTCCGCCATCTTGAATTTAAGGTAAATTCGATTTCGTTCAATAACTCGCCCATTTTCAACTTTTGACTAAAAATGCATACAACAAAAATTGCAGGGAATTTAATTTTCTACAACTTTAGTGATCACAAGTTTTTCTCTACGACCGATATTTTTCGACTTAAGTTGAACTTATAAATAAACGAGATAATGCGATAACAAAAATGTTGCTCCGATTTCCCTACTAAATATCACTCGTAGACAAGAAGTTCTAATAACTGAAGTTGTAGAGAATTCCATTCCCTACAAAATTGTTTTCAACCATGAACACGGGCACACTTAATCGTAATTCGCACGGTAGAAATAAACGAGATAACGCGAAAGTTAAATTGAGTTTCCATTTTCCAACTTAAGTCGAAAAATAACTTTTAATTTTTGTTTCTTTGCATTTTTAGTAAAAAGCTGAAAATGAGCGAGTTATTTGGCAAAAACGAAATTCCTTTAAATTTAAGATGGCGGACGACGCGGAAAGATTTTCAAGTCGAAAACCGGAACTTGGACTACCACTGACCCTCCCGAACGGAAAGTAAAAGCCGGAACGCAATAAAAAAATTAAAAAAAATTCAACAAATTTTTTTTGTTCGGGTTACTTAGGTTATTTTAGGTTATTCAGCTATTTAGGTTATTTAGGGTTATTTACACATTCACACATTAACCCATTTATGCACACACACCCATACGTGTCTATGAGACAGAACAAAAACTCCTGAACCTCGAAAAAAGAGGCAAACATTTTTTTTTTTCGATTTTGAAAAAACGTAAAAAAAAAAAGTATTTCCGAAAACATTATCTGGTCTCCCCCACCTGATTATTCATGCAGAGGACAAACTAAACATCCTTGAAAAAGAAAATTTCAAAAAAAACTTCAAAATTCGGAAAAGCCGCGATGCCGCAAAATTATCAAAATCAGTTTTTTTCCAACCTCGAAGGGAGACGACTTCCTCAAAGCTTGAAATGAATAAAAAGATAAGATAATTAACAAGCCGATCAGTTATTGGGAGGAATTTCAAAATACAATGTTTTTTTAGTTTCAACCGGATCTCGTTATCGTCTCGGCGGGTTACGATTGTGCCGTAGGTTGTCCCGAGGTAAGTCACCCAAAAAGTACAGACTAGGTTTCGTCTATTTATTGAATTGCGATTCATTTATTTTTCCTTTATTCTTATTTTCTAATTTTATTTGTGTGTTTCGTCCGTATACCCTGTCGAGTTATTACGTTCTTTCCTCCCAGATCCCCCCTATCACTTCCCTACCCGCACCTCGCTAAGCTAACCTAAGTCTCAGTGCATTAAGGGCGAGGTAAGGTTGATTCGACGAAAAAGAAGCATGTTTTTAAGATTTTTTTACGGCGATACAAATAGTGTAAATTTATTTAATCAATTTTCATATAATAATACAACATTTAAACAATATTTTCCTCAATTTTCATCCCAAAATATTGAAAATTAAGCGGGTGACAGTGAATCTCCGGAGGCGCCTCGAAAAAAAAGTTGCTTTCAAATCATTTTGTATTTAAAACAAATTAAAATACAAAGTAAAAAATCATTTTGTATTTAAAATAAATTATTCGGTTATTTTATTGACGTTAAAATACAAATTAAAAAATCACTTTGTATTTAAATGGTGTATTTAAATACTTTTTCATTCAATGGTGCCCCATCTCTGGTCGGTTTTTCGAATGTTATCATTGTTTCTTCACCATCTTTTCTCCCTCAATGTTGAGTTTTTTGGATTTTATTCTGAAATCGGTGATAAAAAAAAGTCGAAATTCTTAGATAAATCACAAAAATTATAATTTTTTTTTCATTCTCAACTATTCCGTCCATGGATGACATACAATCATAGAAAATAATAGCAATTACGACATTTCTAGGGTGAAATGGAAGTAACGCCGAACTTCTTTCCGCAATTGGTTTCGTCGTTGATGAGTCTGGCCAACGGCAAAATAGCAGTTGTACTTGAGGTACTTTTCGTTCTTCCTTTTTTTCTATCCTCCAAGCATTCTTCATTTACTTCGTTATCGTTCCAGTATTATCATTATTATTATAACTATCAATATTATTCATATTCACCAAAATTAATTCTCATCAATTAGTACACAAAAATGAAAGTACCGCAAAATAATAATGATCATGGCTCATTAATTTATAATTGTTTAACCCTTTGCACTCGGGGCCTTTTTCGCGCGATGCACCAGTTAATACTATTCAATTATAAACAATCATCATGAATTAATTGTCATCTTTATACATTTGAAAATTTGTCCACTACTGAACATCAAATGAATAATAACAATGAAAGTAATAATAAATAGTGCATAATTGTTGTCACCAAATAGTAATTGATGGTAATAGTATAAATCATACTCATTAGGGTGGTTCTTGTTTCGGTCATTTTTTAAATGGGACCCGGTGTCAATCAATGGCAAAAAAAATAAAAAAAATTTTGATCCTAATTCGAACCTCTCAGTCCAACTCCTTCATCTTCCGAAAAGCAGGTGAAGTTTCCCGTTTAAAATACACGCAATTTTGCTCCATCCCGGTAATTATATTAGTGGGAGGACTAATTAATCTTGAAAAAATCCAATACTATATGGAATTCACGGGTATAAACCCTACTTTTAGGAAAAAAATATAACTGTATAAAAATATAAATGTGTGGGTCATTTGTATATTGTTCACTCTTTTTTAAATTAAAAATTGATGAATCCGCATAAATTCTGAGCCAAGTGGGTCAAAATTGACGTGAAACATTCAACTCAACCTTCCCGAACGATCACAATCAATGTAGGGTCCCTTAACTCTCAAATATTCAATTTATATCAGAATTATCCCAATAAATTGCAGAACGAGCGTCAGGGACCGTTGCGAAGGTGCGTGTAAATGTGGCATAAAATGACCCGTGTGTCATATTTTTTTCCTGAAAGTAGAGTTTATACCCGTCAATTCCATATAGTATTGAATTTTTTCAAGAATAATTAGTCCTCCCACTAATATAATTACCGGGATGGAGAAAAATTGCGTGTATTTTAAACGAGAAACTTCACCTGCTTCTCGAGAAGACGAAGGAGTTGGACTGAGAGGTTCAAATTATGATCAAAATTTTTTTTATTTTTTTTTTGCCATTGATTGACACCGGGCCCCAATCACATTTTAAAAAAATGACCGAAATAAGAACCACCCTAATACTCATGTTGTTGTTCGTAAATAGTGAATAATATCTAATAATTTATTATCGTGATTAAATTTTAGGGTGGCTATTGCTTGGACTCGCTTTCAGAATCCGCAGCGTTGACCCTGCGAACTCTCTTGGGTGATCCTTGTCCGTTTTATCAAACTCTCGATCCACCGTCCGAAAGCATCAGGGAAACAATATTGAACGTAATTTACGTGCACAGACGTTACTGGAAATGTTATCAGTATCAGGAAACTTACAGTATAAACTTGGAATCTGAGAATCGCGAGGACAACAATAACAGGCACACGCCCGTCGTAATTTATAAGTATGATATTATCGTGGTTCATACATTTTGTTTCTCGTGGCTGTGAACAAATAATGAATCGATTTATTCTCTAGAGGTGTGGAGACGAAACCTGATCATTACCCAACGCGTGAATTTTATCCCATCCAGAGCGAAACTTATCTCAAGGATTTGAAGAATCGATTGTTGGCCATGAGACAAGGTGGGTGGCGCGAATTACAATTGGATCAATTGATCCACTTGATTGGAAATTTAATCATCTATCGTTTAAGGCATTTTTTTCTTCTATCCCACAATTTTTGTTCAGTTTTCAAATTAATTTGACAAATTATTTTTAATCTTCGTTTGCCGATTTGGAGAAAACTCGTAACGTTTTATTTATTTCTCGTTTCATTCATTGTTTATTCTTTATTTTCGAAATTATGAATTTTTGCTATTGCAGCGACGAATTTTGGGTTACTTTTTCATCGATCGCCCTGAGGGGTGACACCACTGCAGGCGCCCGAAATAGCCGTTTTTTTCCGTAATTTTTTTGACAAGGAAGGAAAAGTAGTAGAATAATAATATTTGGTGGAGTTATTAGCATTATATTTAAGTACAAGAAGAAAAATAATGGTACAAATATGAATGCGGCACGCAGTGTATCTGTAGCTTGTTCAGATTTCAAGCTGCAACAAAAAAAAAACGTCACTTCATCTTCATGATAATAGCGACAGAATTACGTAAAGTATTTTGAAAATATTGATTTTTGAGCGATTGGCGAGTGTTTGAATGAAGTCGTTCATTTTTCGTCGAAAAAAATGGTATGCATTCGTTTGTAAATAATGTTTAAATCGACTTATCGAAAATTCCCTATGTACTTCTCTTTAAAATGTAATTTTAAAGATGTGGTTGACATTTGGAATTAAATGGATAAAAATTGTTGAAGCTATGCTGCGTGCCATTTTCAAACCCTCAGTTTTGAGAAAAACGCTTTCAAAGTTGACGAATGAGTTTAAGAAGGGGATAGCCTCACCTGGGACATGCAAATTCCAATGAAACTAGCATCAACCGATAGTACATCGAAAATTATTAATATTATTATTACCATTTTTTTTTAATTGTAATTTTCTTCATTGCAACCATAAAGTTGTCCTAAATTCAGGTATTTATCCTCGTTTTCTTTTCTTGAGGACAAGCAGAAATTGTAAAACTGGATAACGATATAAACATTACGAAAATCTTCATAATTTGCAACGTTGATTTGCATAATTTGAGACGTTGCCCCACATTTTAGAGGGTCT
The DNA here is from genome assembly GCA_963971145.1 of Sussaba pulchella. Classification (NCBI taxonomy): domain Eukaryota; kingdom Metazoa; phylum Arthropoda; class Insecta; order Hymenoptera; family Ichneumonidae; genus Sussaba; species Sussaba pulchella. The sequence goes on along the minus strand of OZ020168.1, from coordinate 1,067,307 downwards.
AAAGTATTTTTCAAGCCAATTTTAAAACAATCGATTTTAGAAAAAACAGTACAGTGGTGTTACCCCTTAAAAAAAAATGGCCAACATAAGTTACGATTGAATTGAATCAATTCAAAAATTCTTGTTATTCGTTTTCGAAAATTTATTTTATTTATTCCTTTTTTCTCAGTCTTTGGACGAATCAAAGAGATTATTTTACCTCTTTTAATGATGAACAAAGATGTAATTTGGCAACCAATAACAATAATAATACATAGAAAAAAATAATGAATAATTCAGTATTACTTCATTATTATTATTATGATTATTATTATTTTTAATCATCGTTACATGTAATCAATTGATGATTTTTTTTTTTCCAACGCAGCGACTAATTTATTACGTAATTCGCAAAAAATGAATTTTTTGAGCCAGCTATGAAAAGCTATTTTTACGTAATAATTCGTAAATATTCGTTTTCGGAAATTTATTTTATTTATTCCTTTTTTCTCAGTCTTTGGACGAATCAAAGAGATTATTTCACCTCTTTTAATGATCAACAAAGATGTAATTTGGCAACCAATAACAATAATAATACATAGAAAAAAATAATGAATAATTAAGTATTACTTCATTATTATTATGATTATTATTATTTTTAATCATCGTTACATGTAATCAATTGATGATTTTTTTTTTCCAACCCAGCGACTAATTTATTACGTAATTCGCAAAAAATGAATTTTTTGAGCCAGCTATGAAAAGCTATTTTTACGTAATAATTCGTAAATATTCGTTTTCGAAAATTTATTTTATTTATTCCTTTTTTCTCAGTCTTTGGACGAATCAAAGAAATTATTTCACCTCTTTTAATGATCAACAAAGATGTAATTTGGCAACCAATAACAATAATAATACATAGAAAAAAATAATGAATAATTCAGTATTACTTCATTATTATTATGATTATTATTATTTTTAATCATCGTTACATGTAATCAATTGATGATTTTTCGTTTCCAACGCAGCGACTAATTTGAGAAAAGCCCCAAAGCGTGTTTCGATAGTTTACGACGAGCGTATGCTCGAACATTGCGATCTTTCGGACGAGGCACATCCGGAAAAACCCGATCGAATTACCGGTATATTAGCGAAACACAAAGAATTCGAATTGTTGGATCGTTGCGACGTCATCGGTGGACGCGAAGCGACCGAGGAGGAGTTGATTCTCGCTCACACGAACGATCACGTTCGAACCATAAAGGAAACTTGCAAAGCGAAAACCGTTGAATTGAGAAAGAAAGGGGACAAAATGAATTCGGTTTTTTTGCACCAAGACACGTGGACGAGCGCTCGCGTGGCCGTTGGTTCGGTGTTGAAATTGTTGGACAATGTTTTGAACGGCGTGAGCCAGTCGGGTGTCGCCATAGTTAGGCCTCCCGGTCATCACGCCGACAATGAATCCGCCTGCGGTTTTTGCATTTTCAACAATATCGCTGTCGCAGCGAAATACGCCACGCGAGTTCACAATTTGAAGAGGCAAGATTTTTTTTTACCAACAGATTTGTAATCAACTTATTCCTTTCTGGGGGATTAAATCGAAAGGAATTTTTATTCTAGTGTGACTGGCTCGAAAATTACTGATTTTTATAAAGTTTTTCATTCAATAAGAAAAATTTATGATTAATATTGATTTTATTCATTTATTATAATCAGTTTATGTTCTGTACAAACAAAATATTTCAATCTTTTTCTTTGTATTTCTAACCAGAGACGTTAGAAAAATGTATGATAACCGATTTTTCTTGTATTGATTGACAATCGAATAGAACGATTGTTCTGGAGTGACCACTTTGAAAATAGCTCATTTTCTCGAATTTATATTTCAATAAATAGAATACACTAACGGCGTAAATTATCAGGCCACTAACGAGGCGCGCTCGCAAAAATCACTTCTGCCTTTGAACGACGAAAACTTCGCGACAAAGAATGCTAGAGACTTTTTGTAAGCACCATTGGAAAGATTATAAATATTTGAACTCATTGATGTAAAAAAAAGAATATTTTAATCACTACGCACTGCGATAGCGTGTAAGATAGATTGGAAGAAGAATCGAATTTTTCCGAAATTTTCTATCTTGACTTCAACTTATAGCCAAAGTTAGGAATATTCATCAAAAAAATTGAAATTTTTCACGCCTAGTCTCTGAAACTTTGTCTTTAATTTGAGCCCAAAAACTCTAGAAAAACTTTACTGGTTATTGAGTTATCATAAAAATTGGTCTCGATCTCTTGTTCTCTAATGAAGACATCTAATGCGACCCTAGCGCTGCGAGGAAATAAGCAAGCGAGATCGTCATTTCGCCCAATCGATAGCCCGCGCTCGATTCACGCACGTCTACACAATTTTAATGATAACTCGAAAACCAGTAAAGATTTTCCATGGTTTTTACCCTCGAATTTAAGCTAAAGTTTCAGAAACTAGGCGTAAAAAATTGAAAAATTTTTATCGTGTAGTTGTCGACGTTCAAAGACAGAAGTGATTTTTGCGAATGCGCTTCGTTATTGGCCTGATAATTTCCCCCGGTAATTTACATCATTAGTCTCACTTTTTTCTGTTTATTGAAATTAATTGTACCCCACACAAAAAAACATTTCAATATTTTTCTCTTTAATGTTTAGAAAACATTTTGCTCGATCCAAGACAGTGGCATAAAAAATGGGACTTGATAGTGAAAGATATTGCGTTTCTGATATTTCTTTGAAACAATAAAATATTTCGGATCATCATTATGAAAAATTCTGGAGCGGTATGGAGGATTTTTTTTGATAAAGACGAATCTTTCGAGACGATAATTTTTTTGACAAATTGTCTCCTTTCCTGACACTTTTTTCTTCTTTAAAAACATGTAAAGATTTTTAAATAAACAAAAGCTTCCATATAGCCATAAAGAATGTCGGGACGAATGATGTGGTAAATTTGAGACCGATTTGAGACTTGAAAAAATATTTTTCGAGATTTTTCAACGTCTTCAATAAAAGACTATCAGAAAAAAAAAACAGATTCAAACTTTCAAATGCGAGATTCAGATTAAAAGTGGATACTTACGTTGAAATCGTTGATGCCACGTCCATACAATATCTCTTCGGCTCTTTCAAATTCTTCACTTGTATTACAAATTTCATTACAACTAATTCTACCCTAGAATATTCCCTCAAATGCAGCTCTTCTAGAATTTTGATTCGTTTCAAAATTGTTATGTTAATGTTCAAAGGGTGTTAATAGTCGATTGGGACATTCATCATGGTAACGGCACACAGACGATTCTCGGTGACGATCCAAATGTGTTGTACATTTCGATCCACCGTTACGACAACGCCAGATTTTTTCCAAATTCCAAAGAAGCCAATTACACGTACGTCGGAACCGATCGAGGCGAGGGAAACACGGTCAACATTCCCTGGAATAAAGTAAAGATAAAATCGAACCAGTCAGAATTTTTTAACCCTTGTTTTTGGCAATGGCATAACCAATTGATGTCATTTTTTTGAGAAATTTATGAAACAAAGTTTAAACTTGCAAATTGCTTGTTTACAATTCAGGCATTGCGAGTATTTTCCTCCATGAAGAAATCATTCATATCAGCTCTATCTTACCCATAGAGAAATATTCTCATAATATCTTCAATTTCGGGGGAGCAATTTGGAAATTTCAACCAAGAGCTTTTTTTATTTTAGAGGAAGCAATTCGCTAGTTTCAACTTGCAGCTTGTTCGACACATAGAATTCGATCCCCCGTTATGTTATGTCATGTTATGGGTATCACGGTTGAGTGATATTCTATACATGTAGCGAGTTCGTGGTCAAACGGTCAAACATGCCGTAAATTGAGAGAAAACGTAAATTTTTCGAGACGTTCTGAGTCCTATAAAATCTGAACCTCCCAATGAATGCAATTCAGAATCTCGAATTGCGATCGTCTTCGTGTGAACGTCCATTTTTGGCAAGTTGAAAACGACATGGAACCCGAGCCGCAGCTTTGATCATGACGAAAATCATGGCAAATAGAAAGATTATGAAGCTGCACATGCCTGCAAAATATGGAGGCCTACAGTGTTTCAAAAAAAAAAAATTTTTGATTTTCCAACGGGCCACACCGGAAATAGTCAGCTTAGATAGAAAAAAAAATTCTGGCAAATGATGAGCATTCTAGGTTGAGTGGTAGATCCCCCTCAATTGACTTATAATATTTTTTTTTCCTTTTTTTGAATTGAAGACAGATTATTGTTAGCAAAAATTTTTTTTTTGTGCCTACACCTGCCAAGGGATCAGCTTAGTCTCAAATAAAATATTCTTAGAATTTTAACTCTTTGATTAAATTTAATAGGGGAGATATATAAAAATAACGAAAAAAATTCAGATTTCAATATTCATTATCAAATGGAAACTGATGATTTTATGAAGTACACTCTGAAGCAATTTTTTTATTACTGATACACTCTGAAACATTGATACAGGAATTGGAGCAATTCCTGTACTTCACAAAATCATCAGTTTCCATTTGATAATGAATATTGAAATCTGAGTGTTTTGTTATTTTTATATATCTCCCCTATTAAATTTAATTAAAGAGTTAAAATTCTAAGAACGTTTTATTTGAGACTGAGCTGACCCCCTGGCAGGTGTAGGCACAAAAAAAAATTTTTGCTAACACTAATCTGTCTTTAATTTAAAAAAAAGAAAAAAAAATATCAAAAGTCAATTGGGGGGAATCTACCACTCAACCTAGAATGCTTTTCGTTTGCCAGAATTTTTTTTTCTATCTAAGCTGGCTATTTCCGGTGTGGCCCGTTGGAAAATAAATTTTTTTTTTTTTTTAAACACTCTAATGGAGGCCGTAGCAAAAACCATTGTCAAGTTATGCACGTTTGAATTTTGGAAGTCCATTATACACGCTAGGGTGGTTCTTAATTGGGCGATGTCGGAATTTCCGTAGTTTCCGCCTACAGAAGTAATCAACACAAATAGAAAAAAAATTGGGCGCAATCGGGAATTTGTCCGATAAGCCTAACCCGCGGCGCAATGCAATCGAATTTTATGGGGGAAAATGCATGCATTTGACATTTTGTTCGGGAAATTTTTTGTTACTTCAGAACTATACATGATAAAAAAATTTCCTTCAACAGTATTGTAGGAAATTCGATGTTCTACAAAAAAAGTCTCTTGTAAAATTTTCGTGAATCTAATATTTATTACGTATTCAAAAAAAAAATGGCTTTTCATGGCTGGCTTAAAAAAGCAAAAAAAAACTTTGCACGATAAAAAAAATGTCAGCTGATAGTTTTGTAGGAAATGAAATGCTCTACAAAAAAGGTATTTTATAAAATTTTCTTGAATCTAATATTTATTACGTAATTCGCAAAAAATGGTTTTTTTGAGCCAGCTATGAAAAGCTATTTTTACGTAATAAATATTAGATTCACGGAAATTTTACAAGAGACTTTTTTTGTAAAACATCAAATTTCCTACAATACTGTTGAAGCAAATTTTTTTATCATGTATAGTTCTGACGTAACATAAAATTTCCCCAACAAAATGCCAAATGCATGCATTTTCCCCTATAAAATTCGATTGCATTGCGGCGTGGGTTAGGCTTATCGGACAAACTCCCAATTGCGCCCAATTTTTTTTCTATTTACGTTGATTACTTTTGCAGGTGGAAACCACGGAAATTCCGACATCACCGAATTAAGAACCACCCTAATACGCATAAACATCAAAACATTTTGTCCACATGTGTTTTCTCGACACTTCTGAACACAATGACACGGAGATCTCGAAAAAAAAATCTTCACCTTAACGTGGCTCACTCTATGAGGAATAAAAAACATATTCATCTATCCATTTATTCACTTATTTATTTATTTTAGAAATGCATGGGTGATGCGGAGTACATTGCGGCATTCCAACAAATTGTCATGCCGATAGCTTATCAGTTCAATCCGGAATTGGTTCTTATTTCCGCGGGATTCGACGCTTGCGTCGGTGATCCTTTAGGCGGTGAGTTGTGAATCGAGCCATAAATATACAGGATATTCCAAAATAAGTATTCATAATTTTTATTATAAGGACGTCTATGTTTAATCGCATACGGTGAAAAAATCTGGTTATTAAAAAACATTAAACTAGCTGCAAGTTTAAACTTGCAATTTGCTTTCTCCGCACTTGAGACAACGGGCAAAGTCCTTTATGATGATTCCTATGAGTACCTTTTTCTTTATTAATTCTGGCTTCCTTATAAAGGATTTCGTCCATTGGCTCAAGTGCGGAGGAGGCAAATTGCAAGTTTCAATTTGCAGCTGGTTTAGGAAAATTCAAACTCCTAGAAAATTCAAAGTTCTATAAAATTCGAACCCCTCAACCGATCTTTACCAAATTTAATACATAGTGTGGTTGAATGGTGTTCCTGATATTTACCGAATTTGGCTTCGATCGTTCGAAGCTGACGTGAGTTGGAAAGAAACGTAAATTCTTGGAACAATTTAGAATCATATAAAATCTAAACATCCGTGAACATCATTGTCCTTGTGAGGAACTATTTCGACCGATAACTCAAAAATTCCGGACGCTAGAGTGGACACTGACATTTTTTAAAAATTTCAAAACGCTGTCAAATTCGAGTGGCTTCGCCAATTATCGCGAGAATTACAGATGACATAGAGATTATAAGGCTGCATATGTGTGCAAAGTTTGAGCGCTGTAGCTGAAACCGTTGTTGAGTTATAGACGTTTGAAATTTGGGAGAACGTTATAAACACACACACACGCACATACATCCAGACATTTTGCCCAAACGTCATTTCTGGATGTTTTAGGACATTTTTAACGTATTGACATCAAAATCCCAAAAGGAAATTTTTTGACTGTCACAAAGCTTCCTTTATGAGGAAACAAAACTATCTCAGTTTTGTAACGAAAACACATCGACTAACGGCTGCACTTTAAATTGGTTGTTACGGTGACATGAGCATAATACTCTGTGTATTTTAAACTGAAGAACTCAATACCTCATAGAGGAAGCTTTGTATTCGTGAAACATTTTTTTATCGAGATGTTCATAAAAACGTGTTCAGAATGTCCCAAAACATCTAAAAATAACATTCAGAAAAAAACATTGGTTTAACGTTCACAACTTGAGAACGGCTTGAGATGTCAAGCTGAAACTTATTACGCATGCGAAGGGTTCCAGGCGCCTTGCTTGATCCAATTTTCGGAAAAATCCATGCAGTTGGTTCGTTTTTACGTGATTTCAAAATTCTTCAAAAATCGATTTTTTTTCTCTAGCTCGCACAATTTTCGAGATATTGAGCTCAATTTCAGTCAAATGTTGCACTCCTTTAGGAAGATGATTGGTACGGAATTTGAACGAAATCCATGCAGTGCTTTAGTTTTTAGAGAATTTTGAAATTGGTTAAAAAGTGTCGTGCGCACTCTAGCTTCCACAATTTTCAAGATATCGGACTAAAATTTATTACAAAGTCGCACTATTATCGAAAGATGTTTCGTATTAAATTTGGTCAGAATCCATCTGGGCGTTCAGATTTAATGCGACTTTTAATTTTTTTGGATTTGACATTGAATTCACCATATATTTATTTCGGACTAGATAGATTTACGAACGTAATTTATATTAAAACAAGGGTGCAAAGTCGAACCTTGCACATTGCTTCCTCATAATTTTTTTAATTTGCTAAAGCTTTCTCTATGAGGAAGCCAAAATTGATCGACACACAATCAGGGATGGGCAAAATGTATTAAAAAAAAAAAAAAAATACAAAATGATTTTAGTCGCGTTGAAATACAAAGTGGAAATTAACTTTGTATTTCGATCGCGTTAAAATACAAAGTGATTTTTCACTTGATCAGAATCAAAACAAATGCCGGCCGAAATTCACTTTGAATTTATTCCGGCGTCACGTGATTGACCATTTCACAACAAAATTTATTTCAAGTGGAAATAAAATCGGTATTTGATCGCGATAGAAATAGAAAGTGGTTCTTCACTTTGTATTTCAGTCGCGCTGAAATACAAAATGGAAATCCACTTTGTATTTCAACGCGACTAAAATACAAAGTGATTTTTCACTTTGTACTTTATTGACGTTAAAATACGAAGTGATTTTTCACTTTGTATTTTAACGTCATTAAAACACAAAGTGAAAAATCGCTTTGTATTTTAACGTCGTTAAAATACAAATTGAAAAATCACTTTGTATTTTAATGGCGTATTTAAATACTTTTTCATTCAATGGTGCCCATCTCTGCACACAATAAGAGTTCCTCATAGAGGAAACTCTGGCAAATGTGACAAATTATGAGGAATCAATGTGCAAGGTTCGACTTTTTTTCTTTATTATAACTGTCCCAAATCTAAAAATTTCAAAATGTTGAAACGAAAAACCCAGTACTTATACTTCCCTCGTTTTTTCTTTTTTTTTCGTCACGAATTTCAATTTCTCTTCACGTTCGTTCGAAAGGTTACGCGGTATCGCCGGAAACATACGGTCATCTGACGCATTGGTTGTCCTCATTGGCAAACGGACGGATCGTTCTCGCGCTCGAGGGTGGTTACAACGTTAATTCGATATCCCACGCAATGACGATGTGCACGAAAGCATTGTTGGGAGATCCTTTGCCATCTTTGAGTCCTTATCAAGCTCCGAATTCGATCGCTGTTACGACGATAAAAAACGTTCTCAATACACACAAGCAATATTGGCCAAATTTGATTTTTCAAATGGCATTGCCGAAAGAAAACGTTTTGACGAATGCTGACGCGAGTGAAAATAAAATTGTCGAGGTTGCGAGTCCGTTGACGGAAACGAAAATTGCTTTCGAGGAAATTGAGAACGAAAAACTCGAGCTGAGTTTAAATTTGAACAATCAAAAACGTGATCTCAACGAAACGTCGGATGACGCTGTGGCAAAATTGCAGAGAGAAATGGGAAGTATGGAAATAACGAAAGGAACGAAGGAATGCATGAATCCGGGACAAAGAGATCACGGGGGTGACGGAGGAAATACGGGCGCCGGGTCCAGTGGGAGCGGGACGAATCAGCAGAGCGGAGCAAACGGTGGCGGTGCCCCTAATATGACTTTGCAGGATTATCTTTCGGATAATGTTCAGGCAAGTTGCTCACGTGTATTATTTGAAGCAATATAATCCTTATTATCATTGTTTATTATTATTTTTCTTCAAAATTCTATGTTGTTTCTTCATTTGTTCTTTAAGGGAGGGGTTAGGGTTTCGGCGTTAAAAAAAAACACTTTTTTTGCGATTTTTTTCCTCAAATATGGATTGAGCAATTTTATTTGAACCTTTTGGGAATTCTTGAGCATACTTTTGACAATGTTGTGTAATTTTATCATGCAGATATATTGAAGCATAAGCCGGTAACAGAGCTTCCCCCAGAACGTCTTGGAAAAAAAAAAACAATTTGCGGTGTTCACTATAACTCGGCCGGAAATTATCTGAAAATGAAAAACCATGAAAATTTAGTTAAATTATAATTGAATCTTTCCCCCAACGTTCTCTGATAATTTTTTTTTCCATTTAAACATTTTTGGCGGCCATCTAAAGTGTGAACTGTTATTTTCCACGAAAAATTCCGCCATTTTGTGGGTAGGAAACACCCTTAATGTAAAAAAAAAAAATTTAACTAAACGTTGGGGGGAGGTATTTTATATGTAGAAAATGTGTACAAAGTTTGAAATGAATCGGTCAAGTAGTTTTTAAATGGCAGTGAACACGGACTTTGAAAAAGTAGTTTTCAGAAAAACGCGTCGAAAGTTTATGAACTAAAAAAGTGAAGTAAAATTTTTTTTCCCAACTTACACAGAATCATCGATGCCAGCTCCATACAGCAGACTTCCTGCGGCATTGTCGAAGACAAAAAAAAAATTCGTTTTTTCGAAAGTGAAAACCCTAACCCAGCCCTTAACATCACTGATTGATAATTTCAGTAATTCTTGTTATTTCGCTGCACCATCTTCGATAAACAATACACAAACAAGAGTTATATCTGTATTGTATGAGGATGAATCTATTTGATGCAAAAGAAATTTATGAGAAATAACCTAAATTGTATGATTTTCGATAAATTGGATTAATAATCGGTTTGCATTTTATTTTTCGTTATTCAAATCTTCTGCAATATTTAGTCAATTACTTTCCACGAAAAGATTTCAATCTCTTCTTGTCAATATTTTAATAAACGTCTTTGACCAATCCAAGGTTGAACATTAAAAAAATGTGCGCAATGGTGGAATGTCGCAATTACCAAAAATATCTCAAATAAAAGAAAATGATAAAAATTATTATTATTCATTTTTGGCTTGATGACCTTGAAAATTTATGATTCTCATGCATCTTTCAATTAATCAATTGGATTGATAGCATCGGTCTGAATTTATTTCTATTCAATTTAATCAGTTAGGACGTACAAAAAAAAATATTTCAATCTATCTTTTTTTTTACAATTTTCGGAAAAATTGCTTTTGCTTGATTAAAGACGATGCCACAAAAATGGTGCTTGATGGCGGAAGGTCCTTCGTCTGTGATAGTGATCTCCAACAAACAAAATGATGAAGATTCTAAATCATTCCACGAAACTCTAGAGCTCTATGGAGGATTTTTCTCTTTCGATAGAAATGAATATATGGGGTATTCCATACGAACGGAATTTTCCTGTTCTTTCAGGATAATATTCCCAAAATTATTATTATATAGAAAGGAATATTATGAAAAATCAGAAATACAGAAATACGGGTATTTCTGATTTTTCATATTATTCAAAAATTTCTGGGTACCGTAAATTTCTGAGTTCCATCATGAAATTCATACAGTAGCTCCAGAATAATCATGGAAATATTACAAAAAATTGGGACCAAGAAAAAAAAAAATTCTTTTCCAGATATGAAGTTTTTTGTGTTTTTTTGCCTCAAATCATAAGAAAACATTTTTGATACTGAGATCTCATAATTTCATCCGAAAGAACAGGAAAATTTCGTTCCAAAACACTCGTGACAACATCAATTTAATTCAGAAATAAATACTCACCACGCCTCGAAACCTTCGAAAGTAGTAAAAATACCAATTACAGAAGTATAGTGAGAAATAAACCTAGAGGCCTAAGATTTGGAATCAACCACTATTTCTCGTCATACTTCAACTCCTTTCAATTTCGAAAGAATAAAAAAACATCGTCTGAAAAGGGGGTTCGGTTCGTATGGAATACCCCATATACGAAGTCATTTGAATATTGAGTGTCGAATTTTACTTCTTCATCCGACAGTTGTGTTTGAAAAATTACAAAGCTTTCGAAATAAAAAAGAAGCTTTTATACCGCTCTAAGGGATGACACATAAGAGGATGCGGCCAAATTTGAAAGTGTTGACTTGAAAATTAATCTTTCGGCAGCGTTTACTGTTTTCGAACCGAATGTTTGGGGCTAAAAAACGAGTTTAAAGTTTTGAAAGCAAAATTTTGATAAAAAATGTGAACATACGATAAATCGACGATGCCAGGTCCATGCAATATCCCTTGGGCTTCCTTAAAAAAGTTCAAGACTCATTTCTATGTCTCGACAGGCCTTGGTGGATGGCGAAATGTTCGCCATAATCCCCCTTAAGGACTGTCCCCACCTCGACAGCGTCCAGGACGTGCCTTCTAGCGGAATAAACATTCGCGATCCTTGCCAGGAATGCGGCAGTACCTCTGAGAATTGGATATGTCTACGATGCTACACCGTCCACTGCGCTCGAAGTGTCAACGAACACGCGGTTATACACGCACAATCCGCCGAGCATCCAATGACGTTGAGTTTCAGCGACTTATCGGTCTGGTGCTACGGATGCGAAGCGTACATCGACAATCCGGTAAAAACGACAATGCAAACTAATTTCATTACATTTTTTCGATTAGGGAATTTCAATTTCATAACGTGTTCATTTATTAATTGAAACGTATCTTTACAATTTATTTATTGAAATTTAATCTTTTAAGATTTCATAATTCTAATTTCATACAATGTTTTACATTGATTCATTTTAATTCTACTTAAGTTCTTCTTGTATGACGTTCGTTTTTTAACTGTTAAAAATATTCTTCGTTCTTTTTTAAGCGCCTGTACGAAGCGAGAAACGCAGCGCATCTGAGCAAATTTAATTCCGAGCTTCCATGGACTTGGACCGAAATGGACAATGCGAATGAGTAATATAATCGACGATAATCAGAGACCCGTTGGTTTCTTATTCCAGTATCAATGTACAGCCTCCAATGGATAGTATAACAGAAAAAGATGAATCATGTATTTATTTAACGAACATTTTCTTTTTCGGGATAAACTTGACGTATATTGCCGAGCGATGAGGGCGCAGAAATAAAACCGCCAATGAAGTCCCGATATAAAAAAAAAGTTTTGATATCTGATTTATGTGGAGCAGTCTTATCAGGCTGTTTCGCGTCGTTTCTATAGAAATTAATTACGAGAAGTCAATGGTTTCTCTTGTTAAGGCATTTATAAAGTGGGCTGTGAATGAAATAAATTGGGTTGCAGTCATCCTCGAAACTCCTCGAACAAAACATTGACGAAGTTTCATTTACATGTGGTATGTTGTTTTTAACCCGATCCGGTTGCAAATATTTTCGGCACCCGATTCCGTTGCACTGGGTCGCTGGAGACCCGAGACCTATTAAAACTCGTAATTTTCAATTTAAAAATCTGATAAAATTCCTATATACTCTTGAACACTTCTACTTTAAGGGCACACCATGAAGATTGCGAAAAAATTTGTTTAAATATTTCATTTTCATTGTTAAAAACACCCACCTCTCGAAAATGCAGACATTCACTAAAAAATTCATAACTTTTGAACAAATTAAGATATTCAAAAATTTCCAATTGCATTATTAAGTTGAAGAAGCGGTTTTCCACGGAAAAAATCACGGACTTAATAGAAGTGAAAGAAATACTTAAGTTTGTGGTGCCAAGTTGCGGCTTTTTCGAAAGTGGAAATTTGGAGTATAAAGAATCAACTCAATATTCTTCGAAGTAAACGTGTTTTATTATTTCAGACATACTATAAAATAAAAAAAATCAATAAAATACTCTAGAAAAGTGTATATTCTTCCGAAAATAAACACAAATTTCGTAAAAATAATAATTATTCGAATAATTATATTATTATTATAATAATTATATTATTATTATAATAATTATATTATTATTATAATATAATATTATAATATTATCATATTTATAATAGTAATTTCGTAAATTTCAATAGCTTACCTTGACGCTCCAAACGGCTTTGCACCAACGATTACGTTGCACTGGGCCGCTTCGGACCCGAAGCAGAATCTAACTGTTGACTACGACGGCCAGGAACACACTGGGGGAACGTGGCTCAGCGCAGAGGGCCCTAGCGTCTTAAAGATTTTTTAGAGTGGAGATAGGTATTTTTCTCCTACTTGGTTTCCGAGATATGTGACAGAAGAAAAATCGCTCGGGTCTACAGCGACCCAGTGCAACGGGATCGGGTTAATTTTAAGATTTAGGACGATGTTGAAAAAAAAAACAAATTTTGTGTTTAAACTACGGAATACGGATATTTTTTTGCTCTTTTATTTAAACAATTATTAGTTACTATGATCAAAAATAAAACAAGTGGCCCCCTTGAAAATCCGTCACTCGGGGATATGAAAGTAATGAAAATATTCTGATATTTTTCAGAGATACAAGAATACGTATTTTTTGTTTTTTTGAAATTTTCATTTTTCTAACAGTTATTAACATTTGAATTTTTTTGCATTAATTTAGAAGAAATTTTTTTTCTCCCGTTCTATTTGATAAAATTAAATATTATTTTCAGGGAATAGTTCTAACAAACTGTTCTATTCAATGACATTTTTTTTTAAAACGTGATGCAAAAATTTACCTAAAATATAAACAATTTTTTTAAACAAATCGAAAATTCAACGACTTCGACATCGATTTTCATCTTTTTTCTCATAGACATTTATTCTGTGTTCAATTGAGAAGATTTTTCCGTTGGATAAAGTTCGTAACTTACATTTTTGAAAGAGTTATGAGGATTTTTCTGTTGTGTCGCGCGTCAGGTGGCGAGGAATTGACAGCGCGCGACGCGCATTGTGCGTGCATATATAATAGGCCGGCTTGAAAAAAAAAAACTTTTTTTTTTCTCTCAACCAAAATACATTCACGCCAAAGTATCTTCCATCAAGAGAATCGTGTCCAAAAATTAGCCCGATTGGACCATTTTTAGGGGTCGCGCAAGATTTTTCTAGTTTTCCCGTTTGATTAACATGGGAAGAACGAAAAGTTTCCATTAAAAAAATCGTAGCTCCGCCAATTTTATAGGTACATTGATCCGGTTAGTTTCATTTGAAAGCTCTTTAAAAACCGCTTAAAATGGCGTGCGGACCTTTGAGATCCCATTGCAACTTCCATCAATAATTTTGTTGTTTCGTAAGAAATTATCGACGGAAGTTGCAATCGGATTTCAAACGTCCGCACGTCATTTTAAGCGGTTTTTCAAGAGCTTTCAAATGGAACTAACCGCATCAATGTACCTATAAAATTGGCGGAGCTACGATTTTTTTAATGGAAACTTTTCGTTCTTCCCATGTTAATCAAACGGGAAAACTAGAAAAATCTTGCGCGACCCCTAAAAATGGTCCGATCGGGCTCATCTTTTGACACGATTCTCTTGATGCAAGATACTTCGGCGTGAATGTATTTTGATTGAAAGAAAAAAAAAAGTTTTTTTTTTCAACCCGCCCTAATATATAAGTAAGGTTCGCCTTACAAACAACAATTCAATAAAAACAAATGCATATCTTAATTTTTCAACGCTTACAAATATATTATTTTCTTTTTTTTTTGTTGATTCTTGTTTTTACTAATGTGCTAACGACAGACTCTTCAGAATCGGGAAAAAACTTAGCACGAAATTTTGTTTTTATCGACTGGAATGTAGCATGGTACCGTCGAGTATTCTTCAATGTACCATCAAGCCATGTCAAGCTTGGCGTGGCATGTGTCAAGCCATTTTCAGTACAACCGTTAGTTGGAACGTATTGGTTTAAAAAAACCGGAAATAGTTGTTGCATTCACATGCGTCGAGAAATTTTTTTTCCGGGTTTCAATTACGGACAATGGCACGGCCGAAATGATGAAAAATTTTCGTACCCATTTCGTGGGAGCTGGCAACGTTAGGAAGAAGATATTTAACTTGGAAAATTTTTTTAACGGTGGTGTAAAATAATATTTTTCAATTTTCGTATATCCCCGGTTTTTGAGCTGCATGCATCTTTATTTTTTAAGAAAATCTGAATACCAAGTTTCAGGACGTAACATCTCCGGAATTTTGAGTTATAGGGATTATAAAAAAAAATTAACGCCGCTTTTCCGCTCTCCTTAACTGTTTTTTTTTTTTTTTGGAAATCGACACTTATTTATTTTTAACGGAAAATCGAAATATGTACAATTTGTCGTGTCTGTAACATCTCCGGTTCTTGAAATACAGGTCCATAAGAATCGACCAAACTTTTCGACTCTCGATTGTATTTTTCAAAAATGGTAAACCATTCAAAAATTGGTTTATCAGCGTAATTATTCATATTTTTACAAAGTTAAGCGATAGATGATTGTATCATGATGAACCTTAATTCATTGTTTTATAAGTAAAAGAAAATTCGATGAAATCGTCGTAAAAGCTGTAAGGTGCAACAATTTTGCGTTCGTTTATTCATTTGGTGTATTTACACAGAGATCAGTCTTATTCAATATATGTACAAAAAAGGAATGCATAACATTTTTCGACTAGACCATCGGATTGTAGACTAAAATTATTGAATATAGCCCAAGCCGGTCGTAAAATAATATATCCGTAAATTGGACGGAACTTAGTATTTTACGCTTGTAGCAGGTTTCATCTTCTTCGTTTTCCGATTAACGAGATTTCGCAACCACAAAATCATCATCGTAAAACCCAATTGTTTAATCATCCCAGACTAGTGTGACAGTAAAAAATCGATTTCATTATTTTTAGTTCTTTACGAATAGATCGAAAAATCGATTCGATTTTTTTTTATTAACAACTAAAAAGGCGCCCGGTTGACATTTAGGCGTTGAATTTCGTTTCTCGGTTTTTTGTTTAAATGAATAATACATTTTTAAGATATACTCAAGATTTTTAATAAAATATATATTTAAGATAAAAAATGATAGACTCGATTTTTACTCAAATACCTAGACAACTTTTTTTTAAGGCCAACCGTTTCGAAAAAAGCGTTAAGCGGACTAGATTAAGGCTTGTTTGGGCTATTCCGTCCAAAATAATCGAAAATTTTCACGGTATAGTCTTAATGGTTTAACTTCGCACAAATAGTGCAAAGCAATAATTTTTTCAAAACGTTTTCGCTTGTCTACACCTTTAACACTATCGGTGTATCACTGTTTTTTCCACCACTTAAGTGCATCGTGGTGTCGAATCAACCCAAAGCTTGGAATAATAAAAAATATCCTAAAAATCTTCGGAAAATTCATGAATGAAGCTCAGGTTTTCTGCTTTACGATGCAATTTTGAAATATAACATTTCTGGAATTTATTCATGATAAAAATGAAGATGGACAGAAAAATGCGGGAACTTTAAAATTTTGTCCTGGATAAAATCGACACCACGATACACTGATGAGGTAAAAAGACAAAAAAAATCGAGGAGCACAGAATATAATTTTAATTAATAATTTGAATCAAATTCGGTCACCTTTGAAAAAAAAAACGCGACAAATCAGTTTTATTATAAATTCGCAATTTTCTTGCTCCAATTTTACGAAATGTTCGACGAAGAAAAAACGAATTTCACTTGAATTCGATGTTTTTTGTTCGTATCTTCAGTACGAAATGAATTTTGAGCGTTGCTTTTACAGGATTTCCCCGTTCAGTAATGATAAATTTCAGAGAAATTGTTCTGATTCCACGAAATTATTCGATCGGCTTATCCCTCAAGATTATGTAATTTTCCAAGGAATATAAAAGGATTTCAAAGGATTCAAAGTATTTTAAATCGATTGTATGAAATAAAAATTTCACCCTAGTTCTTAGGGTTACCGTGAAAACGGATTTGTTACGAAATTAGGCTACCACTCGGTTTCGCAATTTCTATCTTAACCAATAATAATCCAAAACTTCGCGTAAATTCATAAATATTTTCCGATAAATTATTTAAAAAATGATTAAAACATCCGATAAATTCATTCGCAAAAGCACAATCCCAAAATTTACGGAGAGACGGCAATTTTTCCGTAACAACGTGAGGATAAAACGCCGTAACGGTTTTGTAATCGAACAATCGCGAACCATTCGTAGTCGCGTAATCGTCGAATTCGGTTAAAAAATTAACCGGCATGGCGTAATAAATTCTGTAAGACAATTTTTTCGTCATCCAATTGCGTTCGCACTCGTTGATTCGGGAAACAATGTTATTGAAAACGTCGGTTAAATTTTTGTCGCCCTGTTCGTGAAGATAAAAATCTTGATTCAAACGATATTTGTGACTGTCGCTACTGATGTAAGTTCTTCGGGTATTTCTCAATTGCAAAAGCGCGGTAGGCACCGAATACGTGTAAGAAGTGTACAAATGTAAATGAGTCAAATAAGGTTTTGCTTTTAATTCGGCAGCCATGTGCGACGTCAAACTAAAAACTCCGCCCTGATGTGCAAATCCGTAAAACAACGTCAACGTTAAATTACAGATTAACCAAATCCACTGCAATTTATTGATTTTTTGGGTATTTTTGTTTATCGTGTAACAACGACGATCGGAACCAAAGTTTTTCGTATAGACGATTGTTGCTGTATTTTTTCCATAACCGATTGTTTGAGCGTGAAGAAAAACCAATGGCAAAAGCGTTGGTATTATGAATCTGGGCTCTTGATGGGGAATTATCGACAGCGCGGCTATTGGAACGATGAACGACGCAGTCATCAAACCCTCGATGCTCTGGATACGGGGAAGTTTCAGCCATTTACCTCTGAATCCGCTGGACAAACGATTTTTTTTAAAACAATGTTTGGATTATTCAATGCGGACAAGATTAGTTTTTACGACGGTAAAAAATAATGATTCTACCGTTTAAGGGGACTGAGTGACCTAAAAAGTTGAAGGAAAAATTTTTTTTTTTCTGTGACAAGATCAATCTACATTTTCATTCTAATTTATCCTTATAAAGTATCTATAGTTAGCTATTTTTTCAAATTTTTTTAGAACCATATCAAGCATCCGAACGCTGTGATATTTTCCCAAAGTTTGGGAGCTTGTCGTAAGATTCAGACCGAACAAATGAACCGACCTTAGATTCTGACGTCCCATTTTGTTCAGAAAACACATAATTCCGGAGTGAATGTAGGAATTTGGAATGCGAGGTACCATGAAGTTATGGTGACCTATTATTCAACTGTTTTTCCACAAACTTTGTTTCCTTTTTACGTTATAGGCTGCCAAAATGTTTGAAGTGCATCAAAAAAAAAATCCCACATTCACTCCGGAATTATGTGTTTTCTGAACAAAATGGGACGTCAGAATCTAAGATCGGTTCATTTGTTCGGTCTGAAACTTACAACAAGCTCCCAAACTTTGGGAAAATATCACAGCGTTCGGATGCTTGATATGGTTCTGAAAAAATTTGAAAAGATAGCTAAGTATAGATACTTTATAAGGATAAATTAGAATAAAAATGTAGATTGATCTTGCCACAAAAAAAAAATGTATTTTTCCTTCGACTTTTTAGGTGACTCAGTCCCCTTAAGCGCGTTTTTTGAGCTTTTCAAGCATGAAGAGAGTAACGATAACAATGAACAATAATAATAATAATAATAATAATACTGGAAATCAATTTATGAATAATTTATCATTATTGATGTTGTTATTATTACTATTATTATCATTATCATTGTCTAAAATGCCACAAATATTGAGATGCTCAAAAACCGTCAATCATTGTAACCAAATTTGTTTGCATCTTGATTAAATACTTCTATTTCAAACAGAAACCAATTTCTTTACGAAAAACAATTTCTTTTTCTCTTTTAGAGAAAGGATAAAATAATCTCAGTCGTTAATTTTATTCTGCTAACTCTGTGACAATTACCATACTTTTTTTTTAATTTCTCAAAAGAGCGATTTTTGTTGATCAAAAATACATCCATCGAATACAAAATAATAAAAAATACATAATCGATTTTTCACCGATACGCGAGAGCAAGAAAATCTGCTGGAAAAATGTCATGTTCTCAAATTTCGTTCCGCGCAAGGTGTAATTTTTTTTTTAACCTCCGCAATGTAGATGTTAAGATGAAAAAAAAAAAAAAAAATCCGTGATCACCTGTATATCATTCGTCCGAAGGCGACGAGTCCCACGATGCCCAAAACGTTGAATAGAAGCGGCACGTTAATCGCAAAATGAACGAATCTCGGATGCAATCCGTGATTAGCCAAATTATTTTCATCCAAATTGTACTTGAGAAAATTCAACGGCGTAACGACAAAATTATCAATGCTCACTTCGAGATTCAATAGTTCACCAAACGTCAGATAACCGTAATAAAAACTATCGGTTACTATGAGAAAAATAGCTGCGGGAATTGTGCCGATGATAAAACATAAAATGCGAATGTGAAAATCGAGAAGACCGACGCTTTTCGAACCGAGGCCGCGTTGGAGCCAAAAAAAAATTGGAGAAAATGCGTAAACGATGAAAGTCGGACGATTGAAAATACCGACGACGGTTATAGTGGCTATGATCAGGCAATGATTTAGCGAGTGAGAACGCAGGGAAGCGCGTAATTTGTAATATTTTACACGCTCGCCAATCGTTCTAGATTTGTCGTAACGCTCCGCAAAGTGATCGCTTTGCAGTACAATCTGGAAATAGAGAAAAAATTAATAAATCGGATCATTTGTATCAGCGACGAAAAATTTAAATGTCTCAGAATTTTTTTGTTTTATCACACGGTACGAAAACGATTAAGATAATAATTAAATGTGGGTTTGGTTCGCACAAATATTTCAAACATCGCAGTTTGCTTCTGCTGATTGTAATGTTAGAGTTCGACGAGTAGTTTTGATGATAACGGATTTTACGAGAAGTGAATGTTTACATTTTTTTTTATAATCAGCGGAGAAATACATAAATTGATAAATGAATTTTAGCGAAAATCCAACTTCGTTTTATCTGAGCGAGATCTTTTTAGTTTTAATCAAGGCAGGATTCTACTTTGAAACTTTGAAAAAAAAAATTTTTTTTTTTTTTTACATTTTTCGAAAGTAAATATGTTCAAGAATGTTCGTCGAAGGCGTATTATATGGCCCAGGCATCGCTGATTGAGGGTAAGATAATTTTTTCTACGATTTATCACTCACCAAAACTTTAAACGCGTTTTTATCGAAACGACATTTTCAAGTATTGTGGTCGTGATAACTCAAAAAGTACTGAACCGATCCTTATGGAATTTGGAACACATATTCTATATGTTTGTACCAACCGACCTAATGACAATCAACTTAAAATTTTGATTGGAACTATTTTTTTATTCCAAAAAAAGACCCAAAAAAAAACGCATTTTTTTTTCGTATTTTAGCCGCCATTTTGTTAATTTTGCACGTATATAAAATATTCTAGTTAGGTCGGTTGCTGAAGACATACTGAACATGAAACTATTTGATTTTTTTGTTTCAGACCATCCGTCGGGAAGATTTTTACGACCACTTCTTTTCGAGGCGTTGACTTTAAACAGATTTTACGTGTACAAAAAATGAATAAAATACATTTAAAAGATTTTTTTTATGTACTTAAAGAGTGTATTTATCGAACATTTGAAATCCCATATCGATATCTTCTAATTCACGAAAATAGCGTTTTTTTCATGGTTTCAAAGTACAATCCTGCCTTAATACGAAAATGATTCGATCGACAGATTGATTCGATTTTATTGATCAGAAGATTGATTAAATTGTCAGATGGGTGGTTGTTATTATAACCGTTGTACAACAAATCCATTTCCATTCCATTCCATTCCATTTCCATTTTTCTTCAATCAAAGAAAAAAGATAAATCCATTCATTTACGTTAGCTCAATTTAATTCTCTTCTTATCTTTTAAGAAAGGTTTTTGATCTGATTGAATACAACAATTACTGACGAAATTAACGAATATCCGTTCAATCTGCACATATATATATTTTAAATCTCAGTTTACTTTTACCAGTTTTTTTCATTTGCTTCTTATGTTAGTAAAAATGTACGTCAAGTAATTGTTATTATATTTTTTATTGAAAAAAAAAAAACTAAGAAGTACCAAAAGCAATTGTTTTCTAAAAAAGAAAATTTTACCTTTTCGGAGAAGGCCATGCAGGTTGACACGTAGTACAGCAGCAAAGAAGCGAGTACCAATTCTATGGTATTGGAGAATGTACGAGTGGCATAAGTTAGAACGACGTAAGAACTTGCGTAAGTTATCAGCCTGACTCGGTAATTTTGACTGTAGATGCAACAAATTTTGCACAGACAATAATCGGAAACGAAAGAAAGACAGCACATTGTCAATCGAGGAAGCAAAACGAGGACGTAGGGAGTTTTTAGGGATTTGCCGAACAAACGAGAATAATACGGAGACAGTATATTTATGATGGAATAAGGAATTCCAACTGACAGTTGGGGTATTAGAGCCGTACGCAATGGAAAGCTAACGTTGAATTCCCATGGTTTGTAAACGTCTATGTCAAATTGATCGCCTGAAAAGAGAACGAAAAAAAAAACATTTAGAGAAATAAGAAAGAGATCTGAAAGATCATTTGTGGTGTAAAATTAGGAGAAATGAGATTTTTAAGGGGTTACATACACTTGTAATTTTCAAAAAATCGTTTTAGCATCAAATCGAATTATTAGAAGCTGCCAACGATGCGAACGGATTATTATATGGCCCTGGAATAGATGACTCCATGTAAGTTGAAAAAAAAAACGAAATTTACCACATGTAAAACGCTTTTGAAACTTTAAACGCGTTTTTCTCAAAACTATGTTTTCAAAATCGGTGATCAAGATTTCTCGAAAACGGCTGAACCGATCAGTCTCAAATTTTAACACAACCTTTTTAACTAGATTTTTTAGTAATTAATCGAAGATTTTTTTTCTCCGATAAATATTTTCCATTTTATAAACAATTTAAGGCTTAAATTTTCGTTCAAAATCGAGTCTTTTATTTTGAGAAGTCGCCATTTTGTCAAAAATTATTTTTTCGCTAATTCCTTCGATTAAATACTAGATAATGAATTACATTAACGAAATTTATTTGGTTTTTTCATTTCAGATAATCCGGTCCAGAGATATCGTGATCACCGCAAAATTGGTTTTTTTTGCGGAGCTCTAGGAGATCGGCGATAGCAACATTCGCGATGATTATTTTTACAAATAAAAAATATGTAAATATATTATAAGGTTATTATAATATGTACACCAATTTTCAAATTAATAAATTGAATAGTCTGCGCGAAAAAAATTCTTGAAAATCCGTCTTTTTAAAGCCTTCTAACTGTATGTAAGGCCTTAATGAAAAATTTACAATTCGAAGACGTCGAAAAAATAGGAAAATTTTGAACGCGTTCTTCGTACTTCAAACGTTTTTTTTGAGACGTTGACAGCTCAAATTCGGTCAAATTCTTCTTCGCATCATTCCTCAGAGCAGTGTGGTAGATTTTTTTTGAGAACTTTTTACACTCGGCAAGAACATTTGACAATTTTCAGGTCATTTTTGGAAGGCTGTAATTTTGTGAAAAATGCTCGCATTGAAAAGGAGAAGAAAGCTTTATGAAGCTGACATGTCTACTTTAACAATCTTATGATGAAACTTGTTTTTTGCATCACTAATAGCGCAATCAAAATGTATGTTGCATTAAACAAATTAAAACCGATTATCAGAGGGCTAGTTAAGTCTAAAATCGGTTAAAGTTAAATCCTTGATGGTAATGAACAATTCAGAGGAGTCAGATGTATGCTTCATGGACCCGGCATTGCCAATGGATCACGTTTCGAAACGGCGAAACGAATCCCAGGAACGCAGGAAAATACATTCGATAATACCAGAACCGAACAAAAGAGTTAACGTAAAAAATTATTCATCTTCTGCCGAATGGAAATCTTTCATGATCATTTAAACCTAGATAAATTAATAAATTCGATTGTTCAACTTGGAAATAAATGGTTTTGATTTCAATTGTTATCTACACTCATGGAATATTGATTGCGGTTTGTAGTTTTCGAATTTCAATAAACTTTGACATTCGTGGGAAAATAGTAGATATGAATCGGGACTCTCACTCAGTGCTTAACATTTCCACAATCGGACAAGGGATTTATATAAAAAATTGGCATTTTTACAGAAAGTCGCTTTTAGTAATTAAAACGTAAAAAAAGTAGTATACAAAAAAAAATTTTTTTTTAATTTTCTTTTCTGAAAGATCGGTTTGAAACATATATTTTGACGTGCGGGTGATTAAATTTTGATATTTAGCGTCGATGATATATGTACTTGGTTGACATTTTGAAAAATTCATTACAAAAAAAATTATTCCGGAAAAAATCTAAAAAAATTGTCGAATGTTGTTGTCATCAAGTACTTTGAGGAAAAAAAATTGTCATCCAAATCGAAGACCGTTCGGGTCAGAAGTGACAGATTTCACATGGAATCCCTCATACGAGGGTGACAGGCAATAAAAAAATTTTGCCGATTTTCACTGGGTGCATTGGGGTTAAAGTATCTTGCATTTGTAGAATTGTGTTGGAAGATGAGTTCGTTCGCACTATGTTAAGAGGTGGCGCCCAATTTTTAAAATGTTCACAGTTGAAACTTTCGAAAATCAGTACCACCCTTAAAAATCCTCTGATCGGGCTCATCTTTCTACACAATTCTACGGAAGCAAAATACTTTAAAATAACCAAAGGCCATGAAAATCGGATTCATTTCCAATTTTTTTCGATAAATAAATAGAAAATAAAAAATACAGATTGATATAAGTTCTTTAAATATGTATGTTACGGGTAGGCCCGATGCGCGGGTAGATCGCGATCTACTCAGGTAAATCGCAATCTATCCGCTTTCGGTTGGGTAAAGTCCGAAATACCCATAGCCGAATATTTATTTATTTTTTTAATTTTTTCATACACGTGTACACTAGGGCGGCTTGAAAGAAAAAACCGTTTTTTTTCTTTCAATCAAAATACGTTCACGCCAAAGTATCTTCCATCAAGAGAATCGTGTCCAAAGATGAGCCCGATCGGACCATGTTTAGGGGTCGCGCAAGATTTTTCTAGTTTTCCCATTTGATTAACATGGGAAGATCGAAAAGTTTCCATTAAAAAAATCGTAGCTCCACCAATTTTATAGGTACGTTGATCCGGTTAGTCCCATTTGAAAGCTCTTGAAAAACCGATTAAAATGACGTGCGGACCTTTGAAATCCGATTGCAACTTCCGTCGATAATTTCTTACGAAACAACAAAATTATTGATGGAAGTTGCAATGGGATCCCAAAGGTCCGCACGCCATTTTAAGCGGTTTTTCAAGAGCTTTCAAATGGAACTAACCGGATCAATGTACCTATAAAATTGGCGGAGCTACGATTTTTTCATGGAAACTTTTCGTTTTTCCCATGTTAATCAAATGGGAAAATTAGAAAAATCTTGCGCGACCCCAAAAATGGTCCGATCGGGCTCATTTTTGGACACGATTCTCTAGTATACACACGTACATACACGTACATTGCTGTTGATTTTTTTTTTTTTTCCGACGGGTAGTGAAAAATCTATAGATAGTACCCTCAAATACCCAGAAAAAAATTGGCAGCTCAATAACATTCTTTTTTAAGGTCGCTTATCGCATATTTCGTTTTTCCATTTGATTAACACGGGGAGACCTTGACGTTTTCATTGAAGTAAGGATAACTCCGTGAGTTTTATAGCTACGTCAGTCCAGTTGGTCTAATTTGAAACTCTTTAAAACTCGCTTAAAACAGCTCGCAAAAGTCCCGAATCCAATTGCAACTTCCGTCGATAATCGTGTCGGTACTGGGAAAAAATAATACAAGGACCCAAATATTCAAATAATACAAGTCGTTTAACAAGTTTTGTTTCTTATGGGTTGAACATCGATCGGATATCTGTATTATTCAGAAATTCGAAGAATAATGCAAATTTTCATGGTCATTTGGAGTATAAATGACAATATATAACAAAATAATACTGGAAAAGTTAATTTTTTATTTATTAAAATATTGATCGCAGTATCCGGAGGTAATGGTTTTTTTAAAACATGTTTCGAAGTTCAGATGTCGATCAAAATAATAAGAATTCATATTTGAAAATTATAAATCATTTTTATACCATTTTTTTATTCGAAAGCTTGCAGATTGCTGTTAGGAAATTTTTTCCAATGATCACTAACATATTGGAACACAAATTGTTTTGTTCTTTAATATATATTTAGGTTATTTGTTCAGGTTATTTATTCAAATTATTTATTAATTCATATTAGTTGGGTATTCAGGTTATTGAGGTTATTTAGGATATCTATTTATTCAGGTTATTCGGGTAATCAGAAGTTGTACACGTTTTGGTCTACAAACTTTACGTGTACAATTTCGGATTACCCGAATAACCTTAATAAATAAATATCCTTATCAAATAACCTGAATAAAGGTATAGAAAAAATTAAATTTAAAATTATCAAATATATTTCGGACTGTACCGAAGCAAAAGCAGATAGAACGCGGTTTACCCGCGTAAAGCCTAAAACGTGTACAATTTTAGGTATATTTCAGCTTCTACCCAGAGTAGATAAATCGCTATTACCCTGGGTAGATCGCGATCTACCTGAGATCAGGCTTCATCCGCAACATGTACAAGAGAAAAACGAAAAATAAAAAAATCCATTTTGCACGGCTGTCAGCTATTTTGAAGTATTCTGCTTCCGTAGAGTTCTAGAGAAAGATAGCCTCGATTAGATAATGTGTATCGGTGGCGATCATTTTTCGAAACTTCAACTGAAAATTGAAAACATTCAACTGAAAACATGGTGCGATCGAGTTTATCTTCAGCACAATTCTACGCATACAGGATACTTTCATTCCGATATTCCCCGTGAAAATCAGCGAAAGTTTTTTTGGAGCCGTCGTCCTAATATACATAAATAAAACCTCAAAATCCAGGATCTTTAGGGTGGTCGAGGGCAAAAACGACACATGGAAACAATGCCATGAACAATGTTGTTCTTCATCATCGTACTTACCAGCTATGACTTCTATGGATTGAAAGTACTCATCCGGATGTATGTAACCCGTCTGAGGCAGCAGGGTGAGAACAATTCTAGCCATCGCAAATATCCAGTAGGGAAATATTTTTTTTTTAACCAAACTTGTTTCCTGGCCGTCGGTGTTTCGGCAACGACGACCGGCATCACGGTTTCGCATCATCGTTGGGTCAACAGATTTTTCTTCTGCTCTGGCCATTAATTTTACAAACGCAAGTCCATTCTATGAACAGGCAAGAACACCGGTGGCGGCCGAGTAGTAGGAAAAATCAGAGATTTTGAGGTTAGGTTAAAAACCGAAACAGGCAAATGTCCCGATAAGTCGTTGCTTATCATCCGTGTCGTATTGATAACATACATCAAATGATTGCGTGCTAGTGTACGTGTGTTGGTGTTTTTTTTTTTCTTCAAGTGTACAAAATAAGTCACTTGTGTGCGGTCGAGAGTTTAATTATTTGGGGTGGACGTTTTTGCGATCCAAACATGTTTTGCGCGATCAGACGTAACTTTGGGAAATGACAATTGTTGCATGTGATGTTAATGGCAGTTTTGTTTACAGTCAAAAGACTCGATACATTCCAAAAGAAATGGGGGTAAAATGGGCGGGATTATAACATTGCGAGGTCGATCGATTGACCCATGGAGACAAGGAGACTAGAGGACAGGATACCGAACTTGCCCGAATTCGGGCTTACGAATATGGGACGAATCCTGAGCTGAATGTTAGTTCCGAGAGTGGCCAAAGCAAGCGCAGTGCTGGCAGGAGAGCAGCAGAGCCCCTCGCTGGGCCTGGAGTGGCCGCAGGGTTGGGTAAAATTGTGATATCTAGGGTTTTTGACACGTCATGCAAATTACCTGGTATTTTACGTCAAAAACGTAGAAAACTGTAGAAAACGTCGAAAACGTCGAAACCCATGTAAACTTATTTCAAGTTCATAGAAACAGGGTTGTCGTTAATCTCGGGATTGTTTCATTGACATTTCGAGAGTACAACCCAACAAAATTTTTGGATTTATCTATAAAATTAAAAAATTTGGCGATTTTTTTAGTAAAAACAAGTTATTTTTTAAAAAAATTTATTCTCGCGTTTGTTTGTAAAAAACAAATTATTGAAAAAAAAAATAAATTGTATTGTAAAGAGGAATTCTTAAACTTTATTTTCGTACAAGATTGAAGTCAATACATGAAAAATAACGCAAATGGCAACTGTTTTTCTGCGTAGGGTCCGCTGGACCCTGTGTGACCAATACGTAATTTTTTGGAGGTGTGACCATTACGGGTTAATAATTCATGAATGACCAATTAATAATAATATTAACTATCGGGATGACAATAATATTATGATCAATGATCCATTCGCCCTTATCATTAATTTATTAATCCGATCAATTATAATATATAATATTATTCCGATAACCGACCCCCGTAATGATTTAAATCTCGGCGGCTTTCTCAAATTTTTAATATTTTCCGCGTCGAGAATGTTATATTTAAATTTTTTCTACATTGCGATAAATATTTTTTTTTCATTTCGTAGTACGTTTACAAAAGGGATTTTTTTTTCTCGTTGGGTTTTCTTTCACGCGAAATAGGATGGAGGAACGGTCAGATCCTGCAAGATATTCAGCTGTTCTTCGGTAAATCGGGACGAATGATCGGCCCAACCTTCATAGTGAGTTCTTTTGAAGTCACCCAATGTTTTTCTGATTGTCGTCTGAAAAGAAAAAAAAATTAATCTGATCATTTTTTTTTTGCTACTGCAAAATTAGAGACAACACGGGCTCTCCGGACTTATTTCAATTTTTTGCAAAAACAAATTTGACCACAGCACGAAAAATCTTGCCAATTAAGGTGAACTAGAATTTTCAAAAAAACGATTTTTTGTTTTTAATATATTTCGATAGTATAGTATTCCGAGAATATACTGTGAAATTTTCGTAAGGATATTCACAATATTCTTGCTTCTACAGCCGTTTATTGGTATAACCGGTACAGTAATTCATTGGTAAGGTGTATTGGTAGTAATACGCAGAACAATAATAAGAGTTTCAACTCTTGTGTGAAAATATCTGTACCTTAAACTTTAAACTCATTTATCTCAAAACTACTTTTTTTGGCATGATGCGATAGAAAAAAAAAACTATTCAACCGAATCACTTGAAATTTGGATATGATATTCACAACATGAATGGCTATCGTCGGGACTAGAATCATGTTTTTATTCCAAGAATTTCCTATTTTTGAAATTAAATAACTGGTCAAAAAAACCCCCGATTTTCACAACTTCACTTTCAAAGGCGCGCCATTTTGTCAATTTTCAATTTTTTTTTTTTTTTTAGTCCCGACCATAACTACACTCAATAAGAATTTTTAGGGTTTTTATTTTTCAGATAAATAATGGATCCAAAATGACTAACATCGTCCAGGTTCAATTTTTCGAGAGGGTCAACTTCAGCGGCATTTTTACTATAATAAATTTTTTTTTTTAATATTGCAATAAATTTTTTTGTATTCACAATTGATGTTATAATAATCCTGAAAAGTTGAAGTATCGTTTTTCTTTATTTTTATGATAAAAAAAAATTCCACGATATACCGACAATTTTCGAGCTCTAGACCACCGGGACCCCTTAAGGGCTTGACCGCATGTAGGGTTTAGAAATTAAAAAAGAAACAATTCTTTAATTATTTTTTTCTCTAATAGTATACCATACCAAAAATATATTCTCAGAGTTTCAAATCAATCGGAGCAAAATTCTAGGAAAGAGAGCCTTCGCAAAATTCCTCTCATCAGGCCTGGCCCTCTATTTTTGAATTCGGTGGACGAGATTTCTTCAAAACTATTGAAGCATCTGTCACTTCGAAATTTTGCGCACTCTCTGACTGTATTATACTAGGACTTCTTGTGCATTCTATTGTACTGCCTACCATAACAACACTCAATAATCGTGAAACGCCTACGTTAGCTTCCGCAAGCACAGACGATAATTCGAAAAAAACACGGTTGCGTTATATCCATATGATTATATTATATTATATTATATTATTCCTTCGAAACCCATGTAATTCCTTAATCTACAGAGAAAAAAAATTAATAAAAGACCGATAACCCGAGTCTCTGTCACTCCATCAATAGTACATTATGATACAAGTGCAAAAACATTTTTATGACACGCTGCGCGTAAAATTGCGGTTTGACGCGAACGAAGTGAGCGTAAAAATCGCATTTTACGCACAGCGTGTCATAAACTATAAAAACCCAAAAAATCATGAACTTACGTCATGAAAGTAGGTCTTGGAAATACACACAGCCAAATACAATTCTATTCATATAATCGTTATATAATTATAAAAATACAAAAATTTTTTTTTGTATTTAATAACAAAATTGCTAAACAGTTTTCTGTCAATCTCTGTAATAAAAGACGAAAAATGAATAAATAAATAAATCAAGCGTAAACTCCGTTTCACACATTTTGATGTTTCCAAGAAATTCGAAATAGGAAAAGATCAAAAGTAAAACTCAACGGAAAAATAATTATGAACGTTCTAAACAGCCATGACAGACAACCAGTGCTACGACGTACTTCATTGTCTACATAACTTATTACACGTTAAAATAAAATTGGATTTTTACTGATTGTGCGGAAAAATAGCAACTAAATGATTAGGTGTCCAAACCGTATACATACCGGAATAGGCTGAGGATCGTTGAGATGCAGCCCTAAATGTTCGAACACCGAAGGCACGTAATCAGGCACGTCGTAAGGATGGGCTTGTACGAATGCGCATAAACCAAGTACGCTAGCGTGTCGCAATCGTAGATCACCGCGATCCTTCATTTTTCGCTTCGATTTTAATTTAAATTTATCCTGAAACGTCAAATAACAAAAATCACATTTGAATTGCGTTATATCCGGCTATGAGAATTAAGTAATAAGTGCATTCAAACAATGAATGAGCTCAAAATGCTTTTGTTAATTCGATATTTGTGAAATTCATCCTTCAATCGTCGTGATATAGCGGTTTATAACTATTCGAACGAGTAAATGTTTGAATGCATTGTTTAAACGATATGAAAATATCGTCGCCCACCGTTCAGTTGAAGATGGGTACTTTTCCTGTGCTCATTCTGAACTTTGAATGTTAGGGGACCATTTTAGTGTTGAATTAGTTGAAATTAATTTTTTTGTGAATATAATGAATTCGAAAAAGACGAAAGGATAGTCCATGGCTTTGGAACCACCGATTTATCATAAGTAGGAATTTCTTATCAAAATATCGTATTCGAAATTTCAAACGCTTTTTTATTTCAAACGTTTTTTTTTTAATGGTGGAGGATCTTAAGTCAGATGTTTCCAAGCCATAGTCTTGACGGTCGCCACATAATTTTTTTCACGGCGTTCCTTTGAACGGTATGGAAGCCTGTCTTTATTTTCAAATCTTAATTTTGTTAAACGAACAACTGCCGGAACATGCAATAAAACTTGACACTCAATACCAAATGACCACGAATTGATTAGTTTTTATAGAAAGAAAAAAATCCCCTATACAGCCTATAATCGAAACATTTTTACAAGGGATTATCTTGGAGTCGTGTCGTCTTCAGGACAGACGTTACGAGTCCCAGCTTCCACAGGTTTTTGTTAGCGGGAGGGAAAAAGATTAAACTTTGTCGGCTGACTGAAAGGGAAGTTCTTTGAGTGATCTTCCCGCTCGCTGAAAAAAAAATGGTTTTTAATTAATTTAAGTTTTTCTTTTTATTTCGTTGAATTCGGCCTACTGCTCCAGCGCCGTGGTTTAGATGGGATCCGGAAGTCTTCTTGGCGACGGTGCTCTGTCGACCGGGGACTTCGCTCCAGTCATAATTGCAAATTTAAATGTTAATTTTATTTATTTATTTTTTGTTTGATTTGATTTGATTTGATTTGATTTGATTTGATTTGATTTGATTTTATTTTATTTTATTTTATTTTATTTTATTTTATTTTATTTTATTTTATTTTATTTTATTTTATTTTATTTTATTTTATTTTATTTTATTTTATTTTATTTTATTTTATTTTATTTTATT
This sequence comes from Sussaba pulchella, assembly GCA_963971145.1. NCBI lineage: Eukaryota > Metazoa > Arthropoda > Insecta > Hymenoptera > Ichneumonidae > Sussaba > Sussaba pulchella. The sequence goes on along the minus strand of OZ020168.1, from coordinate 1,035,811 downwards.
TTATTTTATTTTATTTTATTTTATTTTATTTTATTTTATTTTATTTTATTTTATTTTATTTTATTTTATTTTATTTTATTTTATTTTATTTTATTTTATTTTATTTTATTTTATTTTATTTTATTTTATTTTATTTTATTTTATTTTATTTTATTTTATTTTATTTTATTTTATTTTATTTTATTTTATTTTATTTTATTTTATTTTATTTTATTTTATTTTATTTTATTTTATTTTATTTTATTTTATTTTATTTCATTTTATTTTATTTCATTTTAGTTTAGTTTATTTTATTTTATTTTATTTCATTTTAGTTTAGTTTATTTTAGTTTATTTTAGTTTATTTTATTTTATTTCATTTCATTTTACGAGATTTGGGCATAGATTCCCCGAGGCAAATGTCATACCGACTCGCGACCGTTCATATTCGATTCTCATACTTTGCTCGTGTTCGCTCTGAACTTCCCAAACCATCTCAATCATCCTAATTATTCCCTTACCATTTTTAAACCGATAATTTGCAAATAATTTCTCGCTAAAATTGAACGATAAAAATTTGATTGGCTTTCCAAACTCGCAATTCGTAATATCTCAAGTAGTTGGCCATGAAAATTCGAACTCACCAGTAAAACACGTTGCTCCTGTATGAAAGCGCAATGCAACAATCCACCGAGAACTTGTCCGGCTTTTTCCCGTACCTCGAGACGTTCGTCCTCGAGCAATCGCAAAACAATATCCCTCACGATGTTCACCCAATCGCGTTTGCTCAACACGATTCCCATATTGTGAAATACGAAAACTTCCAAAAAATGCAAACAAGCGTTTCTCGCGGACCAAGACGAGCTCCGCGACACATCCGTTATCGTCCCAAAAGCCACATCCATGTGACACGGTAGTGTCAACATCTGCGCCATACACGCCAACGTCATCGAACAAAGTGTGCTCAATTCTTCGTCGGTCTCGCAATTTTCGAGATGACAAGCGATACGAAAAATTTCGTAAAATCCGGAATGCGAACAATAAATAAGTCGACAAGAACCGTTTACGATCCAATTGCAAGTTGTTTTGAAAAGTTTTAACGTACGATCGTTATTCGTCGAATCTGTGAAATTTTCAAAATGTCCAATATCCAAATTAACATCGGCCACTTGTGCGAGCAAATTGTTTACGCTCGTGCTCGTCAATGATTTACGTTTTTTGGGTTCTCCGGATTGTTCGAGTTCTTCATGTTCGGTCAATTGTCGCAATTGCGGAATTATTTTGTCCAAAAAATCCGATACACGCGGTGACAAACGATCGTTCGATGATCCCGGAAAATTTAGATCCGTCGCGTAAATAGTCGACAACAACGAACCCAAACGTTTTCGAACATTTTCGAGTGGATTAGTCGTCAAACGTTTTTCAACACGATTTACCAGACGTTTCATCAAATCGGCAACGCGCCAAAATTGATTCGCCAAAGTCATTTGCAAAAGATACATGCGTCCGCATTCAACGAACGAAGTCGTCGAATTGCCCAAAGACGATTCTTCCATCATACATTCGAGCAAATGATATTGTTGATTGGGATCTCTGTGGTCTTGGGACAATGAGAAACACAATCCCCAATCGGCGACGGTTTCCAACGTTAAATTGTTCAAAACGATTCTTATTATCGGTGTTAATTCGTTCCACAGTTCTTCGATCATCTTTTGAGGCCAATGTTTGGTGGATCTCACGAGGCCAGACGTTATTTCGGCTGCGCAACGTTGACTGCTTTCCTGATTTTCGGTAATCAAACGTCGAAGATGAGGCAAAAAATTTTTAACGTGAACGTTACCATGATTACGAAACAATCCTTTGAACAAATCAAATCTAATCGCGTTGAACATGTCTTTTCCTTTTCGTTGCTCGAGGCTGTTGTATTTAACGAGTTTCGTGATGTTCTCGGGGTCGTTGAAAAAATTGTCAATTTCGATTTCATGATCGGTCAATTTACGGGTCGCAGGGTCGAGATTCGGTTGCTCGTTCGGGGGTGCGCAAATTTCGAGTTTTTTTGGCCACGTGTAGTATCCGACGTAAGGTTGATTTATGAATTTGCATTCGTTCCACTGGTTTTCGGTTTTCGGACGTGTTTCGAAATTGTACTGGAGCAAAACGTTATCCAAACGTACGCCTGGATACCATTCGTTGCTATTATTCAGACAGGGATGTTCCTTTACCCCGAAGATTGACGGATTTACCTCGATCTGTGAGCAATAATTGAGTGTTAATGTCAGTGACAAGGTATTTGGGTATTGAGGCGGTGCCATTGTTACTATGAGAGGCTTCGAATTCAAGTGGGGTAAGAATTTTTTTAAAATTCTTTATGTATCATTAGTTACGAGGCGTTTGACGTTTTTTTTTTTTAACTAAGTTTCTACGATTGGTTTACGTTATCATATGACGAAAATCAGACAGTGAATCTACGGAGGCGCCTCGGAAAAGTCCGTGTTCACGATAACGCGAAATCTACTGGACCAATCGTTTTGGAATTTTGCACACTACTTTTTCGCATAATTCACCAGGTATTGTCGAGAGCTTTTTTTTTTTTTTTAATAATTATTAATTTTACAGCAAGAAATTAGCTGATTTTTATAGCGAAAATCGGTTTTTCTAAGTGCTACGAAAAAATCAAAAATTAAAATTAAAAAAAAAATCCCCTCGTGATTACCTCGAGAAACAGCTCCTTCAACGAATGCATTTTGATTTTTTTTGTTTCAGATGATTCTTTTGCGAGTTATGACGAACACCGCAAAGCAACTTTTTTTCGAGGCGACTCCGGAGATTCACTGTCACCCCCTTAATTTTCAATATTTTGGAATAAAAATTTAGGAAAATATTGTTTAAATGTTGTATTATTATATGGAAATTGATTGGATAAATTTAAACTATTTGTATCGCCAGGAAAAAATCTTAAAAACATGCTTCTTTTTCGCCGAATTAAACCCCCCCCCCCCCCTTAAACTAGGGGCACCTACGAAGAAACCGGAACGAGTGTCCTCGGTGAGGCCCTCCCCTTGTTAGCCTGTTTTTTTGGTACGACAGTTTTTCGTTGAGATATCGGCCGATGAATGAAAAAACGGTAGGGTATCGGAATTTCGACCGATCAAAGCTTCGACAGGTCAATGAATCGAATTAAAATCCTCTGAAAATAAGTAAACCAAATCGATATAGCTCCGAATGACAATATCTCGATGGATCGAAACCTCGACAACGTATATGGGTTATTCCACGTCAACTCGGACAGACAGACAATTTTTGGCTCCTAATTTTTTACATGAATATAATGTCGAAAATAAAGGGACACGTATTTCGGGGTTTTTCATTTCGAGGCCCGACTTTTGAGATACAGTCAAATGAAGTTTTTCAACCATTGATTGTTTTCGGTCATTCGAATTGATATATCTCAGCAATGGTTAATGATGAAGGGGTAAACCGCAGGTGTTTTTTTTTTCGTGTTTTAACCTCCTATACGATCAAGATATTCATAATTATGTTTCGCCGATGTAACAATTATTTATCAACAATTGAAAACTAAAAGTTAAATAAAACAAAAAATGCTTATTTAATTTTTTTAATTTTTTTTTCTTAAATTCCTTGATTAAAAACGATAATTTTGAGACATCACCGGAAGTGGGTAGCGACTTGGTTCAAAAGTTACAGCTTTTTAACGGGCTCACCGGTTAAACAATCCGATGTATCTCAGCAACGGTTAGTGATAAATTGAAAAACTATTGGTGTTTTTTTTTCCGTTTTTGCACTCTATATATGATGAAGTTATTCGTAATTATGTTGCACCCATGAAGCAATTGTTATTAACAATTAAATAATTAACAATTGTATAAAACTAAAAATGCTCATTTCATTTTTACAAATTATTCTTTTATGGATTCTTTGAACAAAAACGAAAATTTTGAGACCTTACAGAGCTTGGTCCGACGTTTCGTTCGGAAATTATAGCTTTAATGTGTTTATTTTACATCAAACGTATTCTTCATGAGAAAAAAAAACCATAACTTCTGAACGGAACGTCGAACCAAGCTCAGTAAGGTCACAAAATTTTTGTTTTTGTTCAAAGAATCCATAAAAGAATAATTTGTAAAAATGAAATGAGCATTTTTAGTTTTATACAATTGTTGATTATTGTAGGGTCAAGCTGTCTGAGTTGACGTGGAATACCCCATATATAGGTATAGTGGCGTAGTTCGTTCGGCCGCGTAGAGATGATTACGCGATCAGTCGAAATTTCGATCCCCACCCGGAAAAGCACCTTTTTTATTCGATCATCGGAACCGCATGAGCCAATGATGGTACAGCAAATCGACCGGCAGTTTCGGTAACTCGAATAAATTCTCTATAAATCCTAAATAGTAAATCCTAAATGTTTGGGGGAAAAAATTCGCATTTTACGCACAACGTGTCATAAAAAGTGTTTTTTCATTCAGCGACCGACTCATCGAAAAATTGTCGTACCGAAAAAAGAAAAATATCGAGTTAATGCTCAACAATCAGGCCAATGGAGATCGCCATTGTTTGGCCCAGAACATTTTTTTTTCCCCGAGACGACTTTTACAAAATGAAAAATAAAAATAAATAGAACATTGTGTACCAAGGAGGGCAAGTGGGCGTTTTTAGCTCAGCGCGATCGACCGATTCAAAAAATAACTTCTATATCGAGGTAGTTCAAACGAAATTCAAATAAGCGCATGCATGTGTCAGAATGAAAATAGGATGATCCGTTTCAGCGCTGTCTCCGCGAGAAGAAATGCTGAAAAAGACCGTCGACTCGTGCAATCGATGCTTCGCACTCGATTCACGCACGTTTGCACAATTTTTGTGATAACTCGAAAACCAATCGAGACTTTTCAGCGTTTGGGCTCGAACTATCGATAAAGTTTCAGCGATAAGGCGCGAAAAATCCCAAATTTCTGAAAACTTTTTCCCAACTTTGGCCATTAGTTGAAAAAAAGATTTTAGCTTCCTTTGTCGGAAAGTTGTCGACGTCCAAAGACAAGTGATTTTTGCGAGTGCGTCTCGTCAGTGGCCTCATAATTTCCACCGGTAGTGTATATCGAATGCTTTACTTTTATAAAAATTATTCCTCTTTCAAAATTTCACTTGTTACTTATATATGAGGCATTCCACGTCAACTCAGACGGTCAAACCCTGACCCCGGCCGATTTAGTTCGTGATTTTTTGTTGGCTTCCATTTCACCCCCAAAGTACCCATGATTTTTTTCAGAATTTTCGTATCCCCGTACAACCCTTAAAAAAATTCAAAACCACCCCCAAATGAAGAAAGGCGTACTTGGACATAATTAATATCTTTGATTTTTTTTGTGTGATATCAGTAGGTCAAAAAATAAACTTTGCCAAAATTCCAGAGTGGGCTCTGTATTGCAACTATATTTCAGAAAAAAATAAATCGGACGGTCAAAACCTGATCTTTGCTGATTCAGTTCTCGATTTTTAGTTGAATTTAGTTTCACTCCAAAAGTGACCCTGATTTTCTTCAGAATTTAAAATTTCAACGAACTCTACTATTCAATGTACTGAAATCATTAAAATAATTAAAATTTTTTATTGTGTCCAAGTGCGTCTTTCCTTATTTGGGGATAGTTTTTTATTTTTTAAAGGGTCGTAGGGGGATCCGAAAATTCTGAAAAAAATCAGGGGTACTTTTGGAGTGAAACTGAATTTAAAAAAAAAAATCGAGAGCTAAATCAGCAAAGATCAGGTTTTGACCGGCCGATTTATTTTTTTCTAAAATATAGTTGCAATACAGAGCCCACTCTGGAATTTTGGCAAAGTTTATTTTTTGACCTACTGATATCGCACAAAAAAAATCAAAGATATTAATTATGTCCAAGTACGCCTTTCTTCATTTGGGGGTGGTTTTGAATTTTTTTAAGGGTTGTACGGGGATTCGAAAATTCTGAAAAAAATCGGGGGTACTTTGGGGGTTAAATGGAAGCCAACGAAAAATCAGGAACTGAATCGGCAGGGGTCAGGGTTTTGACCGTCTGAGTTGACGTGGAATGCCTCATATATATTAAATAAATAAAGAAATAAATAAAGGTATGGGGACAGAAATTATTTCTATACTTTAGTTATACTTTCAACCGACATACATAAATAACGGGAGAACAAAAATACCATACGGTTGTATTCACCTTGATATGTTTACGTTTTTGTTGCGTCAGCATGTTGGATACAATTTGCGTTGCGATTTGACGTTCTAGCAAAGATTCGTGAACAAGAGCGTTGACGAAGTATCTGACAACTTTGACCGGATAAATTCGATCCGGATGAAACAAGTCTCGGAGGAAGCTCATTGCCATGAAACGATGTCGCCAATGCGGATTTTTTTCCGAAATTATACGCAACAAATCATTGACAAGGCCATCGTAAAGTTCGGCATTCGATTGACCGAGTTTTTTCAACTCTTCGATTCCTCGAAGAATTTCATCGTCATTCGGTTTTGGTACGTCGGGTTTCGGTGAATAATTCCACAACGACGAGGCTGCTTTTACGCAGTTGTCGGGAACTTCCAACGTGATTGACACGATCGAAAAATATTTGGTTACACTGTCAACCAGATTATCCTTCAATCGTATGATCGACAATTTTTCCGATGATTTTGACAGAACTAACGCGGGCCAGAGATCTCGCAAGAATGACCAATTTTTCACAGTTATGAGCGATTCATGTTGACGTCCCAGAAGCAGATACAGAAGTCCCTGTTGAGAATAATCCAAATTTATTGGTGCAAACTCGGTATTTTTTTCAAATAGAAGGGCTGTGATTGTGGCCTTCAGAAATTTCATGAAAATTTATCGGAAATAAAATTGTTAGAAATCAGTATTGTACAGAATTTCCCGTTGTACATAGGGGACCGCGTGCCCAATATTAAGGCAGGATTCTACTTTGAAACTTTGAAAAAATAAAAATTTTTTTTTTTTTTTTACATTTTTCGAAAGTAAATATGTTCAAGAATGTTCGTGGAAGGCATATTATATGGCCCAGGCATCGCTGATTGAGGGTAAGATAATTTTTTCTACGATTTATCACTCACCAAAACTTTAAACGCGTTTTTCTCGAAACGACATTTTCAAGTACCGTGGTCGTGATAACTCAAAAAGTACTGAACCGATCCTTATGAAATTTGGAACACATATTCTATATGTTTGTATCAACCGACCTAACTACAATCAACTTAAAATTTTGATTGGAACTATTTTTTTATTGCAAAAAAAGACCCAAAAAAACGCTTTTTTCTTTCGTATTTTAGCCGCCATTTTGTTAATTTTGCACGTATATAAAATATTCTAGTTGGGTCGGTTTCTGAAGACATACTGAACATGAAACTATTTGATTTTTTTGTTTCAGACCATCCGTCGGGAAGATTTCACGACCACGGCAACGGTACCTTCTTTTCGAGGCGTTGGCTTTAAACATATTTTACGTGTACAAAAAATGAATAAATACATTTAAAAATTTTTTTTTATGTACTTAAAGAGTGTATTTATCGAACATTTTTAACCCCATATCGATATCTTTAATAGTATTCTCAGAAAAAATTCACGAAAATCCCGTTTTTTTCATGGTTTCAAAGTAGAATCCTGCTTTAAATACATGTAATACGAAATGAATATTATATCACAAATCTTCATGTTCTAAAAGAAGTTACTCATTATCAATCAAGAGAGTTTCAATTGCATAACTTTTACAGTTTTTTACAAAAGGTAGTTGTTCGCCGTTACCATGCTTTGCATATTTTTTACGTGACACATTCTTACACTTCGTACTCTCTATCATTAATTTTATTTTGCCACATTTATTCCTCTACTAGATCTCTTTCCCCTTCCTCTTCCACGTCGCTCCTCTTTTTACAAGCTTGTTCTATTTCCCTAAGAAAATCACATGTCCCGGTTTGTATCTCCCCCCCCCCCCCCCCAGCGTATTTATTATTTCCCCCTTTATTGCTGTCGTTCAAACCTCCCGCCCACTTCTCGGCTTCTTTCGATACAAGATTCGCTGCCTTTCCTACAAACGAACAGGTGCTGTAACGTCTCACTCCGCTCTCTACATATCCTGCACTTCCAATCCTTTTCCCCTCTCTTTTCCGCCCTACTTATTTTACCACATCTTAATCTCGCCCACATTTATTTTTTTCTTCCTTTTACCCCCTCTTCTGAACGGTATTTCCACGGCTTATCATCATTCTCTATAATATCTTTGTATTTCTCATCGTACGTTAATTTTCTTATTTTTTTCTCTTCCTTTAAAGTTTTCCTTTCAAGTTTTCCTGACCCTCTTCTAACCTTTTCAGGGTTCCGCAGCGATCTAGGACCCTCATGGTTCCAACACGTCCGTCCGTTCGTCCGTCTGTCTGTACGTCACAGTGATCCCATATATTTTTGGAAAAAAACATTTTTTACTTCCGCAGATTAAAAAGTGTACTCGAATTTCTTTTTTTCTCACCCCATTGAGTGAGGTGTCTTTATGTGGGTCTCCTCAAATGCAACAAATAGTGTACTGAGACTTTTTCATTTTAACCCTTCAGTCACGAGATATTTGCTTTCAAAGTCGTTATAGGAATGTCCCCCACCGCCCTATAACTTTTAAACTATCGATGCAAAAGTTCTGGAAAAATTCCAGAATGTAGCTTTCAATTTAAAAGTGTGCGCGTGTGTGTGTGTGTGTGATGCAATCGATGTGTTCTGCTGTAACTTAGAGCTGATTAGACTTTAGTCAAATTCGGTAAAGTCGTTTTTCATTTAAAAAATAATAATTCGGCAAAATTTTCATTAACGTTTTCTCTAAAAATAATAACGTAATCAGACTGATCGATGATGCAATCGATGTGTCCCGCTGCAACGTAGAGCTGATTAGATTTTGGTCCAATTTGGTACAATCATTTTTTAGTTTTTTGAAAAATACATAATTCAAAAATTTCGCTCGCTAATCGGGAAGTTACTTGTGCGGCTGGTAAAGAGTCACACAAAATTAAAATAAATAGCTACAGGGATTCCCAGCCATGGGCACTGCTAACCATGGGCACAACTATCCATAGGCACTACTATCCATAGACACCACTAACCACAGGCCACCTAGTTTTTTTAGAAACCATTGATCCGCAACCATTGAACGATTGGCGTATCGAATTAGCAATATTGGAACAAAAAATTAACCTAAACTGCATTCGAATCCTTAAATCGACGATCAATCATTTAAAACCAATTAAGTGTTCGAGATTTTCTTGAATCAAGGAAAGAATTCGAAAATAATTGGATCTTCATAAAAATATTATTATCGGTCTTTTTATAGTTACCGACACTTATTTCGTCCCAAGAAGTATTCTGAATTCGTTTCGTAATTTCGAATTCCAAGTACTTTTAATAATAATGATGATAATAATAATAATAATAATAATAATAATAATAATAATAATAATAATAATAATAATAATAATAATAATAATAATAATAATAATGATAATAATAATAATAATAATAATAATAATAATAATAATAATAATAATAATAATAATAATAATAATAATAATAATAATAATAATAATAATAATAATAATAATAATAATAATAATAATAATAATAATAATAATAATAATAATAATAATAATAATAATAATAATAATGATAATAATAATAATGATAATAATAATAATAATAATAATAATAATAATAATAATAATAATAATAATAATAATAATGATAATAATAATAATAATAATAATAATAATAATAATAATAATAATAATAATAATAATAATAATAATAATAATAATTTTATAAAAGTGAAACACAATAATTCAAGAATAAGAATTTTTTTGAACTCATTTGAGGCTCAATCTGGCACTTTAGGTACCTTGTGTGCTTCGTGATTCTCGTCAGGATCCGTTGCGAGAATTTCGAGCAATCTCGAACCGATAACCGTCCAAGAAAACGGAAAATAGAACAATCCTCCTATCAAAACATTCTGCGCCCTCGATCGTACGTCGGCATATCTGCTTGTAGCCAGTTTGAACAATTCGAGAATCATTAGCTTGTGAGTTTCCGTGAGTCTGTGATAACGGGTTTGATTACGATGCTCTTGGTGAATGTCAACACGTGAAAGTACGTAAACACCGCCCAAATGGCCCTTTTTCTTCACAAGATTGTCCTCGATGATCGATTTGTATAATTTGTAATCTTTCAAACGGGCTTCGAATTCATGACAGAGACGGTGATTTCCCAAAAGAAGGGTACTCCAAATCTGCGAATTACAAAAATTGACCACGTTTTCGGAATTTTTTGCATCATTAGTACCAATGGCAATTTGAAAATTCTATATATCGTATAACGGCTATATATTCGTCGTTAAGTTGGCCTTGAGATAATTGTTTTTCATTATTTTTTAGCCTTAATCACAATCGAAATCGAATTTTCTGAAAATAATACTATTTTCGGAAAATATTGCTGTGGAAATTTTCCAAGATATAACTTCGAATGGAACTCTTACGATTGATGATCAACAATATTGTTGGAAAATAATTGAATTTACGTTCATGGAACGTTCATTTCGTTACCAAATGCAAGGAAATATTTTTTTTAATAATTCTCATAAGTCATTAGTTTTTTTTTGTTAAACATCGTGGTCTCAAAACGGACGAATAAACATTAAGTCGACGAATGAAAAAATTCATAAATACAATGACGAGGTGAAACAGCCATACCCTTATTAGCTCGAACAAACTTTTCGTGTCGTCTTCCGAATGTTTAAAAATGGTTTTTTGCAGATCGCTCATAAGTTTGGACATGTAATGACGAACGTTACTTCCATCAGACATTCGAATTTCGCCCTTGATACCCACAGTCGGCAGGAACGACGACAAGACTGTCGCCGGATCGTTAACATTGCTCGTTGTATCCGGCGAAACGGGACAGAAATTTTCACAACCTTCCAGGATACTGCTGATGATATTCAGGCTCGTAAGAAGTTCCATCCTATGAATAATAGATTTGTTAAATTCAATACGTGTATTCAAGATCTGTTGGGGATAGATAGATAGTTCGTTGTGCGATTTGAAAAGGAATTATTCATTTATGGTGAGTAAATCAACTCGTTAAGGTAAAGGTTAATTCAGCGGAAAAGAAGCATGTTTTTAAGATTTTTTTCTGGCGATACAAATAGTGTAAATTAATTCAATCAATTTCCATATAATAATACAACATTTAAACAATATTTTCCTAAATTTTTATTCCAAAATATTGAAAATTAAGGGGGTGACAGTGAATCTCCGGAGGCGCCTCGAAACAGTCCGTGTTCACGATAACGCGAAATCTACTAGACCAATCGTTTTGGAATTTTGCACACTACTTCTTCACATAATTCACCAGGTATTGTCGAGAGCTTTTTTTTTTTTTAATAATTATTAATTTTACAGCAAGAAATTAGCTGATTTTTATAGCGAAAATCGGTTTTTCTAAGTGCTACGAAAAAATCAAAAATTAAAATTAAAAAAAAAAATCCCCTCGTGATTACCTCGAGAAACATCTCCTTCAACGAATGCATTTTGATTTTTTTGTTTCAGATGATTCTTTTGCGAGTTATGATGAACACCGCAAAGCAACTTTTTTTCGAGGCGCCTCCGGAGATTCACTGTCTCCCCCTTAATTTTCAATATTTTGGAATGAAAATTTAGGAAAATATTGTTTCGATGTTGTATTATTATATGGAAATTGATTGAATGAATTTACACTATTTGTATCGCCAAAAAAAAATCTTAAAAACATGCTTCTTTTTCGCCGAATTAACCTTACCCCCCTCCTTAAGTTACAGCCTTTAGAAAATCACCTAAAACATAAGGATTTTTTTCGTGTTATTTTATTTTTGCGTCCAGTGTATTTGGACGGCTCATTTAATTTCTTATTGAATACTCTATCCGGTGATCTAAAAGTCGAGCTTACTGTTATGAAAAGTGCTATTTTATTTCCTCGGGAATATATGTATTATTCTGCCTCATTTGGGAATGCCAAATTTACTGAAATAATTGGTTTTTTCATCCAGGAGTAATGATTACAAGTGAAGACATCATGGTGACATTTCGAAAAATTGTACTCAAAAATTTATTTAGGTCTTCTCTATGAACCGATAAGGATATGACAAAAAGTATACAACTGTCAGATTATATTATTTGTACAAAAGAAATTTCGAAAAAAATCTACTTCCGGCAGGGGAAATGTATACTGGTCAACCCTTAAATGCGCAATATTTTGTTTACAGTTTCTATTTATCAATGACTACTCAAAAAAGGGCGTATATTAAGGGAAGAATAAAAATCAATAAATAAAAATTTAAAAAATTATGAAAAAATTATTAAAAAATTTTTTTAAAAACATCTGCCTCGCATGAATGGCGCTCACTGTAAGCGAATACATGTGAGCGGTCCGTTGCCTTTTGCCTGCAATGCTTAAAAACCATCCAAATGTAAATATAGAGCCAGAAAAAATGTTGCCAAACGGCAACACGGCGCATTTAAGGGTCAAGATAACGCGTGATTCCTCTCCAAGGCCAAATAAACTCTCGAATTAGTTGAAAGACGAAAAAAAAATAGTTTTTTACCCCTCAGTGCTTACTACAACAAATACGAATTCCCTAATATGTCCATCCAAACCCAGCCTCAAGAATAATTACTTTCGTCATAAATACACAGAAATTATACCACAGTCAACATCGAAAAATAAATAATCCGAATTAAAATTTTCAAAAAAATTACAACTAATTTAATTATCATCATCGTCAACTTACCGTGTGAGTGAAATTTTCTCAGCGCTGTATTCTTCAATTTTATTGACTTCCGGGGAAACGTATCTCGTGAATAATTTTTGCAAAATTGTCGTTTCTTTTTCCCCAGGAACGTACCAATTAATTTTGATATCGTCAATCCCGGGGCCGATTCCCCACTCTCTGAAGTACGGATAATCAGGATCATTGTAATCACGACCGTTGACAAGAAACTTGGCGGCCGCGACGTTCGACAAAGATTGAAAAATTGTTTTGAGCAAACCGCAAGCTATTTGCGATCCCTCGCATGATTTAAGTAACAAAACTTTGTCGAGAACGTTGATAAATTCGTCGATATGAGGTAAAATATTGTTTCCCGGTGTGTCGACGATCGACGAAAGTACGAGCATTCCGTAGAGCAAACGTTTGTCCAAATTTTCTTCCTTCGTAACATCACCACCGTCGTCCACGATTTCCAATATCGTGTCTGTCATTACGGGTACGAGATTACGAAGAGTTTCACGTCCGTTTACACGTGAAAATGCGGAACAAACCATCGCGGCCAATTGTCCGGATACCGAAGTTTCCAAAATATTTTCCGTGACGAATGCCCGTAATTTGTGCAAAGCCGATTTAAATATATCGTCGCTCGTTTGTCGCAATATAACCGTACAAACTCCGGAAACTGCACTTTCGGCCATTGTTTCGAGTTGGCTCTTTCCCGAACCAGCAGCACGATTTTCGTGAGTCAAAAATTCCATGGAACTCGATTCGATCAACGAAAATAAACGATCGAAGAATTGTAGAACGAAATCTTCGAATCGCGATGTTGATTCGCTCACGAGTCTTTCGTCGTCGTTCATCTCAATTGTGCATCTCGAAGTGTCAACGATGGGTACCAAGACGGCGTAGATCGATATCAAACGGCACGTTACGAAGGATTTTATCATGTCGTTTGCGTCGATGCTGGGTAACAAGGAAAATAAAAGTGGTACGACGTGCGATGGTCCTTCGGCGTATTCGTAACCTGGAAAAAGGATTTTTATTTTCAACTAGCTTTTACCCGCGACTTCGTCCGCGTAGATTTCGGTTTTGAACCGACGACCGATACGTCGACCCCCCTCCTCCCGTTGCCCATCCGACCCGCCCTTCGCCCCCCACCCCCCGTCGATTCCCGTCGAACCACAATAGGAAAACCATAAGACAGAGACAGTATACGAAGATCCGCACAGAGAGGAGACGCTGAGAATACAATTTTCCGAACAAACGTTTACAACCCCATTTTACTCCCTCAGGATTATATTTTCGAAAAATCCTTTCTTAGTAAGCACCTATTGTGTGACCCGAACTTACATGTAAGATTCAAGCTATCTATCTATTGCCGTTTGAGAGATACAGTAACAACGGTTACGAACGCCCACACCCTATTCTACCCCCTTAGGGGTTGATTTTTGAAAAATCCTTCTTCAGTGAGCACCTACTGTATGAGCCGAACCTCCATGGCAAATTTCAACTCTCTATCTATTGCCGTTCCAGAGATACAGTAACAATGGTTACAAACGCCCACACCCCATTTCACCCCCTTAGGGGTTGATTTTCGAAAAATCCTTTCTTAGTGGACCTCTACACTCTCCAAGGAACCTATATTCCAAATTTCATTTTCCTATCTTCAGTGGTTTAGGCTGTGCGTTGTCTGTCAGTCAGTCAGTCAGTCACGGAACAGTTTTATATATATAGATAAATAGATAAATAGATAAATTGTCTCTTTTATTCGCTAGTGGGGTTCAAACTCTTCCGAAAGTCCCGGGGATGAATGACTGAATTATTAGGATGAAGTGATACATCGACTGAGTCACGTTGAGTGCGAATTAGGTAGCACCTTCAACGGCTACGACGGAGCAAGAGAGAACGATGATAAAATGTATTGCTTCACCTTAATGTCTATCTCAAACTGTTCGGCTCAGGGCACGAGAAAATTGGCGGAACATTGTTTTATGACGTCAGTATTAATTCAATATTAATTTTTGGTCGTTACGTCTTCAGGAGGCGAAGATAGATAGTTGAATTTTTTTTTATGGGGACACCTCTATCTAGAAAACCGAAGATGTTAAAGACGTCGAATCCGGTTTATGGATTTATCTTTGAAAACAAAGAAATACGTTCCACAATTTTCTGATAATGCAGTTAAGGGGGCCGAAAAAGAGGCCGAGATCTTGTTAAGGATCACTCGACAATCGGAAACGTTGAAAAAGTCAAAAGCGATGCTTACATTTTTATTTCAAAATGAAAAAATACTTGCTTTGACATTTTTTCGAAAATGCAGTTCAGGGAGGCAGAAGAGAAGGGTAAATAATTTCGTTCATAAGGACAAAAATTGAGAAATAATCGTTTCGTAATTTTCCAAAAAGAAAAGTTAAGGGGGCGAGGTGAGAATTTCTTTACAACACCTATTTTTCAAAAACCGGAGATGTTACAGACGTGAAACTTGAAAATAGATACACCGTTGAGAATGGCGAAATCAGTGTCAAACAATTTTCCGAAAATGCAATTTAGGGGGACGGAAAAGGTTGGTGAATTTCTTCAAAGACGTTGGAAAAGTAAAAAATAATATTAAAAATCTCGATTATGAAGTAACTTCCCATGCAAAAATTCTTTCTTGCAACGACAGCAGTTCTCAAGACACTAAATAAATAATATTGTATTTTTTCGTGCCTATCTTATTATCTACGGCAAAAAATTCTGGACGTATATAAATGGAACAACTACGTTTATTGTGTAACTAATCCTGACCGACGTATTTACTAGAAATTTCTCGTTACGTTAAAACATCAGCCAGTGAATTATATTTCGTACAGTTTAAAATAAATAACTCATGATATATTTTTTCTGATTTTTTTACTATTCGTACTACCTTTGTTGATGTTCCTCGTGCCCTGAACCATTGGCCTCGCTACAGCTGTCATGGCGGACATTGCCGCGGTTAGTGTGTGCGGTTTTGTCGGTGAATTCAGGGCGGTGTACATTTTGTTGAGCACATCCGGAATAACTAAATTCGGTCTCATTGTCGCTAGATTTTGTAGAGCGTTACAATTTTCGAAGAACTCAATTTTGCTGAGAACGGCCGGCATTGCACACGGAATCACAGCTTTTACGAAATCGTCTATGTCGGCATCGGTAAGCTTGTGCTTGTCGGGTGTCGGAGCTTGCCAAGTACTGCCTCCGTACCGCTCACTGGTTTTGCGTGGAAAAGTGAATGAATATATTTATTTTTTATCGTTTCGAATTCTAGTGCTATTCAACTCAAGGTGACGTGCTATTTTCTCGATGGTAAATAGGCATTAGGGTGGGTAAAAAAAAATCGACTATTTTTTTAAAACTTTATACTCTAAAAAATAGGTTGCTAGACAGCTCTAGAAAATTCTCATCAAATATGAGCTCTTAATTTTAATAGGAAGGTCCTCCGCTTTACAGTTTTCCTTTTTTTCCTTAGTATTAGAAAAAAAAATTCATATCTCTCTATTAACTGTTCGTTAAAAATATCTCTCCTCGTATAATTGTGGGAAATTGAACGGTGTACAAAAAAGGTCTCCTACAATTTTTTCGTTAACCTCACCGTTTGAAAGATATTAAAGGTTGAAGTTTGATTATTTTAAGACAAATTTCTGTTTTGCTTATGAATTTTATAACTCGTTAACGAAAAATCATTATGAAATGCGCGATTTTTAATTTTGTAGGAAATTAACTGCTCTACAAAAATGGTCTCTTATGATTACTCGATTGAATTAAGCGTTTAAAAGATATTCATCGTCAAACGTGAATGCACGCCAATTTTAACAGTTTTTGATTATAAATTCGGAAAATTTTAATTTAGTTCATGAGTTTCAGGGAAATTTATACAAATTTGAGTTTCTATGATCAGAGAAATGTTTTAAACTATTTTTCTAGTTTTTTTTTAGTCGTAAGCATGTTTGGTTACATCGGAAAAAAAATTAGTGCATTATTTCCGACTTAGAGTCAATGATTTATGAAATCTTGAAAAAATAACGTTTTTGTTAGAAATTTATTATGAAAAGTATTGATGTTAAAGAAAAAAAATGTTCAATTTGTTATTAAAAAGTTTTTTTATTTAATTGTCATTGATAAAAAAAAATGTTCAATGATAATTAAATAAAAATTACGAGCTCATATATGGTGAAAATTTTCTAGAGGTTTCTAGCAACCTATTTTTCAGAGTATAAAGTAAAAAAAAAAAATAGTCGATTTTTTTGACCCACCGTAATAGGCATACACGTAAAATTGCCAAAACACATAGTAGTATTCAAAGATTTTTCACAAGAAGTTTCGAAGTTTTTTTAAAATTTGTTTTATTTTGACTTCGGAATGAAAAAACCGAGAAGGAATTCAGATTAGTTCCGTTCAACGGTTTTAGAGAAAAATACTGCAATGCATTTTCTCAATTTAACGCGATAGTCGATAGATCTACTTACGATCACGGAAGTAGCACATCACCTAAAGCTGTACACGTCGCCTGCTTCTTTCTCTTATTGTGCTACAAGTACGACACGGAGATTGCCGAATCTTCTCAAAGTATTGTTATCCCCCACCGTTGATCTATCGGATGAAGAATGAGAACGGTTGATGGCGGAATTTTTAGACGCAATCGCTCGTTCTCGTCTTTCATCCGAGAAATTAATCGGATTCGACAACAACGATTTAAAAAATTTTTTTCATTACTCGGATTAAGGGGTCTGGCCAACCTGGAATTTTTTTTAACATTTTTTTTAATAAACTCCCTTCGCGATAGTCAAAAAGGGCCCAAGACTCTCAATCAGCTGCCGAAGGAGTCGTCTATGGTCCAGGGATCGCTGATTGAAGGTAAGACTCGCCAAGATCGCGCCGTCAGCTGGATAACTGCACGGTTACTTTCTTTTACGATTATCTCGAAACTACATTTTTTGACCTGGTACCTTCGAGATCTCGGAAACTATTCGTCCGATTGCTTTCAAATTTTAACTGAATATTCTTAAGTACATTATCTACGATGTTACGTAGGATTTTTTTGATAACTTGATTAGTTTTTTTTATTAATGTTTTTGCTTGAAAAATTTCGGTAAAAAATGAAAAAAAAAATTTTCGGCTCACCATAATTTTTCTAATGGTCGAAAAAAAAAAACGGCTACGCTACATTGTAGTCACACTACTTAAGAATAACCTGAATTTTTTTTTTTTTCAGATGTACCATAACCGAGTAACCAGGTGGGACAAGGTCCGCGCGTATCGTGTGGAGGACCTCCGCGGCAACCAACATCACGGCGCCATTTTTCAATATTTTCAAATAAAATTTTACAATGTTATTCTTGAAACCCTTCATGATATTGTATTAAAAAATAAAAATATTCCGGACCATAGTTTCGAATTTATTAATTTAAAAAAAAAAGTGCATTTTTCGGTCCGCCAGGGTGTCCAGACCCCTTAAAACCTTGAATCGTCGACGGCCACTATGAGGTGACGCATTCAAAAATTCATTATTTTACATAGCGATCTCATCAATGTTCAGTCGCAACCAAGGAAAGGTCATTAATCCAAATAATGTAAAATAAAAATCGACACAATTTTGTCAAAATGTAAAACATACGTGTGGATACGACGAATAAAGAAGTGAACGAGCTTGTCGAGCATGATCTTCAATTTTGACACCCAAGGACCGAAGTTCGCTTGATGAAAATACGTTTCTATAGTTTCCAAAAATATTCCCATATGCGTTTGACAGCTAGATCCGTTGCCCTGTGTTCGTCGTAAAATTTATCCATAAGAATAATAATGTTTCCAATCGAAAAAAATTCCATTGATTCGATAAATCCGGAGCTCACCAATACCGCTACAATCCACATTGCAACGGGTAACATCTCGAATCTGTGAAGCTTTGAGGATTGAATTCCCTTGTACGAAACCGGTAATTTGAAGCATCTGACGAATCTGGTGAACATCAACGGTATATGGGGCTCCCAGTCGATATAACCGATATTGTGTCGAGCTAAACTAGCCATCAGCCACATCATGTTTGGTTCCCATTGTGGCGCGTTGTGGCAAACCTCCCATAATTTCATAAACTCGTCGAACCACAATTTAAAGCCCAGATGATGATCTTTCGGTAACAATCGGACGGGCAAAAACCATGCCAACAACTCGATGGTCTTTGTCATTGTATCCGAATCAAACGGGCATAGCTTGGGTCTCAATTCGTCCAAGATTTCTTGAGTAGCTGTTAACTAATAAAACGTGTATAACTCGGCAACCGTTCCACCGACAGCCTACAAATTTTTCAGGCATGTGCAGCTCTATAATATCTGTCTCGGCTATAATTTTAGTAATTATTGAAGCTGCGGTTCGGATTTTAGGTCGTTTTCGAATTACCAAAAAAAAGGACGTTTACACGAATAGCGTTCGCAATTTTCGAGATATCCGTCTAAATAGTTCTTTACAAACAGGTTTGTACCCGAGGTTGGTTGGTATTGCATTTGGGCCAAATCCATCGAGAAGTTCAGATTTTACAGGATTTTGAATTTTTCGAAAAATTTACGTTTTGTGCTAACTCACGGCAGCTTTGACGGATCAAACCCGGATTTACTACATGTATAATGCATTATTTGACTGTACTTTGCATGAAATTTCGTGGTGATCGGTTGAGGGGATCGAATTTTAGAGCTTTGAATTTTTCGAAAAAGTGAGGCTTCGTTCGAACTCACGACAGATTCGACCAATCGAACATGAACTCGCTACATACATGGACTATAAATTAACACGAAAACGTTACATGGAAAACTAGCTGCAAGTTGGAACTTGCAAATTGATTCCTCGGAATTCAAGAAAGCTAGATGTTTAAATTTGCAAGCTGCTCCCCCAGAATTGAAGATCTCCCTTCGATCATTTTCATATCTACTTGGCCCAAAAACTTTTCGTCGATGTAGATATTTTTGCAACTACTTACGGGAAAATAATTCTTCGCTTGACGAACGACGGTACGCAGTGTCTTTGTATGACTCATTTTATGATAAAGGCGGTTCATGGAATTTCCAGATTTAGCTTTGTGAAGCACTCTTTTAACTAAGTCATACAGAGGTCTCCATTCAAGTTCCATTTCTTCTGGCGAGATCAATTCTATTTTCCTTAAAAAAAGTGTTACATTATTACGGCAAAAAACTGTTAGTATTATTATTATTACTGTTAGTATAAATTATTCATGGCAATAACAATGATAATTAATAAATGAAAGCGTGCGAGAACAAGAAAAAACTTCGTTTTTTTGATATTCTTAAAGTGGCCTCTAGTCAACGCTATCTTCGTTGACAATATAATGTATCGCACATACTGTAATAGTTTGCTTAATGTTGTGCCAAAGAAGGACATCAGTCGTGGCTCAAGATTTGGTATGGTCACCAGTTCGTACATGAGCTTGATGAATGCGATGTGATCTTCTTTGCTGAATTTGTAACTGTAAACCTTCACGAATCTGCGAAACAAGAAATAGTCGGATCGCACATAAATTAAGTTTCGACGCGTGGTTTCGACGATATCTCGGAAACTCTAAAACAGTTTTAGATTTTCGACATCTCATTTTTAGGGTTTCGTGGCAGTCTAGGCTCAAAAACAGAAATTATACGATTAAGAAAAAAAAATGTTGGATCTCCCTCTGTTCTAATTGTTTGTCTTTATTTTTTTTCTTTTCCTCAGCAACCGACATTTTTTAATAGGGAAAGAAAGAATTAATGACGAAAAACATTATTCGCAAAAAATGAATGAAAAAAGAAAAGAAGATCCCCCATTGTAATTAAGCAAAAGTCACAAAACAAAGTTATAATTTTAAACATTCGAATTACAATGAAAAAAAAAAAAATCGCACCTGTTTGAACTCGTAAGAGTTTTTTTGGGATACTTTAAGGTTAAAAAAACGAAAGTTATCCTCAGTTCATCCATTATTTCCAAAGATTATGATTATCCTGAGTCAAATGAGAAGTTTTAAAAACGGTATTTTTTCGTCTTCTTTGAATAAAGATGCTTGCATCTAATTTTTTTTTTTTTTTTTAAACAAAAATATCTTATAGGAGATACTTTGAAGTTACAAAACCCGACTAGGATTTTCTGTACAATCATGTACTTCAGTTATAAGTCATCACAGTCGGAAATGTCATTTCTGCTTTGACAGCCGATTACTCAGCAACGAATTGTCCTACACAGTTTCATGACCACTTAAATTCACGGTGAAGAGTCAATTAAAAAAAATCTTTCAGATAGATTTACCGAAAAAATTTATTTGGGTCCATGGATCTTCCGAAAGACGAGCAAGAATTTATAGATAAATGTTACCGTTTATTTTTTCATAATTACTCACAAACGGCCAATGATAAAAATATTTGAATAAGTCACGATCTTCAAACTAAAGAATAGAAGCTTTAATATACTCCCTCCACCATTACTCTATAACCATATTTTACGGAATAACAGCCTGGGGAAAATTACCTGGAAATTTTTAATTTCTTTTGGAATCCTTCAAGTTTTGCGTCAAGTAAATATAAAAAGGAACAAAAAAATCCTTACAATTGCATCATCATTACAAATAAATATGGGGTATTCCATACGAACAGAACCCCCTTTTCAGCCGATGTTTTTTTTATTCCCTCGAAATTGAAAGGAGTTGAAGTATGACTCGAAATAGTGGTTGACTCCAAATCTTAGGCCTCTTTATTATGGGACCTTCATAAGCGCGAGAGATTTACGGTAAGCGTAATTTTTTATAGAAGGGGTGGTTCGAAAAAATCGAGATGAGGCTTTTCAGAGAGCCCATAGTTCCTGGACAGGGACGAATGGTTTGCATCATTTTTTTAAGTTTTTAGCACGTGAGATCTACGGTGAGGGTAGTTTTTTGTAGAAAGGGTGCTTCGGAAAAGTCGGGCTGAAGCTTTTCGGAGAGCCTATAAAGAGCCCATAATTCCTGGAGAAGAACGAATGGCTTGCTACATTTTTCTAAGTTTTTAGCACGAAAGATTTACGGTAGGGTAATTTTTTGTAGAAGGGGTCCAAAAAAATCGTGATGAGGCTTTTCGGAGAGCTTATAAAAAGCTCATAATTCCTGGACGGGAAAGAATAGTTTGCTACATTTCTTGAAGTTTTTAGCAAGAGAGATTTACGGTAAGGGTAGTTTTTTCGTAGAAGGGGTGGTTTCAAAAAATCGGGATCAGGCTTTCCGGAGAGCTCATGAACAGTCCATATTTCCTGGGCAAGAAAGATTGGTCTGCTGAGTAATTTTAAGCTTTTACTGTGAAGCATAGGAGGTGGGGGGGGGGGGGGGGGGGGTTGTATCCTTGGAAAGGGGAAGTTTTAAAAAATTGAGCTCATGCTTATTCGAGAGCCCATAAATATGTAGCAGAGATCTTCCGCAAAATTTAAATTTTTATTTTTTTAATTTTCTAAAAACTACCCTTATCCCGTTAGGGGTAGTTCCGATGGAATTGAAACTTACATATTCGAAGAGCCCATGAAAAGTCCATAATTATCCAACCATTTAAATATGTTTTTCACTTCGAAAACAAAAAGCTAGCACCCCCACTTTTGAAATTCGATTTTCTCAAGAAGTTGATGAGCCCAAAAATTGATTCTAGCGGGGTTGAAGAGCCCATAAAATGCCCATAATTTCCAGACGTCCAAAAACATGGTGCGGCGTGGTGGGGGTGCTAGCTTTATACACCTACAGAGCAGCAGGCCATGATAAAAATCGTTCAACCTTTGATTCAAGAAGTCAAAGATTCGAGCTAATAAACAAGCTGTGAATTATCTGAATCCGACTTTTTTTTCCGACTATTTTTCGCAGAGATACAGATGCCTGAAATTTCGACAAATTTCGACTGTTCACAAGTGGTCCTTTAATTTTTTTGATGAGTGTACTAAACATTTTTTAACATCATTCCATTTGTGAAGAACTATTTTGACTGACAACTCGATATTTGAGGATGCTAGAGTGGTAACCAACATTTTTTTAAATTTCAAAACACTGCCAAATCCAAGTCACTGCGTTAACCATCGCCAAAATTGCAGATGACATACACTTTATAAAGCTGTGAATGTGTGCAGGGTTCAAGGCTGTAGCTTGAGCCATTTTTGAGTTATAGTCATTTGAGTTCTGGGATCCTGTTACATACATACATACATACATACATACATACATACATACATACATACATACAAACATACATCACACACAGGCCCAAGCATATGCATCTGAACATTTTTTGCAAATACAATTTCTGAATGTTTTAGGAAATTTTGAACATACTGACATCAAAATCTTGATAAACAAAATGTCGGCCCATCACACAGCTTCCTCGATGAGAAAGCAATAAAGATTTTTTAGATATTATTCGCAGTGGAAAAAATGATAAAAAATGTTCTATTTTGTTGCGCCTAAAAAAAAGAATACCGCTTGATTGTACCTATTCGTGTTGAATGTAAGCATACGATTTAAAAATTCACCCGTGGAGCTTGAGAGTCCATAAAAAGCAGTCAGGCTCGATACGACGCAGCATCACAGCCTGGCCCAGTTTTCCTTTTATTTCGGCAAGGGCTATCCTGGCTTCGTCATCCAGTTCGTTGGCGTACGGCAGAAGCTTCTCGTAGCTGAATTCTCTTTGAAATGGGTAATCGAGACTTGCGGTGGACGATTCCATGGTAATGTCATCGTCGAAATCTCGAGTAACCATATCGACCATGATTCTTCACAAACCCGAAGCACCGGATGATAATCTTAAAGAGTGAGGTTATGTTGAAGCTTATGAGCGGTTTACCGTACTCACTGCAATGATCTGTGCATAAACCGTGAAAGGTTGATATAACGTGCCTGAACTTTGCTAATTTTTTCATCGATTTTATTTTTATCGAGTCATGTTATTCAAACTTGGAGCCATGTTTTTCTCTTTTTTTATACAGTTCAAACCCAAGAAGATTTACATGGAAGAACAGGTCTTATGGGCGCCGTTCGCACGATTTTTCGCTTCCACGGAGGGTTGCGCTTCTAGCCACTAACAGATTTTGGCGCTGTTTCGCCGATCTATGTGCACTAGGGTGGCTTGGAAAACAAATTTTTTTTCTGATTTCAATCAAAATACATTCACTGCAAAGTATCTTGCATCTGGAGAATTCACCCTAAAGATAAACCCGATCGGACCATTTTTAGGGGTCGCGCAAGATTTTTCAAGTTTTTCTATTCGATTAACATGGGAAGAACGGAAAGTTTCCGTTCAAAAAATCGTAGCTCCGCGAATTTTTCTAGCTACGTTAATCCCGTAGGTTCCATTTGAAAGCTCTTTAAAAACCGCTTAAAATGGCATGCAAATCTATGGCATTCGATTGCAATTTTCGTCGATAATTTCTTACGAAAAAACAAAATTATCGACCGAAGTTGCAATCGTATTCCAAAGGTCTGCATTCCATTTCAAGCGGTTTTTAAAGAGCTTTCAAATGGAACTTACGGGACCAACGTAGCTATAAAATTCGCGGAGCTACGGATTTTTGAATGGAAACTTTACATTTTTTCCACATGTTAATCACATGGAAAAACTTGAAAAATCTTGCGCGACCTCTAAAAATAGTCCGATCGCGTTGATCTTTAGGGTGAATTCTCCGGATGAGGGACTTTGCAATGAATCTATTTTTATTGAGATCAGAAAACCAATTTTTTTTCAAGCCACCCTAATGTGCACTCATACATGGAATAGGATATATGGCTTCGCTCTGCCCATTTCCGTCCTGCTCCCATCATTTCCGTGAGAGATCAACCATCAACGTAGCTATTAAGGTGAGGTGATACATAGACTGGGTCACCATGAGTGCGAGTGACATAGCGCTATCGACGCTCGCTGCGGAGCGAGAGAGAACGAGAGAAGTATGTATCACATAACCTTAAGGTGGAGGACTACATCGGCGAGTGTGAGAGAGATAGCTGCAATCACGGCGACACGTTGTTTGTCGCCACAATTGTTCTGTCGAATAAAACACGGTATGGACATCATGCCGCTCAGAATTTTGCATGATGTCCATATCGTCTTTTATTCGACAAAACAATTGGGGCCCCAAACAATTGATTACAGTTTTCTGTTACCGACCGAGCAGTATCCCCCCATCACCTTAAGGTAGTATCAGAGATGAGTAGGGAGATTGCTACAGAGGCCTATTCTCTGGTGGTAAACCACTCCCCATTCGTCGAGAATTCAAGACGCCCCACCACTGTTAAGTCAGTGATGGTGCGTGCCATAGAGAGAGATGCTTAAACCCACTGAAACCCACCTAGTCTCCTCTCTTTCTATTACGATTTCATTTTTTCTCGCAGCATTATCGGTCCATATCTACATGTCGATGGTATTACTCCTAGCAAAAACGAACAAACCATTGGCTGATTTATATTTATTCAATGACAGCGAATAACTAACAATGATGGATTTAACTGCGATACGTAACGTAAAAATCTGTATACTACAAAGAAACTTTCTTTTTTATGTTCAACTTACGTCATAACCTCCAAATTGTCTGCTATAGATTAATTTCCATTTTTATCTAGTTCAAAGATTTTCTCACGCTGTACAATGAAATTTCCGAGACGTGTTTTCGACGTTGCGCCGGTAGTACTATCAATCGAGAACTGTCGAACGAAGAGGTACGCTAATGATCATTTCATTCATGAAAGAATTCATTTTGTGCAAAATTTTTACGTCTACAGTCAGCAACGATTTTAATTTTATATTATTAATTTTAGGAGACCTGCGTGACAAATTGCGCAGGTAAATATGTCAATGCTAATCACAGAATTATGGGGGTTTATGTCGAAGTTCAATCAGCAATGGTAAACAAGAGGATGGAAGAATTCAACAAAGCAAATGAGGCTGCCGCAGTTGCTGCTGCTAAACACGAAGCCGTTGAAACTTCCGAATCTGCTGCTGCAGCTACCACATTTGGTCCCCAAGAACAGTCAGTAGTTGAATAATTGATTATTACATTATTTATAGTAGACGATTGCGGAATCAATACGTTATATTTATTTTTTTAATTCAGCGGAAATCTCAATTTGTAACTTTTTTGATAGTTAATTATATTTTATTGTTTCGTGATGATTCGCTGGAATTAACGTTGTATCTGTACAGATATCGATGTTGTATTCGTAAATATATAGAGAATATAGTGGGAAATTAGTTGTGTTAAGATATGTAACGTAGATGGGTAAAAAGAAATACTGTTTTTTGCAGTCCAAATTTTTCCACATAAACCAGCGGTAAATCTAAAACCTAGTTGACCATGTTTTTGTTTACAATCTATGCAAAGAGTAAGTTCATTCGTTTATTTTAAAAGAAAAAATATTGGATTTTACCATCCAGTTTTCGAGATATTTATCATTGAAGTTCAGCAATTCAACATGAGCCCCGCAGAAACATCGCCGTTTAAATAATTTGTTCAATTCGCGGTGTCTAGAATTCGAAAAAATAGCGCGTCCCCTACGTAGTTAAGTCTGAAGAAAGTATTACTATAAATAGCATATAAAATTGCCCGTTATTGCAAACTTTTGGAGTAATTCATCGTATAGTTATTGTGAATTTGTTTGTTAAAGGGGCACGGTAACCGTTTGACTTGGCCCAATCTGACTTTCCATCATCTCGACTTGACGTTGAGACGGCAGCATCTTGCTCACAGCTTATCTTGACCCGAGCATGTGGCATCGTGCTATCGACCCAGCTCTTTGCCATCCTCGATTTGGCTTCTAAGCGGTACGAAGTTGCCAACATCAGTGTGGACGTTTTATAGTTGTTGCCGGACTCTGTGACAGTCCTTACTATCCCCATTAAATAAGCCAATTTGTAAGAGAGAATTTGCATTTCGAAAAAACTCCCGACTGGTAGCTTGCATAATAAATAATTTTATTTAAGAAGGATGAAATGATTCTTGATATCATCTTAGCTTATTAATAGTTTATGTCAATTATGACTGTTGATATTTATATATTCTTCATGATTCTTATGAAGCCTTCAATGCAGTCGAGATAGGTTATTTATTGAATAGCGAGATTATATGCAATGTGAGGGTTTGATGAGACGGCGAATATGTCGCCCAACTGTATTAGAACCTTTATAATAATTATGAAGAATATATAAACATGCATGGTCACATTTCAAACTATTAATAATCTAAGATTCTAAGTTAATATCGAGAATTATTTCATCCTTTTTAAACTTCAAAATAATATAATTTAATATGCACAAAAACTTGCGCAGTTGGGAGTTCTTTCAAATTTGCTTAATTTCACATTTTTTAGACGAAAAGTTATTTGTAAAAGGCCAAGCGTAGCGTACCTCGCGATTCTCCAATTGGATAGATAAAAATAAAAAATACAATAAAAAATATTATCCTTACAGTAGGAGAGCAATTACAGAATTGAAGCGAGTTTTCGGTCAAGAAAGTAATATTCTAATTTAGTAATTTTTTCATTGATTGTTAAAATAAAACTAATTCATATAGAAATTAAAAATATCACGCGTGTTAATACCACTCGCTGCATTCTCAAGATGTCGTCGGCATAGGGCCTATGTGTCGCTGAAGTTGTAGAAAAAAAAAAACCCAAATGAATTGGAAATACATTCATTGAACGCTACAGAGACATATATACCTTCGAACGATATGGAATCAAGAACGGATCTCATAAATTCTAAAAATGAAAATAAATACAGCGGAGAAAAGAAACCAACGCAAGTGAAAGATGTGGAATTGAGACTGGGTCTGATGAATTCTAAAAGTAAAAATAAATGCAGTGAAAAAATCCAACCAAAGAGAGAAACATAAATACAGCAAGAAAATAAATGTATGACAAACATGATACTTACCTGGAATTGTAACCCAGTCTGATAAACTCTGAAAATAAATACAGAGAAGAAAGAGAATCGTCACGAGCCTGAGATGTGGAATTGAGACAGGGTCTGACAAATTCTAAAAAAGAAGACAAATACAGTGACGAAAGAAAATCCTTGCAAGGGTGAGAGGAGGAGAAGCAATCGATGACACTACGGAACAAGTAGAACGAAGTCTGCCGGATCGTGAGACTCACAGGACAATGGAAAGAGAAGAACCATATCGATGAATCATTGGCATCAAAGAAAAAAGCTCCTATGCATTACAGACACGGATTTTTAGTATAGAAATGAATTATATATTTGACAGGAGACAAATTAATTTGGGTAAAAAAAAATTATGTTGTTTACGGTAACAACGCACGTAGCTAAAAATATACTTGTTATTATTTTTTATATCAAAGATAAATAAAATTGTTCAGTTTTCTTTATTGTGATGAATTCCAATTCTCACACTGATGAGAACAAATCGTCGATATTTTCCTTTACAACATCCGGGAATTTTCACTCGAAAAGTAGTGAATTACCTAATTGCTATACATCCTTAAGGGGGGGGGTGTAACATTAATTCGGCGAAAAAGAAGGATGTTTTTAAGATTTTTTTCTGGCGATACAAAAAGTGTAAATTTATTCAATGAATTTCCATATAATAATACAACATTTAAACAATATTTTCCTAAATTTTCATTTAAAAAAATAGAAAATTAAGCGGGTGACAGTGAATCTCCGGAGGCGCCTCGAAAAAGTCCGTGTTCACGATAACGCAAAATCTACTGGACCAATCGTTTTGAAATTTTGCACACTACTTCTTCACATAATTCACCAGGTATTGTCGAGAGCTTTTTTTTTTAATAATTATTAATTTTACAGCAAGAAATTAGCTTATTTTTATAGCGAAAATTGGTTTTTTTGCTTCCAAGTGCTACGAAAAAATCGAAAATAAAAAAAATAAAAAAAATAAAAAAATCCCCTCGGGATTACCTCGAGAAACATCTCCTTTAACGAATGCATTTTGATTTTTTTTCTTTCAGATGATTCTTTTGCGAGTTATGATGAACACCGCAAAGCAACTTTTTTTCGAGGCGCCTCCGGAGATTCACTGTCACCCCCTTAATTTTCAATATTTTGGAATGAAAATTTAGTAAAATATTGTTTAAATGTTGTATTATTATATGGAAATTGATCAAATAAATTTACACTATTTTTATCGCCAGAAAAAAATCTTAAAAACGCTTCTTTTTTGCCGAATTAACCTTATCTTACGCGATTTTTCGCGAAACACTTCGAAAAAACAGGGATGTCGTAACTTCGCGACGACCGAGGGTATTTCTTGTTAAAATGCGTGTCAAGACTAAAATAGTTCACCAATCTTTTTCCAAACCAACATCTTGATACAAACAAGCTCAAAACTATTTAAAAAAAAAAATCCTGTATCCGTTGCAATTCTTCACACATTTCTACCAACTTCTAAATTAGAAACATGCAAGAAAATCAATTTTTCGAAACCTCGAAGGTAGACGACCCGCTCCATCTAAAACCATGGCCTGTAAATATCATTTTCTGGAGTCCGAACAAAAAATAAAAATAAACTTCAAAACCATTCTCAAAAATCGTCTTCAATCCCAAAATCTACGCGAGCCTCGAGGAACACCTAGTGAAAAAATAATCGTTGAGAAAACGTTTTTTTTTCTCAATCAGTAAAAAAGGGAAACTGTATCGAGACACGCACCAGTTTAACATTAAAAAAAAAAATAAAACTCGAATCGCGACCTTTTTTATAAATTTAATCTACGAATAAAATGTTTATTAACAAATACAGACAATTCTAACATTATTCGTAGAGCGAAACGAAAAGCCACTCGAATTTTTCACGTCTCCATCGCTTCCATGACGGAATCCATGGGCGCCTCAACCGGTGTATCCATGGGCACAACTTCGGAGGTCTTCACCGTTGGCGAATACATTTTTCGCAATTTTTCGTAATGTTTCGCGTCCTAAAAACAAAATGAACGATTCCATATTGTAGAAAATGATCAACGTTTTCATGAAAGTCAGTCATCGTTATAAAACGATTTATAAAAATGATGCTTGCGATAAACAAACTCACCTTATCGTGTACCGATGGTCGCACTTTATCGAACGCAACATCGACGTGCCGCCTGGAAACTTCGGTAACTTCAACGACGTTCGTTGAACATTTCGATGGATCTTCTATTGATTCTCGCAACGCTTCGGTGGCGGCTTCGCGAACGAGGCTAGCTAAATCGGCTCCCGAATATCCCTCGCAACAGTTGCTACGTCCGATTTCTTCGAAACTTACATCACTTGCGAATTTGGGCTTGGTACCATTCTGACACCAAAATTGTTGCATTAATAAATCATAGTAACGTAAATCTGGATTCAAGGAAAAAATATATATCGAACGTTTGACGAAAATTCCAGTCGTTGCCACAATATAAACCTCTTCGTGTTCAACCCCAGCCTGATTGTCAGCAATAATTTATGCTTTTTGCTTCCTCAATACCGAAAGTTTTTGTTTTAGATTTAATATAATTTATTTAATTTAGATTTAATATAATTTAATAATATTTCATTGGCTCAGAAATTTTCGGGACACGGGAAAATTTTTAATCAATTTTTGCCATCGGCTGTGGCGTAAAATCACGTCGAGGTTACGCGACAGATCAACGGAGTCACCGATAAACATCGGTTGCTGATAAAATATATATTCAGAGGATAACCGGTTAATAAGACTCGACTGTGCCGATTTGCATTACAGGATTCGATGCAATTCGCCTCTAAATATCCGTGATTTCTGGAAAAATTATATAAAACGGGATTCCCACTGAGTTGCCGCCTCTTCTCACTCCGTCACCACGTCTTATCCCCCTCAAGGAACCAAGCCACTGTAAAATTTCGTAAAAATCGGATTTTTTCCTTACATATTTTGAAAATTATATTTATCGGGAATTTTTTCTGAAACTTTCGTTCAGAAATTCATGGAATTGGATAAGTCTCGTTTCATGGTCTTGATCATCGCACTATATGCAAGAAATTATCTGCAAGATACCCAGTTTTTATGCTACCATAAACTTCGACTTTTATAATAATGAAAAATTAATTTTCCATCTGCAAAAAAACCAAAACGTTTCGACCGCATGTACTGATTCAATATTATAAGCTGATTGAATTATGTCGAGTCAATATTCGCAAAGCCTAAATGTTCGTTGTCTACATTTGTTCGTTTTATATGTGGACTAGCATCTTTATCGCTTTTACGTTTTGTTCGGTTCCCTCTGCATGCCCCCGCTCTGCGAATCCCTCCTGACGGTGGGTGGGTTACACCTGCCGACACTCTTCCAAATGCACTGCTATATCGTAATTGCATGAGAGCACGAATAAACTGCTGAAATTCGCAGTCTGGGTCAGGGATGGGCAAAATGTATTTAAAAAAAAAAAAAAAAAAATACAAAGTAATTTTTCACTTCGTATTTTAACGTCAATAAAATACAAAGTGAAAAATCACTTTGTATTTTAGTCGCGTTGAAATACGAAGTAGAAATCTACTTTGTATTTCGATCGCGTTAAAATACAAAGTGAATTTCCATTTTGTATTTCAGCGCGACTGAAATACAAAGTGAAGAACCACTTTCTATTTCTATCACGATCAAATACCGATTTCATTTCCACTTGAAATAAATTTTGTTGTGAAATGGTCAACCACTTGACGCCGGAATAAATTCAAAGTGAATTTCGGCCGGCATTTGTTTTGATTCTGCTCAAATGCCGGCCGAAATTCACTTTGAATTTATTCCGGCGTCAAGTGGTTGACCATTTTACAACAAAATTTATGTAAAGTGGAAATAAAATCGGTATTTGATCGCGATAGAAATAGAAAGTGGTTCTTCACTTTGTATTTCAGTCGCGCTGAAATACGAAATGGAAATTCACTTTGTATTTTAACGCGATCGAAATCAACGCGACTAAAATACAAAGTGATTTTTCACTTTGTATTTCAACGCGACTAAAATACAAAGTGATTTTTCACTTTGTATTTTATTGACGTTAAAATACGAAGTGATTTTTCACTTTGTATTTTAATGGTGTATTTAAATACTTTTTCATTCAATGGTGCCCATTCCTGGTCTGGGTAGTATAAGAAATACATCAGGAGCACAAAAAGGCTACGACCCGCTGAAAAGTTGAGACAACCAGTGTGTGCCTAAGCGGTCACCTATCAAAATCCTGAACGGGGCTTCATTAAGGGGGAAGGTCCGTTTTTTCCGATCGAAAAATCAATTTTCGGTTTTTTGCATTTTCATTTAGCTTATAGTCTTGAGAATATTCCCTTGAAACATTATTAAGTATTTCGCCAAATTCGCGGAGTTGTAGCGATTTGAAGATTTGAAGGAAGGACCCCAATATGGCGCCGGAATAGCCGATTGAACGTAAGTGACTGAAATCCACAATTATTTCTACCGATTAATACCAAAACTTTAGACGCGTTTTTCTCGAAACTACTTTTTTTCAACCTTGTGCCCACGATATCTCAGGAACCACTGAATCGATTCACCCAAATTTTTCGCGAGCTTCTTCAGAATACATCCACCTACAGCCCCTACCACGGACAATAGTGTACATAAAAAATTACGACACGTACAACCCGAAGAAGACTGAAAAAAGCTGGCAAATTGAAAAAAAAAATTCGTCATCGTGGCGCCATTTTGTGATTTTTAATTTCATCAGTGTGATCGACCTACGGTCTATAGAGGGTCATCTGACAAACCAAAACATATTCGGATTTTTTGTTTCAAATCAGTAAAACGGGCGCAATTGTGGGTACCGATGAAATGCAGCCTCTTGGGGTCCAGCGCGCGCCAAGCGAGTACGACTCAACGGGATGTCTTATAAATATTTGTACAAGCATAAAAAATATCAATAAATATTCACACAAAAAGACTTTTCAATAGGTCTTACCGTTTCGACACGAAAAATTCATGAAAAACAATTTTCAAAAACCCCGGTAAAACGGACCTCTCCCCCTTAAACTGATCTGGGTAATAAACAACAGTCAAATCCCGTGAAAAAAAATGTTTACGTCGATATTTACCTTCGTCAGAGTTTTCAAGATGTCGATTCGATCATCGGCGGTCGGTAATCCGACGTAAAGAATTTTGTCGAGTCTTCCGGGTCTGAGAACTGCCGGATCGATTATATCGGGACGATTGCTCGCTGCCATGAGATAAACTCCTTTGCGACCCTCAACCCCATCCATTTCCGTCAGCATTTGATTGACGACGCGGGAAGTCGCGTTATTGTCACCGTCCGTTCTTTTTGGGCACAGAGCGTCCAACTCGTCGAAGAATATAACACAGGGTGACGAATTTCGAGCTCTGATGAAACACTGTCGTACAGCTTTTTCACTCTCGCCGACGTACTGAAACGGAAAAACGTTGATTTTGTATCGAAATTACTTTGTTCGAAGCTACGAAAGAAATTAGATAAGGACGGATTTGATAAACAATCGAATGGAAAATATTTGTCCATTAAAAAACAAACTAATTGAAAGAGGTATGAGGTTTGAAACGGAGTGGGGAATTAAAAACTTGATGTATAATAAAAATTTAAAAAATAGTTAGGAAAGAGGCTGCACAAGATATAAGACGAAAGAGGTAGATGAAAAGAACTGATAAAAGACTTAAAAAATATGGTAGGAGATAGAGGCAGAAGAACGCGAGAAGAAGAATGAAAGTGGAAAAAAACAGGGAAGAGCGAAGGGAATGAAAGAAGAAATACAACGAATGGTAGGGAATAAAAGTTGAAACGCAGAGTGTAAGAGGAAAATATCCAAGCGGTAATGAGGGAAAGGAACATGCCGAGGGCGAAGCAAAAGACGAGCGAGATATAATGAATAAGGTAAAATGAAATTAAGGCTTGTAAGATTGTACAAACGTACGAATAAAGAATTAGTGAAAAGATCAGAAGATTCGTCGAGGAGTTAATCAAAGGATAGGGATTTATAAGGAAAATAGAGGTTGACCCAAAGATGCAACCATCGATAAGATTGTTCGAAAAATCGTTGAGATAAATAGAGCAGAAAATAAAAGTAAGGGATTATATGGCCTGATAACAAATATGGAAAAAGAAAAATATTTGTGGAAATTATAAGCGGAAATCTAGAACTAAGTGGGACAATATGTACGGGAGGGGGACTTTCGTTAGCACCCTTAAGGGGTATACCTAGAAACAAAGATTAATACTGTTTAGTGTATTATATTACAAATTGAATTAAAAACGTTTAAATCCTCACCATATTTAGCAATTCGGGACCTTTTACGGAAATGAAATTGATCCCAGCCTCATTGGCGATAGCCTTGGCCAAAAGAGTTTTGCCGCAACCAGGAGGACCACACAGCAGTACTCCAGTCGGTGCGTTCAGGCCAAAGGCTGCGAAACGTTCGGAATGTCTTACCGGAGCCTGAAATTGGATACAGACGTAAACTTATATGGATTGTTTCTGTTTTTTCTTTTTGTTTTCTCATGAAGAAAGTTATGTGACGGTGAAAGAATCGCTTTAGAGATTCTCATGTCAATAAGTTAAAAAATGTACCAATAAATTCAGGAATAATTTTCAGATGAAAATCGATTTTTTTGTTCCAAGTGCTACGAAAAAATCAAATTAAAAAAAAAAAAAAATCCCTTCGTGATTACCTCGAGAAACATCTTCTTTAACAAATGCATTTTAATTTTTTTGTTTCAAATGATTCTTTTGCGAGTTATGATTAACACCGCGAAGCAACTTTTTTTTCGAGGCGCCTCCGGAGATTCACTGTCACCCGCTTAATTTTCAATATTTTGGAATGAAAATTTAGGAGAATACTGTTTAAATGTTGTATCATTATATGGAAATTGATTGAATAACTTTACACTATTTGTATCGCCAGAAAAAAATCTTTAAAACATGCTTCTTTTTCCACGAATTAATGTTACCCCGCCCTTTATGACCCTACCAAATTACAATGTTGATAACTCGAAAGCGGTTCGAGCTACAGCGCCCAAATTTCGCTCACATGTGAACCTCCGTAATCTTTTTATCATCTGCAATTTTTTGCGACCATTGATACCGTCGGTCGAAATTAACAGTGTTTATGCATTTCTAAAAAAATGTTGATGACTGAGCTTCCGCAAATTTCAGGTTGTCAGTCTCAATATTTTTCTACCACAATACCAATTTTTTTACCACAATAAATTCATGGCCAAATCCATCAGGAAGTTCGGATTTTGAATCTTTCGAAAAAATTTCCATCATCGCTTCAACTCACATCAGCGTTGACAAATTGAAAAAAAAATTCTCTACAAGTATGGAATATGATTTAGACGTACAATCTACAAAATTGGATCAAGTCCATTCGAATTGATAAGATTTCAGAAAAATTTGCTTTTTTTTAATTCAACTTTTTTCAATTTAAAAAGATTTACCGTGCTAAAATTGGTAGAAACATATTCATCAACGTTCAGAATTATTTAAAACCAATCTTGTGGAGATTGACAGCCGCGTTAGAATTATAAATAACATTGAATACTTATAAAACCGAATACTAATAATCACCAAATAGAAGAAATTTTATAATTACCAAAATGGCCATTTGTAATTCTTGTCGTATGTTTTGTAGTGAGCCTACGTCGTTCCAAGTGACGTCGGGCACGGTAGCGAAACCTTCTCTCTTCGACGACGGTTGTACGACGTTAAGAGCCGTCTCGAAATCCGAATACTCGATTCGCATTTCGGCCAAACGTTTCGGCGAAAGTGGAGCGTCGTTGTGAAGCCACGTCAACAATCCCTCCAACGTCGTCAATTTTATCTTTGCAGGTGGGGTCGCGACAACGTTCATTTCCGGAATTATCTCGGAGGTGGACGGTTGCTGGATCGATTCTTCCGTTTTCTGAATAATCTCTTCCTGAACCGCCGGAAGAACAACCGGCAAAATTTCGTCGCTGGCCACAGATTTCACTGACTTCTCTGTTTTTTGGTTGGAATCTTCCATACCATTTTCGACCGGAGTCTCTCTGGTTTCGGGCAACTGTTCTGTTTCCTGAGAAATCTCGATGTCTTTGTTTCTCAGACTGTCAAAGACTCTTTGAAACAAAATTTTTATCGTTAAATTGATAATTATTAAATAGTATGAAGCTGTCTTGAGCGTTTT
Organism: Sussaba pulchella; assembly: GCA_963971145.1. Classification (NCBI taxonomy): domain Eukaryota; kingdom Metazoa; phylum Arthropoda; class Insecta; order Hymenoptera; family Ichneumonidae; genus Sussaba; species Sussaba pulchella. Next base: position 999,861 of record OZ020168.1, on the reverse strand, counting down.
GCTAAAATATCGAAGGCGATGAGTATTGATAAAACTATGATCTATAATTTTATTTTGGAAATCTCGATCTCTTTTTCTAAGGCTGTGAAAAATTCTTTTCAAAAGGGTATGATCTTGTATTGATAAATATTTAATTCCACGAAGATGTTTCGATACTTTCACTAAAATCTTGAGACCGGCTAGTATTTATAAACGTAATATATTATATTATTTGGGGGATCTTAATGTCTTTGTTTTGCAGGCTGTCGAAAACTCTCTAAAAAAGGTATAATCGTGAGATTGATGAATATTTAATACTATGGAACCATTTCGATGCTTTTAATGAAAATATCGACACCGACTGGCATTAATAAAAGTATAATAAAAATTCATTTTGAATTAATATAACGATTCCGACTCGTGGAATAAATTCTGAGACCAAAAATGAATATAATGCGTCAGACTTGTGGTGCCTTTACGCCCGAATATTACCAAGTCTGTGCTACAAATTAACCGTTCAATATTGTTCGCGGTTTTGTACTTCCTTAGATTGTTTTCCCACAAGCTTCAAATTTATCACACTGTTTGAAAATATACCAAACCATGCGGTGACTAAATTTCACCGATGTGATTTTTGCGGCAAATTGGTATTCAAGGCGTACATTTTCTTCGTAAAATTGGATTTGTTCATTTATGATGTATTATTTACTTTAATCCGTGGTATTTATTACACACCCGTTAATGAAGTTACATTTGTAGGCGGTCGAAAGCCTTTATTTTCTGTTAAACTATTATTTGTTACACGACTATCACGAAGTTTGTGTTACTTGTTTCAATATTTTATGTATAAAAAGTATCTTATCTTTCATAAATATCGAAAAAGAGAGTAAAAAGAAAATAAATAACTTTAAAAATCAAATACTTAAATTAATTTGTCTTTTACGCGACAGGTATCGTTCATTTCGATCAACCAATTTTTACTCGAAGGGATTAACCGATTTTTTGCGTCAATGAATTTTAATAAATCTCGATAAATTCCACCGAATTTTCTTAATAAAAACTGTACCAGGAGAGATTAAAAATCCATCGTCGAACAAATTTGTACTCGAAGGAATCAATAACATTAAAAATAAACGTATTGATTAAAAAACGCGACGTACCTGTTGACAGCCGCCATGGCAGCTTCCGTGAGTAGCGCTACTAGATCGGCACCAACGAAACCCGGAGTCAGCGAAGCAATGGTCGAGAGACTCACGTCATCCGCCAATTTGAGATTGTTCGCGTGAACCGCGAGAATACTGGCTCTCGCTTCTTTGTCGGGAATTCCGAGCGATATTTCACGATCGAAACGACCGGCTCGTCGCAATGCCGGATCAAGTGCATCGGGTCTGTTCGTCGCTCCCAGTACCAACACCGTTTCCCCGTTCTCCTTCGTGTTCAGATCTAAATCGAAAGAATACACCGAATTCGTTCGTTAATAAATCGTTGCCAGTCGTTGAACGGAAAAACAACGTTTTCTCGAGGTTTACACCGACCATCGAGACATGATAGAAGTTGAGCGACGATACGACGTTCCATTTCTTTCTGTGCGGTTGCTCGGTGGGTCGCAACCGCGTCGACTTCGTCCAAGAAGAGAACGCACGGTGCGACGGCCAAGGCCTGCTCGAACAATTCTCGAATACGCGATTCGCTCTCTCCGGAAACTCCAGCGATGAGTTCCGGTGCGGCTACTTTTATCAGAGGCACTCCCAATTCCTGGAGAAAATCACAATATTATGGAAAAATAGTATAGTAACGTTATTGTTGTATTTTATTTCTTACTTTCATTTTTTAAAAATTGTTTTATAAATATTTTTCAAAGATTGTTAAGTTTTTAATTTTATGTTATTACTTGTATTATTATCCGGTTCTCGATTGTATTCATTTTGTTTGAAATAATTATGGATAGTTCATTTTTAGGGTTCCGTAGAAATGTAGGAACGATCGTGGTTTCGGTCAGTTGGTCAGTCTTTTCGTCCGTCCGTCCACCCGTCTGTATTTCAATTGCTTCATTCTCTCATTTATGTACCGATTAAGATGAAATTTGGTCCACAGACGTAGATCGATGACCGGGAAACAGAAATGATAACATTAAAGAAAATGTTTCGATTTCCCTCCCACAGATAGAGAAATGAACTCGACATATTTTTTTTAGAAAAAAAACCCCTGTCTTTTAATAGGTCTCCTCAAAAGCGATTAAAATTAATCTGAGGCCTTTTCTTATCAACCCGTTAGTCACCCGTTAATCAGAAAGCTGCTCCTCCTGCTCTAATTTCTCAACTATCAATTTAAAAAATCGGAAAAAATTCCAGAATGAAGCTTTTAATTGGTACATTCAGTCAAAATTGTAACGAACACTGTAGCAAAAATACTTTATGGAAATTTTAGAAATAACTTGTTTTTTAAATAATTGAGAATGGCTACGCCCTATCATGTGCGCCCCCAACACGCTCTTATACGCAGTTATTATTTCAACATTTTTTATTTCGTACCAATAGTCGAAGAACAAACGTCTCGAATTAATTAAAGCAGTTGAACTATCTAGATTGTTACAATATAATTATTGGCATTTATGCGTACAGTGTGCGAACTATCTAAATAATTGTGAACATTTCCGTTTTTTAAAACCCTATGTTCATCAGAACTGTTCAGATTGTATTAAAATTTTAAATTATTCCATATTGCATTAATTATATTCAATAATTATTGATCTTTGCCGTCGAACGAAAAAAGTAAAATACGAATTAAACGAAAAATAATAGAATCAAAAAGGTCAGAACGGATAGATTTGGAAAAAAAATAGGCTCACCCCAGCTATGGCGTGAGCCAACAAGGTTTTTCCGCAACCGGGTGGCCCGTGAAGCAAAAATCCTCGTGGCGACGATATTCCCAATTGTTTAAAAATTTCTGGATGCCTCATGTGAACCAACAATCTGCAGACCGTTTCCAAAACTTTGGTGCTACCTCCGACATCGGCAAACTTGACTTTCGACTCGAAGTATCTTGGCACCGCGGTTTTCTTTTTCTTTGTTATTGTCGGGACACCATTGTCACCGTCTTTTTCTCTCGTTCGTTTCTTCGACTTCGGTTCGTCGTTTGGGCCAGGTGTCGGAACTTTTCCCGCCTAAATGGACAATCGTAAGAAAATAAATTTAACTGTCAATTATTTCTATTAAATTATTTTCTATTGAGGGGAGAGGAGTAAGGTTAATTCAGCGAAAAAGAAGCATGTTTTTAAGATTTTTTTCTGACGATACAAATAGTGTAAATTTATTCAATCAATTTCCATGTAATAATACAACATTTAAACAATATTTTCCTAAATATTCATTCGAAAATATTGAAAATTAAGCGGGTGACAGTGAATCTCCGGAGGCGCTTCGAAAAAGTCCGTGTTCACGATAACGCAAAATTTACTGGACCAATCGTTTTGAAATTTTGCACACTACTTCTTCACATAATTCACCAGATATTGTCGAGAGCTTTTTTTTTTAAATTAATTATTAATTTTACAGCAAGAAATTAGCTGATTTTTATAGCGAAAATCGGTTTTTTTTGCTTCCAAGCGCTAGGAAAAAATCGAAAATAATTAAAAAAAAACAATCCCCTTGTGATTACCTCGAGAAACATCTCCTTTGACGAATGCATTTTGATTTTTTTGTTTCAGATGATTCTTTTGCGAGTTATGATGAACACCACAAAGCAACTTTTTTTCGAAGCGCCTTCGGAGATTCACTGTCACCCGTTTAATTTTCAATATTTTGGAATGAAAGTTTAGGAAATTGTTGTTCAAATGTTGTATTATTATATGGAAATTGATTGAATAAATTTACATTATTTATATCGCCAGAAAAAAATCTTAAAAACATGCTTCTTTTTCGCCTAATTAACCTTACCCCCCCTTAAATAAGGACATACAAAATAATAAAATGTGAAAACATTGTGTAATGACTCACCGTTATCGGAATTTGAGTTTTGACTTGCAATATCGTTTCCTTGGGAACATTCAAACCGCTTACGCACGGTCGAACACTCGATTTCTTCGAAGAATCGGATTCGCGACGTTTCTTTATCGAATCCATTGACACTTGATCGTTATCGTCGTCGCTGCTTATGTCAATGAGTTCCTTGTCGCTCGAATTCCCATTCCGGCCGTGAATAGATTTTTTATACATTTTAATCAACTCGCGGCTGAGAGTATCGCCCGGAGCATCCGACTGTAATCGTAATAATGAGAACGTTTACATTCATTCCACAAATCGTTATCGATATGGTTATAAAATTGTGAAGAAAAAAAAACGAAAAGAAAGGAGAAGAAAATCGACTGGCCGAATTCGAAAACCAATCTTGAAAATTGAAGAACAGAAAGATAACAACAGCATGGGTAAAGGTTGGAAAAAATAGCTGTGGAATATACGATTCGAAGCTTTATTTATAATTATGGATAAAAATATATAATATATCGTATGAGTAATGAAAATACACTCATCCAAAGAATTATTACCTCGACCTCGCCTGTATCAATTTGCCGTCGTGTATATAAAAATGTTGCACGTAGATATACCAATTAAGAACAGATTCATACGAATAATATTTTTTTTCAATGCTTAGGAGCACTTCCAAAAAATAATGACTGAATCAGTCTGATCCCATGTTATTCAAATGGGAAACAAAACGAGCTTACAGGCACGTCTTCGCATTGGACTACAGTGCTGGGGTTTTGCACATATTTTTTCTTATTTATTTCGAACTTATCTGGGGGGTGCACTTGTCGAAATTCGTCAACACCCCGATTAAGGTCCACCTTAATGTACAAGCTTATCTTGCTTCATGGTTACTAATTCTTTGCAAGGATGAACATTTCTTTGGCTGTTCGGTTTGTCCAAAAATCGATTCACGAAACGACTGCTAGCGTTGTATTACGCCAGCGAAGCACTGACTTGTGCAAGAGAATCATATAGTCTAAGTAAACGAGATTTCTTTGGGTTCCAATTATCAGAAGTTCAACCACGTAGCTTAATAATTATTGTCGTAGATATCTACCCCCGAAGACCGAAGGCACCCTCACAGAAAAAATTCCCGTTACTTCGTCGATGTCGCTTATCTTTTCAGAGAAAATAAGCGAAGAACTCTAGTATGAGAAGGTAAACGACATCGACGAATTAACGGAAATTTGTCTGTGAAGGTGACTTCAGTCTTCGGGGGTAGATAACTCCGACAATTATTAAGTTACGGGGTTGAACCGTTGATATTTGGGAAGCAAAAAAAAACTCGTTTAGTTACATTGTACTATTACCTCGTATTAGTTAGTGCTCCGCTGGCTTACATACCGCTAGCAGCCTTTTTGAAAATCGATTTTTGCATAAACTGGACAAGCAAAGAAATGTTTATCCTTGCAAAGAATTTGCAAACATAAAGCAAGATAAGCTCGTATATAGTGACACTCGGATTGTCAATTGTGTTCCGTTGCCCCCAAGATAGGGGTCGCCGAGTTTTCGCGAAAAAAATCGTTTGTGTTTCTCGCGGGGCCCAAATCCGACTCTCGGCGCGCCGTAACGTAAACGAGCGATAAGCAGGAATATAAACAATGTAACTCGAGTATTATGAATGTATTATTATATTATTATCTTCGATTGATCGCAAAGAATAAAGTATTGAATTATTCAGATCCTTTATTCAGTCGAGAAGCATACTTTTCTCGAAATAGACCAGTAACTTTTTTATCCTCGAAATGTTCATTAGACAGCGTAAAAGGATATGTGGTAATTATGCAGTTGTGCGGCTACACACAACGAGTTGCACGTATATATAATACGAGAAAACAGCTTAAGAACCACGCGAATTGAAAGAAAAAAAAAAAAATTAAAAAACGTAAAAAAAAAAATATTTCGGAAAACATTTTCTGATCTCCCCCGCCTGATTATTCATCTATAAGACCGAACACGCATCCTCGAAAAAGAAAATTTTGAAAAACTTTAAAATTCGGAAAAGCCGCCCAACTGCATAATTACCGGATATGTAGTTTAATGTGGATATTTCCAGTATTTTTATGTTGGACATCCTGTACTTACATTTTAGTGCATATTCCATTAAATTTGTTTCAAAAATCCAACTAAAAATCTTATTAACTTCAACGAGAAGAGCGTCACCCATGTTTGGATGACGGGGCCCCCACGGGAGCATATCCGCCACCCAGATATGGGTGACGTGGCGACGAACGTGTTAAAGGCATCGAGGAACGAGGCGCAATTGATGCGCGACGGATACGTTGTTAGGTGTCACCAGTGTCTTCCCGCGCGTACGGGAATCAATTTTTTCGCGATTTAATCCCCTTGCCGTACTTTGACGAGTCTGACTCATAACAATTTTGGCCCAAACATGGATATCACAAGTCAAACTCGTGAAGAGAAATGCGGGCCAAACGTAAACATCACGAGTGAGACTCGCGGAATCAAGCGCGGGCCGAGCATGAACATCACAAGTCAGAGTCGTGAGGCAAGAGGAAGCGTGCAATGGCATTGCACTTCAGTTTTCTAGAAAAATTTCCCACCTGACGACGCCCAAGAAGATTATAATTTCTTTCGAAGCATTGTTCGTGTATAAATTAGTTTTGATCCCCTTATTTCTTGTCTATTATGCAGGATTAATAGCACTAATATCTATGTTTTGAAGTATTGACTGAGATATTGTATTAAAAATATGTACAGTGAGTGTAAAAAGTATTCGGACATCGACCATTTGTCAGATGAATCACTTTTTCACTGAGTGAATTTTCTCCCTCGGAAATGTAGGGCACTCTTGCGACAACGATTCCATTCATCAGAATGACATTCCATTTAATCATCACTGGGGAATTAATTGAATCATGGGAATGTCAGCGGAAATTACGCACAAAAACTATTCGGATAATAAAATGTCGTTCTGCCAAATGAAATCGTTGCTGTTGACCCTTATCAAGAGTACCCCAAATTTTTGACCCAAAAAATATTATAATTACTCATTGAACGAATTGATTTTCTTCATAAATGGTCGATGTCTGAATACTTTTACACTCACTGCATATAAAAAAGAACGAGGATTAAATTAGTATTGACGTCCACAAGAACAGTATCGCGTGGAACAAGCACGTTTATAGCTATATAACCGGTTTCCGCACGTCGGCTTCTATTGTGATTGTCGTTCTATTGTGTGCGTCATCCCCAACCGCTTGGGGACGGATTTCGTTGAGCTCAATGGTACGGCAAGGGTTTAACCCTGCGATTTGCAGACGCTCAGTTTCCGCGGAATTTAAGCGACCCCTATCCAATGGAATTTATCTTAACTCGAAGAATTGTGACATGAAAAGAGAAATTTTATAAAAAATAAGAGTATACTGTTTACATCAAGATTTTTGAAAATGTTCACATGAGAAAAAAAATAAAAAATCTCCTTTTTCTATTTCGAAGAAAAACAGTATTCAACACCAAATTGTGAAAATCGTAGCGGAATTTTCATTTTTAATCTCAATGATCATTTGATGATGTTTGAAGAGCGATAAACGTGATCATTCAATCCTTGTTGAAGTTTGAACAATCACGAAGGAAAAACGGATCGACGGATCAATTCAAAATTTGACAGGTTTATTGGGAATAAATTATCACGTTCGCTGCCACGGCACCAGTATTTGGATGACGGGTGTGCTGCCATCGGAGCCCTGTCACTCCGATATGGGTGACGTTCTCATCCTTAGAACAGACCTGATATTTTCTGATGCGCCCTCTACCGGCCACACATGCCAGTGTCAGTAAAAAAAAACTCCTTAGCAGTGCTCTAGAGTTCCCCGTATCAATTAATGATCGACGTAATTCTTTTTGGTTCCAGACAATTTTTAGGACCTCCGATCGTCACGTCCTATTATTCTTGAGGCATTTTCGTCGATCAGTCAAAAACATTATTTTAAACTTGAAAAATAAAACGTTTGAACTTGCTAAATGGTTCGTCCGAAATCGTGGTACTGCACAAACTCCTTTATGATAATCTTTATTAATTTTCGGCTCCATGATCGAGGGTTCCGTACATCACTTTGGAAGCCGGCGGAAGTGGTAGGTGCACAACTTTGCTTTTGCTGATTTCCTACAGATGGCTTTAGCGGAAAATAGTATTTGATATAAACGGATCATATACGTCACGCGATAAACTTGGGCGTCTGTCGACATAACCCAATAAAAACATTCGTTGATTTGTGTCTGCCAGTGATGGGCAAATTTGGACTTGAGGAGTCCCGAAGTCCAAAGTCCAAAGTCCGGACTTTGCAACCGTGAGAGTCCAAATTCCGAATGGACTTCGGACTTTGAAACCGTCGAAGCCCAAAGTCCGAAAGGATTTCGGACTTTGCAATCGGAGGAGTCCAACTGGACTTTGAAACCGGAGTAGTCCAAAGTCCGGAAGGAATAGTGCCGATCAATTTTGGGTTCCTCATAGAGTGAGCTTTGGCAAATGTAAAAAATTATGAGGAAGCAATGTGCAAGGTTCGACTTTGCATCCTTTTTAATCATTGCAAAGGTGAAAGTACAAAGTTTATATTTATTCTGGCCTTGGAATGGTAGGAGTACAAAGTACATTTGTATTGTAGACTCGGTACACGTGGAATCACCTATAACATTTGTATTTTGGCCTCGGCGAACGTCGGGGCCCAGATTTCATCCGGAATTTGCACTCCCACGGTTATCAAGTCCGAAGTCCTTCCGGACTTTGGACTCCTCCGGTTGCAAAGTCCGAAATCTTTTCGGACTTTGGACTTTCACGGTTGCAAAGTCCCAAGTCCCGTCGGACTTTGGACTCCTCCGATTGCAAAGTCCGAAATCCTTTCGGACTTTGGACTCTCACGGTTGCCAAGTCCGAAATCCATCCGGACTTTGGGCTTCCACGGTTGCAAAGTCCGAAGTCCTTTCGGACTTTGGACTCTCACGGTTGCAAAGTCCAAAGTCCACCCGGACTTTGGACTCCCACGGGACTTCAAGTACAAATGTACTTCAGGGCTGCCCAACACTGGTGTCTGCATCATAAAGTTAATCTCGATTAAAAATGTCAGTTTCCGAGCCGATTTCTCGTCAATGGTGGGAGGTTTTAATGTTCGACGTCAGTAAGAAGAAATCTTCGGCTGAGGCTCATCGAATGCTTTCAAATACCGTCTATAAATCCACTATACGTCCGGCCGCTATTAGTCAAAGAACGTGTCGTGCGCGGTTTCAATGGCTTCAATGGTCACGGTCTGTACTTGGTGGAATCAGCCCGGCGTAGTGAATAATGAGGTGTGAAAACCAGCTAAGCCAATCATCCACGATCGTTATCGATCGCAATTGAGCCGAGCATTGGAAGGCAAACGGCCGCAAACGACAAGAGACACGTTAAAGTGATTTTGCGGCATGGCAATGCTCGACCCCATGTTGCGAAAGCGGTCAAGCCAGACCTGGAAATATTCATATGGGAAGTCCGACACCCCCCGCTGTATTATTTGCTACCTCTAACTATCCCTTGTTTCGATCCAACAGCATAAGGCCTGGCTAACCAACCCTTTCGGTCTTTTGAAGAAGTGAAACATTCGATCGATGCGTGGATCGTTTCAAAAGATGACCAATTTTTTCAACGTGGGATTTGTATGCTGCCCGAACGATGGGAGCAAGTGGTGGTCGGCGATGGAAAATACTTAAAATCATAAACATATATCCAGTTCTTCTCAGAAAAACCTCGAATTTCGGAGAAAAACCGAACAAAGAAAATAAATAAACCTAATATGTCCTACCTGTGGTGAGTTAGGGTTCAATTGGTCGAACCTGACGTAGGAGGTGATCCGATAACGTCAATTTTCCGAAACATTCAAAATTCTATAAAATTTCAACTGGGTCGTAGAAGTTTGAATTTTAAAGGGTCGCTACATATGCACGCACACTTACATACATCCAGACATTTCCTGCAAACATGATTTCTCCATATTTTAGGACATTTTAAACATGTTGAAATGAAAATACCGATAATAGTTAGTTGGACCGCCACATAGCTCCCCCATGAAGAAGCATGATAAATATATTTTGTTTGAATATGACATAACCGATTTTGATTAAGGAAACATTTAAACCAACTAACACTCTCGTTGTTCATAGAAAATTTTCATGAAAATTAGCAAATTACTGGACAGTCACACTAGAATTTTCTTTCAAGACTTTTGTCAGCTTCTTTCGAAAAAACTATTCTTTTTGGATGACCAGAAAGAGAGAGAGAGAAAGAGAGAGAGAGAGAGAGAGAATGAGACATACTTCAACTTCAACTTCATCGTCGTCGTCGTCGTCGTCGTCGTCATCGTTCCACTGCTCGGCAGATTTCTTACTGGTCTCTGTAATTTCGTCATACGCTCGACGGACCATGGCTCGGAATGGTATTCGTTTCTTTGTACGATAATCACGATATCTCCTTTGCAAACAATCAGCCATCTCATTCACGTCAATGTACACTTTGTCAACGTTCTCCACCATGTACTGAAAACAAAAAAATTCCATAAAATATAAAAAATCAACTATGGATAAATAAATATTTCAATTTCATTGATTTGTGTATGATACATCTTTTATCGTTGTTAGTATTCTGACTTAAAATCTTTGGAAATTTCGTTGACGGGTACGCGTAGTAATCGCGAAATAATTTTTATAATGATAAGATTTGATATTTGAAGATTTTTTCAATACATTACCGTGACAAGATTTCTTACAAAGGAGGTGAATCAACTTTTGAAAGCATGGTTCGACAGCCGATAAGTCATTTATAGAAGCAACTTTTAGAAAGACATCAGGAATGATCTTAAGAATGACTGAACATTGAAATAATTCATAAAAAATAACATATTTTTTTGTAACTCATGTATGAAAAGTGCTAGTATTCGTGGCTGCCGAGAGTGCCTAAAATGGCGCTTTGTAGCCATGAGTTTAACCCTTAAATGCACGATATTTTGTTTACAGTTTCTATTTTTCAATTACTACTAAAAAAAAGTGTACATTAAGGGAAAAATAATTTAAAAAAATTTTTTTTTTTTTTTAATTAGAAAAAATTATGAAAAAATTATTAAAAATTATTTAAAAACATCTGCGTCGCATGAATGGCACTCACTGTAAGCAAATACATTTGAGCGGTCCATTGCCTTTTGCCTACAATGCTTAACAAGCATCCGAATGTACCTGCAGTAAATATAGAGCCAGAAAATATATGTTGCCAAACGGCAACACGACGCATTTGAGTGTTAATAAATTCCCGGCGAACGCGCTGATTGGCTACTTTGCGTGCGATTTACTTTTGCGTATGATTTATTTTTGCGTGCGATTGCTGGAATTTATTTAACGTTCCTACGGCGACGGTGAGTGTCAACACAGCTGTGTTGTCTGCCGAGCGGTTCGGATGTGTCGAGAAGAAAGTTTGTTTAACCACGAAAACGTCGGGTTTTTTCGATTATTTTATAAAAATAAAATAAGATAAAATAGTTTAAAATGGTGGTGCTTTAAATGGGGTTTCTTGCGGTCAAGTTGAGTGCTATTTAGGTATATTTAAAACACGTATCGCTTGATTTAGGTGTACCACCCCTTCAGCCAGAAAACCCACCCTTTCGACAATCAACCGCGCCTAGCGATCTTGTAAAAAATTGCATAATCATGAATTTTCTTTGCGCCAGAATAAGGTGTTATTTAGGTGTATTTCGAATACGTATAGCTCGATTTTGCTGTACGACCTCTTTTGCCAGAAAACACACCCCTCGGCGAACAACCGTACCTAGCGACCTTGTAAGAAATTGCATAATTATGAATTTTCTCTGCGCTCGAATTAAAGAAAGAAATCTGATGATTATGCAGCCCCTTATAAATATGTTTGCTAGTTGCAGTTGTTCGTAAGAGGGGGGGGGTGTATTGTGGCTGAAGGGGTAGTACACCTCAATCGAGCGATACGTATTTGAAATACACCTAAATAACACTTCATTTTGGCGCAAAGAGAATTCATGATTATGCAATTTTTCACAAGATTACTAGGTGCGGTCCTTCGTCGGGGGGGTTCGTTTTTTGGTTGAAGGGGTGGTCCTCCGAAATTCCGCGACACGTATTCTTAATACACCTAAAATACCCTCCAATTTTGCGTAAAGAAAGTTCAATATAATGCAGAATTACATAAATCTGATGCTAGCTTGATATCAAGCTAGCAGCGAGATTTCTAAAATTCTGTCCTGCTTATATTTTTAGTACACTCAAATTACAAATTGTACACCTAATTTACACCTTATTTTGGCGTAGAGTAAATTCATTTTCCAGATTTTCTGCTGCTAGCTCGATGGGGGTCCGGCTTCAGCCATCTATAGGAAAACGACGGAAGCAAAGTTGTACACCTAATAAGTATTTTTCACTAATTTGGATTTTTTTTTTTCGTAATTTCCCAAAAAATGATATCTTAATTGTTTTCAAATAATTCCCAGTTAACTCTAGTTGCTGTAGAAATATTCACGAAAATGTAGAAAAAAAATGTTTCTCTGAAAAAAAATTTGGAAAAATGTCTAGATAAGGTCTTTATCTCCGGTGGGGTTGGGGGTGAACGAGGAAGCCGTCTACAACACATCTCCATGAAAATGTTGCGGCGGTCATTCCATAAAAAAAAATTACAGCCCCATGAAGTTCGCGATTTTTGAGGAAAAAGGCAATCTCAGCTTATTTTCGCATAATTATCATGAAGAACACGTAGTTCTAAATACTTACACCCCGTGTTCATAAGATCAAAATAAAAAAATAAGAAAAATGTTCCAAAATTGTTGTATGTTTATTGGTCAAATTTATATATAATTGATAAAAAGTTAAAAAACCCCACCGAAAAGTGTAATATATCGTGACGTTCACACCAATCCCCTGCGTGATATATTCAGAAACGCAAAGAATAATGGCTGTTGAATGATAAAACACCTATTTCTACGTGCTATTCAAATGAGAAATGATCAGACTTGTCCAAATTCTTACAGACCAAATTTTTACAGTCTTCATATCAAACTCTAACTACTTCATCTGAGGCAGCAAAAAAACATTGAAAAAAAATTGGGCAGGACTAGTAGGCATATATTTATTAAGTTAAATCGTTATGTAGCAACTTTTTTGCCCCTCGCTTCAGAACCATGATTTCGTTCTACATGTTTAAAAAGGAATTGTGTGCAAGTTTGAAAATGGGAAACACATAAGCTCATAGCTTATGTTTACAAACACAGCCACAGCCAAAGTATTTTCCCATACCCTTAATCTCACAAAATATTCACAAAATGGATTCACTCAATATTCTTAAAACTATAGAAAATATTAATAAATGTATATAAATACGATCGAACGATCGTAACTTTGGAAATAATAGCTCAAGTGCAATTTTCCTATCCTTTCAAATGTTGGATTTTTGTTCAAATTTTTCAAAAAAAAATACTCGACAATTTTAAGAACTATTTTCGACCTCTATTTTTGCATTTTTGAGTTTTACAAATTTTGTTCGAACTGTATGTCATATTTGATTTTTTTGAAAAACTTATATGTTAAAGTACACATAATTTAACGTATTATCTGTAAGCTCATGATGGCGTTGGGCCGCGTTCATTTCTCATTAAATTTTGAATGTTTCAAAACCAAATTTTATTGGTTTATAGGAGCCTAATTTTTGAAATTTTTTAAAACACTTTTTTATAATTTATAATTTTGATGCATGGTTCATTTTGATGTACCGAGAATTGGTCGAGTTATTACCTTTTGAAAGTATAATATCAAAGTAAATATATTGTTTTGTTTTGTGCCAATTTTCGAAAGTTGTCTAGAAAAATTATTGTTTTTTTTTTTTTTTTTTCAAATTTTATCGTCATAGAATTTGAAGCATGGGATAGTAATTGTTTAACAGATATGTGGGATCAAATTAGAAAAAATAATAACAATTTTCCTAAAAACTTTCTCTAAATTTGAAAACAACAAAACAATATATTTACTTTGATATTATACTTTTGAAAGATAATAACTCGACTAATTCTCGGTACATTCAAATGAACCATACTTCAAAATTATAAATTATACAAAAGTGTTTTCAAAATTTTCAAAAATTAGGCTCTTCCAAACCAATTTGGTTTTGAAACATTCAAAATTCAATAACAAAAGAACGCGGCCGTACACCATCATGAAACTTACAAATAATACGTTAAATTATGTGTACTCTAACATATAAATTTTTCAAAAAAATCAAATATGACATACAGTTCGAACAAAATTTGTAAAACTCAAAAATGCAAAAATAGAGGTCAAAAATAGTTCTTAAAATTGTCGAGTATTTTTTTTTTGAAAAATTTGGACAAATACCCAACATTTAAAAAGAAAGAAAAATTCGACTCAAGCCATTATTTCCTAAGTTAGGAGCGTTTGAAAAAAAACGGTAAGATTTCGGAAAAAAATTATAACTTTTGACTGTTCGATAAAAAAATTGAAAAAAATCGTGGATATTCCATTTAGTTGGTACAAAAACATATAAAATAATTAGCTGAATCAAAAGGGGTGAGGGAAAAACCTTGTCGATTTGGTATGGACTACCTCATATAGAACCTCAAAATTTGAACAGTATTTCTTGAAACTATGGTTCTACAATTGGCTTCCACCATACGTCGGAACCAAAAAGACAGATTTAGATGCAAGATGGGCCTCTTTATGGTTCCATAGAAATCTAGGAACCCTAAAAAGGGCCATCCGCAGATTAAAAAGTGTTCCATACATTTTTTTTTGCTCACCCCATTGAGTGAAGAATCGTTCGATAAGTCTCCTCAAATGCAACGAATAATGTCCCAAGACTTTGTCATTTCAACCCTTCAGTCACGAGATATTTGCTCTCAAAGTCGTTATCAGAATGTCCCCCACCGCCCTCTAACTTTCAAACTATCAATGCAAAAAATCTGAAAAAATTTCAGAATGGAGCTTTCAATTAGAACATTTAATCAAAATTATAACGAGCAGCGTTGCAAAAATAGTTTGTAAAAAATGTTCAAATAACTCGTTTTCAGAATTAGTGAGAATGGCTATGGAACCATATCATGTGCGTGCCCAACACGCTACTTGATTACTTTTTTTTTTTTACAGTTATGTTTTTATCCTGGAAACGCGGATTTATTGGATAGATTCAATATTGTAATTTTTCCCCCAAGATCGCCGTAAAAAAAAATATCAACTAAAAATTGAACCAGTTTCTCTACTAACATTTTTCTTTTCTTTTTTTGACAATATTTGTATGATTCGGGTTCATGTGGAAATGGTACTTTTCTAAACGAATTCACTCTTCCTTTGGCAACTTGAGTGCGTTAAAAAATAATATCATTGGAATCACAATCACGACCGAGAAAAAAAAAAATTAGACACAGTGCTCAAGACCTAATATGCAGTGTTAAATTACCGACACCGATCCTTAGTGGGTTATGGACACGTAAAACTACCGCGTTTTTCTGATAAGAAGCCCCCGGGTTTGTAATTTGTGTTTGCACTTGAAAACTTCTCATGTTGTAACTAAATAGAATCCCATGAGCTCCTTAACGGCAATAGGATTCGGCTACAATCATACGTATTTAATTAATGTGGCGTTATTTTAATTAGAAATATTAAAACAATAGAACAGTAAGTACAAAAAAAATGATTCTTGTTATTTAAGAATTATTCATATTAGTAATTTTTATTCAGTTTTGGATGAATTGTTGTAGTTCCTAAACAAAGGCCCATGAGCTTCAATTTGGAAATCAAGACCCCATTACAGGCCCAGATATTCCTGTATTTCAGTGGGCCTTCCAGTGGGTCCATCAGCTTATTATTATATTGAATGGTGTATAACTGGTCAAATAACCTTGTTTAACATATAGTCGGAGAACTGGTAGAATAACTGTTGTGTACAGTACATTCGAATACACTTTGTTTCCCCGGACAATGTGTTACATGTCATTTGCCTCAGATCGCTATAAAGTATGAGTGACATAGCTAAACCTTTCCAAAGAATTATCTGCCACCGTTCATTGTTTTAATAAAAAATAGTTCAGGTTGACTGCAGGAGATTGTTCGTCGCTGGGAAACTGAGTATGCAGTGTTTTTTATCGACTGAGCTAGCATGTGATCTGGGCATATTCAAAAATTACCGGAAAGCTTCTGCGGAACGATGATAGGCACACAGCTACAACCGTAGCTTGTACACCCTGAACCTTGAACTTGGTTGCTGCCTAACGCTTTACGGACGTACTATTTTTGAACTTTAAGATCCGAACCACCAGAGAGAGCAAAGGAAAAACACATATTACATTTCTATTCAAGTAGGCAAAATCTGAAGCTCGACTCATTCAGTTTAAGCCAAGAGCGTCATCATTAACGCCTCTTTTCGCAGAGGGACATCTGAGTGCGAAAGACCGAACGATTGTTAACAACCTTGTATCCAGTACAAGCACAAAAGTGTTGCACCGGAGATTAATTGAATGATTCTTTACTTTCCTGACTTGATACCAGGTTGATTTTCAATCTATAGTATTGTTATCAATCATTTCGAGGTTAGAACGACGAACGCGGGACTAAAACCGCCGAATGCCGATCAATAAAAATTACAATTACAATCGAAGTTTTACAGATATTCGGAAAAAAAGAAAAAAACCAAATACTACGAAAATACGATAATAATGTTTCTTACCGCATGGACGCGGGAATATATCAAAGGATCCCGCGGTAAGCGTGGATCGCGCGCCACCTGATTATCCAAGTTGTTCGTCATACTCGTCACACCGTTATCGCTCGTTCCTTGCAAAGGAATTATGTCGATCGAAGAATTCAATTTGCCCATTTTCTGCATCTTCGGGTAATTTGTTTTCGGAATATAAACGGAAAACACACACCCGCACCCGCACAAACCAACACTTTCTTCGATGCAACAATTTCTGTGTCCTACGTCGTGACGCGACTCTCGTGTTCTCTCCAGACGGATATGAAACGAATAAAAAAAAAGTAAAGGAAAGAAAAAAACCGGAACGAAATTTATTTCAGCGATAGTTCGACTGTAGTTTGGCGATTATAAAAATTTGAAAAGTCGGTAATGCTAGAAAGATTTGGCTTTATTTTAATTATATAGTACACTCGTTTTTTTTGTGTCTTTGTCTTTACGGTGTTGTGCTTACGACGGAAGTCGCCGGTTAACTTTATGAAATCCGGTTTTCGCAGTTGCGAGATACGCACAAAGCGCGTCACGGGCGGCACTCGCGACTAACGAATGATAAGATGGCGGTTAAATCGACACGACAATACATCCACGTCTTACTTGTTCCCTGTTTTGTGGTTCATTGATATATCTTCATTGGTGGCTTGTTTGGGTAAGCGCTTACTAACTTTTTTATTTATTTAGGTCATTTAAATTTCGTTTAGTTTTGGTGGGAAAAAAATGCATTCATAAGCGTAGGCTCAATTATTGACGTAGTTTCTCGTTTGAACCTCGTTTGAAGCACCAGAGATGAGAAGAGAGATTTTTGGTGAGCCGTATTTTGTCAATTCTCTTGTACTTCCCCTTCGTTGGCCGTGCATGGGCGTGATCTCGCGGTTGGTGAGTAGAAGTCGCTAGCGTTTTGGCTCGTTTACCGTATATGTACTGGAATCTCAGGTAGATTCGCAGCCGCGCTGAAACACGTGCGTGAGATGCATAGCTCGGAGTGGTGTGGGTACGTATTTATACAGAAAGGCTGCCTGAAAAATATAGTAGTAGAGGGAAGGATCTTCGACGCCACCGCGAATATCTCCTTGCGAACAGCGCCCTTCGCTTTCCGCGCAATAATCAGGGAGCATTGATGTATATGAGCCAAGAAGAACTATTTACACATCGACATATAGATATGGACTGCTAATGTCGCGAGAAAAAGTGACATTGCGATAGAAAGAAAGGAGACTAGGTCGGGTCTAAACCTCTCTTTCTAAAGTAAAGCTGATTGGTCGCAATCATCCACGATGGATGAGATGGAGAGAGATAGGCTTAGACCCATCCTAGTCTCCTCTCTTTCTAATGCGATTTAACTTTTTCTCGCGACAGCGGTCCATATCTACACTCGACTCTCTCTATAACGAAATTCGCTATAGCGAACGCTCCCTATAACGAACGCTCGATCGCTCTCCATAACGAACAGAATGCCTTCCCCGCTGCCCCCACTATTTTCTCGACAGAGCGTGCGTAAATTTAAATCAGTATCCCACATTGGTCGATTTGAATGATAAAATTCGTTTAAAATTCTGCTGCCAGCATGGAAAATAAATGTAAATGGTCGTTCTCAAGTCGTGATGAAATTTTAAACATCATGGAGTATAGAAATCGCAAAGATATTTCAATTGATTACAAACCTTTCGACTGATCGAATCCATACTTGCGTTGACAGTTAGCGGTTAAGCCCAGACCGGCTGGGATAGGCTGCATGTTGCTGCACAGACCATCTGTCAACGGAGCGACGCCATTGGTTGTGGACGTCCGAAGGGTAGGGGCCCCTCTCGCGTTCGTTATAGGGAACGGTTTGGTTCCGAGCCGTTCGTTATACGGAGAGTCGAGTGTATATGTCGATGGATTTACATGGAAGAACTGGGCTTATGGACGCCGTTTCCACGATTATTCGCATCCACGGAGGATTGCGCTTTCAACCACCAACGGATTTGGCGCTGTTTCACCGATCGATGTGCACGCATACACTGATATCTGGCTCCGCTCCGCCCGGCAAATATATTACATATGAGACGATATACCGGCGACAGGGCTGCGTTCCGAAACCTTACTCGAGTCAACTCGAGTAAGGTGCGAGTGAGATAGCGCCATCGAAGATTGCGGTGGAGCGAGAGAGATATTGAAGGAACGAGTTGTACTCGAGTTAGGTTTCAGAACGCGGCCCAGACGATTTGCGTGCCAAAATCGGACATGAGATCTGATCCTTCATGTGGATCTTTCTTCTTTCATATGAGCCGTTCTACCAGATCATGACGACGTTTGAACCAGCTATCGAAAATCATTAAGAGATTTCTTAATGGTTTTCAGAATGTTGTTCTTGACAATATACATGTCCATATTTTGTGCCTTTATTTCGGTTATAACCATATAGTATGTTCCGTGAAATTTCTATTTTTTTCAATTGAATTTTTAGCATCTTATCGAAAAACTAAATTTGTATTCAAAGTGTATATTTATGTAAAAAAAATTCGATATTCCGAAAAAAATATTGATTTTTATTTTGCATTAAACAAAGTTCTGGACATCAAACTTCAATTACAGATATCTATTTGTAAATCGTTACGTAAGTCTCAATATTTTTTTAATGTTATTTTCAGAAAGCTGAGAAAATTTTTCTAAAATATGTCAAATCCGTGTTAGGATTCACATAAAAACTGCTACAATAAATCATAATGCAAAAAGTCGATATAAATCAAATTGTCATTTTCTTTATTTAGAAATTACCTTTTACATAAAAATACAGTTTTTACTTATAATTACATTATCGTAAAAAAAAAGTTATACTTATATGGGTGATTCTCAAAAAGTTGGGAATAAAACGGGATATTTTTGGTCCATGCATTTTTTTTGTCGATATTTGGTATCAAAAGTGATTATGACCTTCGGTGGAACTGTAGATAATCAACTCTAGAGGGGTCAGCCAAAATAATGGTAAATATCCATTTTATAGCCGTTTTTAATTGGTGGAGGGCAGGCAAGTGTGACTAGGCACATCGAAGTGAAAATGAAAAAAAAAATTCTGTCAAAATATATTTCGCAGTTGCTTCAGTATCACGGACAAGACGTACTTCATAAATGAACTGGAATTTTGAAAAAAATAAACTCTTACTCAGCATAGCTGACATGAAAATGATAATTGAACCAAGGAAGTGAGGTCAGCGTACAAAATCGTGTATCACCATTAATTATTGCTCATTTGACAAAACCTCGTTGTGCTACCTTTCGATATACTACTTAAGAGTACATATTTAATTCAGGTCAGCAAGGAAAGTAACAATTTTGCAGCATACTCATAATTTACTTATGCGAATAATGAGCAAGTCATTTTTCGAACGCGTATTAATAATAATATGTATTTATTATTTCTGAGTACTTGCTCGATATGGTAACAAAGATAAACATTTTGATGCACTGAATCCATTCTTGCCCAGTTCTATCCTTTCTGTATAAAGATCCACAAATAATACATGTACATTCACCCGATTGACTTTCGTATCTTTTCTTTTCCATTCCTTTTGCTTTGGTACTTGATTTTGGTTCTTTCTTTTGGGACTCTGTCTTTGATCTACTTTTCTTTTCAGTCTTAGATTTTGTAATCTAATCGCCTTCGTTTGATCTAACATTTTCTCTTAAGTTTCTTTTTTTACGTTGCCTCTTTTCTTTTTCGGGTAACAGTTCTTCAGGTTCTATAACCAAATCGAACATATCAAGCATCCCATCAGGATAATGATAATAATTTAAAAAATATAAAAATAATATATAATATAAATTATCTTCGTCGTATCCGGGGGTTTGATTGGGCTGGGACTTTCGATATTACTTCCTTCCGAGGCTGACTCTTCTAAAACATCATTAACGTTAATTTTCCGTGCTTTCGAACATTTTACTACGCCCAATCGAAAGTGCTCGCACTCGTTGCTGCAAAAACAACTAACAGCTTTCATGACGACTTGCTG
The DNA here is from genome assembly GCA_963971145.1 of Sussaba pulchella. NCBI lineage: Eukaryota > Metazoa > Arthropoda > Insecta > Hymenoptera > Ichneumonidae > Sussaba > Sussaba pulchella. The sequence goes on along the minus strand of OZ020168.1, from coordinate 979,114 downwards.
CGGAAAGTATGCACTTCCCTGCACTTGGTGTTTGTGCAGAGTGCCCTTGAATGGAACTAAACTTGGCTGTTCCGTCGAAATTAGTTCTTTAATTTCGCTGTCGGTTACCGTAAACAGCGATATATGTGGGCATCGATCCTGAATGGTACAAGCGCCCGTTGCACTGATGATCCGTTTCGGTCCTGCTCCCCCGAGAAAACAAGCGAGCCCGACCGTCGACTTGTGCAATCGATGGCTCGACTTACGCACGCCTGCACAATTTTCATGATAACTCAAGAACCCTTGAAGATTTTGTATACTTCTTGAGCTCGAATTACAGGTAAGGTTTCAGAGATCATGCGTGAGAAATTTCAAACTTCTGAAATTTTTTTCCTAAGTTTGGCCATGAGTTGAAATCGAGATAGAAAATTTCGGAAAAATCTGATTTTAAAAAAAATCTTATTTCCACGCTATCTCAGGGCTCAGTGATTGAAATATTATTTGCAAAATATCAATGGATTCAAATATTCATGACCTTACCAACGGTGGTTCAAAAAAGTCTATAGCTTTATTTTTCGTGAAGTTATCGACCTTCAAAGACAGAAGTTATTTCTGCGCGCACGCCTCGCTAGTGTCCTAATAATACCCGACGATAGTGTAATTGTGAAGGAGATAGCTAAACTTTTCCGAAGAGCTCTACCACTGTTGATCTTTTCGATGAGAAATGCGAACGGTTGACTACAACGTTTTATCATCCAGATAATCCTATTCTCCCTTGTTCTGGAAGATCATTCGTGGCTGAGAAAAACCGCTTACAGTTTTTGTTACCGACCGAACACTAGCTAGCACGTCTTCTTGGAGTATTTTTAAATAACGGGGAAGCTTCTGTTGAATCATAAATGTTATGTTATATTTCTCTCAAGGGTTGAATCCATAGCACTAGATCGATGAGATTTAAATTCGTGTTACAAGTTTTAATAAAATATGAACAACGAATTGCTTTATTTGTTTACGGGGTGATATTATTTTTATTTTTTCGAAAATTGTATTTTCCCGATCTAACGTTTAGGTGAAACAACTTTTTTCTGTTTATTGTGTGAGAAAAAATAGCGTTTAACTCAAATCGAATAATGTTAGTGTCATTTGAAATATTTAGAATGCTCATTTTGTTCGAATTTCATTTGTTACTTGTATCGATCAAACACCCGTAGCAACCATTCTTGGGGTTCAGTACTCCGTAAAATAACACTAGTCTTTTCACATACAAAAAATTCGTCTCATCGTGTGCCTGTGTCATTATGTACATAATCTCGAACGTTAATAGTTTTTTAAATCGACTTGATAGACTTATACCGATTTGTTAATATCGTGACATCCGAACATTCATCATATCCGGCCTGTGAGTTCCCTATACGCCGTATGAATTGGAACCAATCCCTGAAATTTCGCTCTATAAACAGGTGATTTATAAGGGACAAAATGCATCAGAGCAAGAGTAACTCATCGCCCAGACTTATCATCGATCGAAGTCAAAGCACGGGTTCATCCCGATTGCGAGGTTTTCAATCGGGTAGGATACGACGCGGCCCGACGCGTGGACCTACCTCCATAATTCAGCAACGTAGAAACATCCGTGTCGTTTCTGACGGCGTTGATTTAACCCCAAAGATATTAAGCCACAGTTTGTACGCGGCCATTGATGATAAACAAACAACCGCTCTTGATGCAATCGGTATGAATAAAAACGAAAGCATGATGCAGCTTGCAATGATCTTGGCGAGTAACGGTGGGCCTAAAACCAGTTCTATGAGTCTCATAAGATCGTCATCGGTATACACAAACGTTTTACCGTCTGGGGAAATGATTGAAAGCTTGTATTTACCCGCTCAGGATGTAACCGGTTCACAACAAGATAACGACGTTGATCAAGCGCCCTCTCAATTCTGTTTACCAAGGTAAAGTGAATCATCCATAAACATTTTTTTCTTCAGCGCCATTTTGATTTTTGGGCTGCAGCCACTGAACACAATATAATTAATGTGACAGAAATACAAAATACACTATGGTTTCCCAATCATTGTTAAATAGCACGTGGCTTGTAATGCTGCTGCAAAAGCTTATGGTGTTCAGCACTCGTCATTGCCTTGAGAAGATGCATTCAGGGACGAACAGATTTCCTCATTTCTGACGCAACTACATCTGACCATATGTTTTTGAAAATCCCTCTGTAGATACGACTCTGGCACCTTCCATGTGGAGCCCGAAAAAGTTACGATAATCCTAAAAGAAACCGAAACGTTCTTTCTCTTCGAAATGCCACAATTGACCGAGGACCTTGATACGGCTGAAGGGCTCGCGGTTAAAGGAGCCAACGAGAGATATGATTACATCACCGTTGGTGCCGGATCGAACAGAAAACTCATGAACGCTGAGACTCAAACCCGTCGAATCCACGCCAAATCCAGATCGACCCATGCTGAGCGGCATAAGCGTCGAAATTTCGGAACCTTTGTCAACAATTGGGTCATGTACGACACCTATGCTGCCACTGAATTATTGACCGGTAATGACGAACATCGTGCGATTTTAATCCAACCGAATGAGCCACGAATTCCAGACAATCAGGTTTGAAATAATCTCAACGTTCATGTTTTTTGCAATTGTGCAATGACAACGAGACTAGCGATCCTTGAGATAATGTGCTTCTGCTCGGTTGGTAATAAAAACTGCAATACTTCGTTCTCGGTTGATTTTATGAATGGTTTTATGGATAAAAAACGAGAACGATTAATTGTATCTCTAATTTTTCAGTAAACTATTTTCCGTTTCTATCTCGCAGATGAATGGTAGTGGAGAACAACACTTCGGGAAAATCCTGGTATCTCCCTTGCTGTTATAGGAATCAGAGAAATACAGACGATATGTAGCACATTAACTCAACAGTTTTTTGTAACCACAATTCACTCATTTAATGAATCGTCCGACGACAATCCCTGAAGGTATCAAACAAATGAATCATTTGTCTTCAGGAAGCTCGTCACAAGTTTTCGAGGATCGAATCCCGCCTTAAAAACTTAAGTTTCGAAGATCAACTTGTTTCCATTTACGAGAAAATACAATTTCTCGAGGCCGTGAGAGTTATGGAACAAATAATATCAAGCAATCTGAACATTGTTGCGCAGAAACGTTTCAAAGATTTGATAAGACAAGATCCGTACAGTTTGAATTACGAATTGACTTACAGCCTTGATCTACTGTGGATCCATTCGTGTCCTATGACCGAAGGTCGAGAGGTGACCTGTTTCAAATGGAACCCGAAAAATGAAAATCTTTTGGTCGCTGGTTATGGTGCTTCGCTGTTACACAATAACGGTGTTTTGCTCGTTTGGTGCGCTAAGAATCCCAATTATCCTGATAGAATTTACAATTTTGATAGTCCAATATCTGACGCTGATTGGAGCAAAAACAAACCGAATCAATTGGCCGTTGGATTTTACGACGGTAGCGTCAAGGTCATAGATATAAGCAAGCGACATCTGGTGGTAATGAAAAAAAGTTGTCGGGAAACGTCACCGTCATATTCGCCACATTGGCAGGTTCAATGGTGGCCAGAGGACGAGCAATTCGATTACCAAGAACAAATATACACCGCTAATCAAGACGGACGGATATTGCGCTATCGAACGGGCGAGGATTTCACGTCGACGGAAATCCTGAGGGTACCGAGGATCGAAGGCAATATTGGTGGTGTGAAGAGAACAAACAATTGCAATATTTACGATATACCGATGTGCAGAAATCCTGGAGCGCTGTTAATGCGTCGGCACCCACAACTCAGCTCCATCTATCTCGTTGGGACGGAAGAAGGCTGCGTTCATCGTTGTTCAACGAATTATCTTCATCAACACCTCGAAAGTTATCTCGTCCACGATGGACCCGTATATTCGTTAGAATTCTCGCCATTTTGTTCAAAAGTATTTTTGACCTGTGGCGCCGATTGGTGCACCAGAATCTGGGTAGATGGAATTGACGTACCGCTCATTACACTTTCGACAGTGATGTCGTGCGTTCGTGGCGCCGCCTGGTGTCCGACGAATTCCACTGTTCTAGCTAATATCGTCGACAACGAAATATGCATCTGGGATATAAAGAGAAAGACTTACAGGCCTACATCGATAACCGTTTCCCAAAAAAGTCACAGATTTGTGGGACTTGAGTTTACGAAGAATGGTAATCGGCTTATTGTTGCGGACGTTGAAGGCAACATTTATATATATAGTCTCGAAGGCATGCCGTTTCCGCCCTTCGATCCGACGACCCTGCTCGTCAAATCTATCGAGAAGGCTCTCGTAACGAAACCGAAACTTTTGCGAAAACTCAGGAAAATCGGCCGTCCATTTTGATTTCTATTCTTCTTCAGGACCAAGGTTTTCAGATTCATTTTGTAGAAGCGATTTATGAGATGGACGTGTATATGGTCTGCAAATGATGTCACTCGCGGCACTGGTTCAGCATCCGACTAGTTGTGAAGTGCGCTGCGACAACACAATACGAGAGCAATTGATCTTGGTAAAATTAGCGGTTAAATTAACGTTGCGCATTAAAAGAAAACAGATTAGAACAACCGAAGTTTCCGAAAGTATTATCTTGCCCGGATTTATTACATGTTCAAACTGTACTGGAACCATGTTAAACTCCATGTCGATATCTCGACCATCCTAGAGGTTGCATGCATACGCCGCATCGTCTACATGAACTTGTTGAAAATAAACTTTTAGATTTTTGGGTGACTTTTTATTGACGCGTCGATCGTGCGCCTCATCTTTACTATTCATGGGAAAACTGGTCTATAATATTGCGTTCAGGCCACGATCGTACATACAGGTCCGGAAGGAGCGTAGTCTTTTTAAGAGGATGGACCACGGTCTTACATACAGGTCTGGCAACAAAGCCGGATCTCAACGGTGCCGTATGACTTGCTTACGAATCCGGAACTTTGTCCACCGCCCGTCGCTTCGGTCGGAGGACTATCCCCAGCTACAGCGTTCTGTGTTCTCCTCTTTGCTTGCTATTACTTCTCTCGTGGTGGTGTGAAACCGCGGTCTTACATACACGGTCTTACGTTTTATGTAAGAACGTCTTATTTAGTTTTCAAGAAATGTTATCGATTTGTCGGAATTTGCCGATGATTAGTAGCTTAATGGGGAATATTATCAAACCCAACCGAATAATTCTTTCATTCCAAATCTCATTATCTGAATCTATCAATGTATCATATTACATACTATTATCATTGGGCTGTGCGGGAAAAAAGCACGATTCGACAAAGAAATACATTTTAATACACAGAAAAAAATAACTATACAGTTCTAAATAAAAAAAATTATGATCACATTTTTGTGGATTCATTTGTAGTTTTTTTCCTTTTGCGGCACATATTTCCATCCGGCTTGAACGTCGGTGAAAATGGTAAATACGTTGTCCATTTCCAGCTGATAAGGGCGAAAAACATTTATGAGTTGTAAACCATTACAAATACAAAATTTACATATATCCGTTGAAAAGAAGAAAAAATGAACGAATAGAAATTTAATTGTAAAAATTTGATTCTTTTGTCAATGTTTAAAAAAAAGTTTCAATATTCAGCGATACATGCAAAACTGGAAGATGTAATGCTTTGAATGTTCTATGACAGCTCAGTCGGTATATCACAACGCCGTAAGGTGTTGTACGAAGTACGAAGGAGCTGAATTTTCCTAACTTGTTTGCCATTTTGTTTGCCACGACTTTAAAAGATAGTAGCTCCGTCAAAAATGAAGCTACAGAATTTTCATGCCGACCATCGCGAAGCTTACTTGATTCTGCGTTGAATGAAGTTCAATTGAGTGGGGTCGGACTTCTGCATCCCGAGATATCACGTGAGGAAGACAAAAAAATAATTCCAATTTCGACAGAATTTCCTGCCCCAATTTGACCCATGGCCGGTTCTAGAAAAAAAATTTTGACGATCTTGAAAAATTCAGGAAGCATCGTTAAGACTTCAGCTCTCGATCCGTCGTAGAAAAATCGAAAAATCTCAACGGGTTTTTGAGATATCAACTTATATGTGTGAGCGTGCAGAATCCACAAGACGACCGGCGGTAGCCCAACTTGAGGGTCTCCGCGAGCGCTTCGCTTACCACGCCAGGGGGGAATATCAAGTAGAGGCTTGCGTGAACTACTGTTACTCTACTCAAATTTTTTATCCTTGATTAATTTTTAGTATACTCACTAAATTATCTTACAAATGTGCTGGGGACCAGTAAACGAAGATAATTTAGTGAGGATACTAAAAATTGACTAAGGATAAGAACTCTAAGTAAAATAATATTAGCCCACGCGAGCCCCTACTTCATATTCGGCCCTGGCGTGGTAAGCGAAGCGCTCGCGGAGACCCTCAAGTCGGGCTACCGCCGGTCGTTTTGTGGATTCTGCACGCTCACACATATAAGTTGATATCTCGAAAACTCGTTGAGATTTCTCAATTTTTCTTCGACTCATCGAGAGCTGAAGTCTTAACGATGCTTCCTGCATTTTTTCAGATCGTCAAAAATTTTTTTCTAGAACCGGCCATGGGTCATGGGTTGGGGCAGGAAATTCTGTCGAAATCGGAATTATTTTTTTGTCTTCCTCACGTGATATCTCGGGATGCAGAAGTCCGACTCCACTCAATTAAGCTTCATTCAACGCAGAATCAAGTAAGCTTCGCAATGGTCGGCATGGAAATGCCGTAGCTTTATTTTTGACGGAGCTACTATCTTTTAAAGTCGTGACTGGTTTTTGGTTGGGCACGCGATAAGTGGTTTGATACTACGTAGCTGCGTGTATTACCGACCGAGCACTAGTACATAGTCTCCAAAGCCCGGCAAAACCATTAAAAAATCACAGTAACTAACGTTCTCAAAGTCGCCATCCCCACTGGGAAATCGAAAGTATTGTACAGATCACCATTTTCCGGTTCATTTGCATTCTCTGGTGTATCCGCATTAAGAGCCATTTCCTTAGCCCAAGCTTCTAAACCACGTTCCTCGTAAGTTCCTGTAGAAAAATGAAAACAAAATTGTACCTCAAATGAAACGTACAGCAATATTGTCCACCACCTGTTTCAATAATACCGGGAATAACGTTGTCCAAAAAACAACCGATGACACCGCCGACAAGAATGGTCGTGCTTAGTAGAACACTTAACACTCCGTCAACGACATCGTTTCCCGTTTGTATTACGCCCGAGTGTTTAATCATCCACTTCGACAAAACCTACAATAAATACGATTGATTACGGGATTCAATGGACTCGTTTTTACGTTTCAAGGTCCAAGACATTATATTCAGTTAATATTTGAACTGATTGTTATAAGTTGACTCATTCTTATGATTCTAGTTCATCTGAGAACGGCAAGTTTCCCCAAATAAACTGATTTTTTTGCCACTTTTGATCGCTGCAAATGAAGATATCGCAATGAGAAAAATCAGATCTAATGCTGGGATGATCTAATGCATGCGATAACTCGAGAAATTGCTAAAAATTTCTATTTGTATTTAAGAAGTTTGAGAAAATATCCCGTTTTGGCTCACTGAATAGCCTCTAATGTACCCCTTGGCCTTACAGCCTTAATGTAAAGTCCGTTATAATTCACAACTAACGACTGTTATTTCAAAAATAAATATTGCGATGATACTTGCCAATGGAAAGAACATTGAAAATCCAAGAATGTACAAGTTTCTTGGAGAATTCAAGTCTATGTATTGGAGCGCCGATAATCCTGGGAACAAGGTTATATGTAAATCAATGCCACGATGAATTATTCATATTTAGATAATGCAATCGAATTACGCTGGCGAATAATTGTTCAATTATTTCCATATACATATAATAATGAAGAATGTATTCACCAAAGGCCGCTATCATGCCGAACATCACGCAAAATATACCACCGATTATTGGATCAGGAATTATAATAAAAACAGCTCCAAACTTGCTGATTACTCCTTGAAGAATCATCAACCCGCAGGCCCATTGGATGACTCTTCGACTGCCGACTTTCGTTACACCTGGTTTTTAACACGTTTGGGAAACAAAAACAATAAAATTGCATATATTGGTACGCCGAAGAACTTTAATAACGTCGTTTCCAATTCTGCTTTTTACGGTACTTAATTCAATTTGCAATATCTGATCTTGGAAATTCTCGTCTTTTTAACGTCTGATGTTTAGGCGGTCATACTTGGGACGGCAATTTTTTGAGCTAAAAATTCGGGTTTCAATTGCGAATCGTTGGTTTAAAAATCCGAAGAGATCATAGTCGAGTCAAATAAGTAGAAGTGATATTTTTAAATAAAATTAAGGATTTGATAGAAACTAAGAAATCCGGGAATCCCCAAATAATCGTAAATACACATTTTTTATTAAAATCGGGTGTTTTAAAACTTCGAATGCATTTACTCCGAAACCTTCAAAAACTATGACAGCTCTGAAATAGATGTTTTTAAGCCATCAGTATAATTCAGCCCTATTATTTAATTTTTTTTCAAATTATGGAAATTTCATTTTTTCTAACAAGAAATTGTCAGAGAAAAAGGCTAATTGTAGCGACTTCGACATTAAATATCGAAATGGCTACTAATTCGCTAATTTTCATCGTGGAATAATTATCCGTACCACTCGAGAATGTTTCGTACTAACTAAAAATCTGCGACTGTTCCGAAATACTAAAAAGAGCCTTCCACGATCAAGCAGTATTTTTTTTCCTCATCGATCAAAACGTATACTATTTTCGAGGATCGAAATAAAAAGAATTGATATCGTGTTTTGTATAGGGCTCAACTGATGTTAACCCTTTTGCGGACGAGTGGCGACTCTGGGTCGCCACTACGCACAGCTTTCCCTTAATCGTCGTCCGCAAAGGATTAATAAACCGAAAAAAAATCGAGAACGATCATCTAGGTAATTCATTGATAAAAATTCCTGAGGATCAACAATTTCCCGGGCACACTGAATCCTACTAAAACGATCCCGTAAATTTACCGATCACTACATATTATTAGTATATAAAATTCTACATCAGATTCTTAATTGTTCCTTTAACATGCCTTTGAGACATTAACGAGTCATCAATGGTAAAGCTTTTTTTTTGTCTGGCTTTAGTTTGAATCAATCTTTCTTCATTTACGTTTTTTAATATTTATGAGAGTATCTGAAATCGACAACACATTGATACGTACCGATTGTACCGACATTTTCACCAAAAGTATTGGTGCCATTTCCGCTTCCCCAAAGCCCGGCAAGAACAGTCCCGACTCCCTCTATAGCAATTCCCCGATTGATAGCGTGAATGGGTGGTGGCGTGGCTCCTAAAATTCATAGCAATATCACTAGATTTCATTACGAAGTTCACTACAAGGTACTAGAATTTAATGTAAAAATCGCTTGATGGTATTTCAGTTTACTACATATTTACTATGAAGTACTAGAATGTACTAAGTTCGAATTTTACTTGTATTACTGTGAAGTTTTTTACAAGCTATCCTTGACAGATATGATTTTCCATCCTAAGACATGTCCCTACAGTGATACATTAACATGGTTGATGTATCACTGGCCCTACAGTTTTTGTAACGGTGGGTTCCGAACCACCGGGAACTAGAATGTACTATAAAATTCATTATAAAGTACTAGAATTTACAATAAAGTATTTTATAAACTGCAAAAATTAACTGCAAAGTATACTATGAAGTACGATAATTTACTTAATTCTAGATATTACCACACATGCGCGCCGTAGTAGGATAGTAGCTGATTGACTCAACCGTACATGCCAAAACTCCGGCGAGCATTCCCAAAACGCCGGATAAACTAACAGTAGGAGTACCCCATTGTCCTGGATACGGCAAACGGAACCACGGGGAATCAGAAATAATTTTCAATTTGGTGTCAGCTCGACCGGGATGTCCCGGTGGCAAGGCATCGGTAATCGTTAGGATGGTACAAATCACCCACATAACAACGATTGTGAGCAGGACCTGTAAGAATGTTTAGAAAAAGCGGTTTTCTGAAACTTCTAGAAAAATCAGATTTTCAAACTTTGAAAACTTGATAAAGTTCCACGTTTCTTAACGTTTCTGCAATATTTAAGGATGTAAACGGAAAATCTAAAATATCTACCCTTTACCTACATTTTTGAGGTTTTTTACGTTTTTGGAACCTTTAAAATTGCAAAACTCATAACATTGTTGGGACCTTTAAAATGTTAAAAGTTTCTAACATTACTTAGAGATTCGAAAAGAATAAAAGCGAGGAAAAATTTATTTTCTCAATTTTTCACAAATGTCGAATTTCTAGAACTTCAAAAATTTAATAAATATGTCAGATGTATAACATATCTGAAAAATATTGAAAACTCATGAATATCTGGTATTCCTTAAGTTCCTAAAATTTTGGAATCGCTGAAGTCACTAAAGTGTAAACATTTTCACCATTACTAGAGTATCAGAAAGCCAACGTGCAAAAAATTCAATTTTTTCAAACCCTTTCTAACCCCTGCCCATGGCCAGAAAGCGGACCCCGTTCGACGCATGTATCACATCACTTTAAAAAACCGGATTTCTAAAACTTCAAAAACATTATAAATTTCCAAGCGTTGGAAATCTCTCCAACATCTAAATATGCGAATGAAAGTTCTGAATTATCAATAATTTCCGAGATGTCTGAGATCTCTTAGAATTCTGAAATTGCTAACACACGGGAGGAAAAATCATTTTTCTAGAACTTATTAAATTTCGACGAACGTCCAAGATGTCTACAATATCTGAAACGGTCTTACCGGAAATAGTTTGAACAGGGCAAACCAAACGATTCGCAATCCTTCGCCTTTTCTGTACACAACAATGGGGACCTCAACGTTGACGAATACTTGCGAGTACAGTGTTAACATCAGTATTGTCCTGCGATACATGAAAGTCATACTCAGTTAATCGTGACGTTCTTCGTTATTCTTGCCGTTCTTAAGTCAAATAATTTAGTTGCACGCTCATCACCCTGCGGCGATTCCCCAGTGTTGGGACGCAGCCTCTGCGGCATTTTCGAAAAGCGACAATCCAACGAGAGATACGGTTGGCACGATGGTCAGCGGTGTCACGAACTTGAGTAACCATCCGACGATACCTAAAATGCATTAAAATATACACCGACATTAGTACAAAATTTTTCAGAATCTGTCATTAACGTTCTTAATTTCTTGAATATGTGCCGATGAATAATTAATATTTATCAGGATGACGCAGACAATTGGAAAAAAAAAAAATTGAATTAATTGGTTTGCAACCAATCAAGTTCTTATCAGGCTTCAAATTATTTAAAAAATTGAACTTCGAATCTAGAATTCCTGAAATTGGAAAGAAAGGGCACTTTTGGTGAGATTTTATATTTCGATCTACCTCCGAAACCAATGATGACTTGAAAGAGAGCCGAAATTGCAATTGCACCAGATAATTCTCGCATTCTCAATTGCCAGAGTTCGGTGCGATCCTCGTCACTCATAGCGTCCAAAACTTCGGGATCCGGGCATTTCCATTGCGGGAGATTCAAAATTGCCAGAGTCGGTACCAAGAAAGATATGGTTCCGCCCTGAACGAGAGGGAGCCTGCCATTGAACAACAGAACAAATAAAAATGGTAGATCTCTAAAACTTTAGAAAGAAAAAACAATTTCAGGGACTACGTTTTTTCGTAATCATTCAAACTATGCTGTTGTCGAAATCGGGCTGTTCCGATTTCCCGATTATGAGTTCCCAATTCCATTTGGAATTTGCAAATGATTGAATGACAAATACTAATTTCAGTGGAAATTTTTATTAAAGAGAAAATATTAGAGTCCCAAAAGAAAAATATATTAAAAATTTAAGTCATCTGATAATCCTTCAAGGAATCAATGTTTGCTTAATCCATTATGAATTTAACCCTTCAGGTACGAGCGCTCTTTCCGCCGCGACACTTCCGCTGTACGAGGTGCCCCGCCGAAAAAGCACATGGTCAGTCCTCCTTTGGGTGAAGACATTCCTAATCTTATATATGATCTATGCTTAATAAAACAATGCTTTCTTCCAAGTGTTGTTCGTAACTTTAATATTAAGAGATAGTTATACAAGAAAATGCTACGTGGATGCGGGGTATATCCGGCACTCGCTCACACAGGTCATCAGATGGATGCCGGATATTTGCAAGAGAAATTTGCATCTATATTTCAGATCTTAATTTGATTTCAAAGTCGAGAACAAATTCCAATAAAAATTAGCATCTACATAAGATCTGAAATGGAATTCGGATCTAAATGTGGATTTGTACCGAAATTGAAATTTAAATCGAAATTTGCATTAGGACTTTAGGCATTAGGACCAAATGGTTTTTTCACACTAGCAATTGTTATAATGCTGGGGCACATATTTTAGCCACACGCACGGCTCATGTGAGTGATTGATGAATTCCTGAACCTATAGATGACACGACACGTTACATGATTTACCTGCAACCGAAAGTCGTCTGTACGAATGTAACTATTCCCGTGACGAGTATCATGGTGGAAATTATGTAACTTCTCGATGGATCGTCTTTTGCCATGCAGAGTGCGGGTGTCAAAATAAACGGAATCGATACTATGGCACCAATCATCGTTAGGTAATGCTACAATCATTTTGTAAATCCGTAAAATTAGTAACGACGATGTACAAAATGTTTATAAGAATTTAATTTCCAGTTTTTTAAATAAAAATTAAATGTTTACTTCTAGAACAAATATTGAAATCGTCAGTGTTCGATAAAAAATAAAACTGTAAACTTATGATAAATATTATTTTTTTAATTTTTAGAATAAATGGATTAATGCAAATGTTTTAATAGAAGAGAAAAATTATTTCACTATCTTCTTTGGTTATTTCCATCAGTTCTCGAATATATGTACGATATATGCTTTGATTAAAAAATGTCTGTTAAGTGCCACTTCTTTTAAGTAAGCTATTGAATGTTTGAACATATGTCGGGTATTCAAAATTTTGTTCACGTCCGAGCGAATCCTCGGCAAACCGGTTTTAAAGCAGAAAGTAGCCGCAAATTGGCTGCTTGTGTTTTGACCAACGATGCGATACCTGGAGTGCCATAAAAAGACACAGATACCACGGGGGTACGTCATCAATTCCATAAGTCAGCTGAGGATTTTTATTCTGTGATGGTTTTGTTGTCTGATTAGCCGCAGCGACTTCTATGGACTGCAACAAAAAAATAAAGTAGTGACAAATAATCATATATAATACAATAATAATATAAACTACCATTTGTATAAGCATCTCTATAATATCGGCATATTATCTATCTCTATATTTCAGAGAAAGTGTACTGGTCCACTGATTGACTAATTGACTCATTAGCACCCCGCTCAAATCATTTAAAACAACAAAGTAAAGTTTGAAAGACATTTTCTTTTCATGGCTCCAACATGCACTTAGAAGGGATTTCTAAAAATTCCATCTTTAAGTGTGTGACAGAGGGGATACCTCGATCCCAAAAACTATTAATGCTACAAGTGAGAAATCTTTAATGTGACGTGCGACATGTTTCTTACTCGCAATCATTGTAGCGCAGTCGATGGCGCACATTACTTTAAAAATCAAAAAATTCTTAATTAGTGATTTTCCGATGAAATGGTTAAGTGGGATGGAACGGGAGTTTAATTATTTTTGTATCAGTGATTATATCCCAACAACCAGAAATATTACAGACGTGTAAAACTTGGTTTTCAAGTTCTGCTTCAAAAATGAAAAAATATGTGATTCACTATTCTTGGAAAATACATTTTCGGGGGGTGGAAAAGAGGAGTCAATTATCTTATGAAAAAACCAATACCTCTAAAACCAGAGCTATTAGGAAAGTAAAATATAATATTTCAAATTGACATTATCAAGAGACTTTCCGTGGCGAATTTTTTATTCCTAACGTCATATTTTTTAATAGATAGGTATTAATAACTTTATTGTCCATCTCATTCTCTGTTTGCAATTACAACCAAAAACAAATCCTGGCAGCGTATTAATTGAACAACCATCTCAGTTTTTTTTACCAATACGTCCCGAGTAATATCCGGATTAGAAATTGCTTATTGCGGCAAAACATCAGCCTGTATATTCTATTTCGTAGAATTTGAGAACTAAAACTATCTGAATTCATTAATCGACTGTTCAAATCAACTTCTGCTTAAGATGTTCATCAAACGCATATTTTAAGAAAACATCAAGCAAAAAAGTCCTACGAAAATGCAGTGATAAAATATAAATAAAAGATCATAAAATCTCATTATTATTATTATTACTATTATTGTTGTTGTTGTTGTTCTTATTAACACAATTTATAATTTTTTCACCCACCACTTCGGACAGTTCCATCGGCATATCCGGTCAATGAAGAAACAAATACACAAAATCATAAAGTTTCCTCCACCACCTTTTTCCTTTATTTAAACTTTTTTATTTTTTTAACTAGTATCGAATCACAGATATCAAGAATTACATCGATGATGCTTGACCGACTTTGCGTAAAATACCGCTCGAACTGTTGTCGCTATCCTGAACCACCGAAGCAAACGATTTGTATTTCTAGCGACTGAGCTTGAATAAGCAGTTAACGATAGGGCTAATGAATGTATACACTTCTTGTATCCTTGCTACAACAGACAAAACCCCACTCATTCCCTCATCCGTCTACGTCTTTGGCCAGCTCATTGAATTTTAATATATATCTCCCTCTCTCTTTCTCTCCGTCTGTTATCGTCGGCTTTGTCGAGTGCTTCAGAATCTTATGAAGAATTTGTCGCCTCAAATCTAAGAACGTCAGCTTAACCAGGCAATAAACGACGATCTCGTCATTGGCTACAACCAGAGATCGTGAAGCTGAGCCAACATTTTATATGACGTTACAGATATATAGAATTGGGTGATTCTACTTTGGGTTTTTTTTTCAAATTTTGGTTGCGCCTAGTTCGCAATCGATTCCAAAGACGAAAACAAGAATATTAACCCTACATTGACCTTTCTAGTCCAAATCTTACTACGTGCTGAATCGCGGTGAAGTTTCTCGTTTAAAATACATGCCGTTTTTCTATTTTTCGGTAATTATATTGGCGGCGCCACTAATTATTCCTGAAAAAATTCAATACCATATTAGATGAATAGTATGAACTTTACTTTGACGAGAAAAATATATATCTATGGGTCATTTCATGCCAGACTTAAACCGTGCCTCTGCCGTTTATCATCAACAATTTATTCAAATAATTAAAAAATAATCAGTATTTTTGAAAGGCCGAGGGCTCTACGTTGAAGCTGGTTAATTAAGACGGTTATGCAGAGTATTTTACGTTAATTATAGGAGGGCTCAGGCGCTGAACCTGAAATATTCTGGTTATTTCAAAATTATTTGAATAAATTCGATGATAATCGTGTAAACTTGACATAAGATGACCCTTGCAACTATCTTATCCCTGAAAGAAAGTAGGGTTCATACGCGTTAATTTCATATGTAATTGGATTTTCTCAGAAACAATTAATCACCCCACCTATATTATTGACGAAAAATATAAGAATTGCATTCATTTCAAACGGAACACTTTACCTCGAATCGGCGCGTAGTAAGAATTGGACTAGGAACATTCGAACAGGGTTGACATTTTTTATTTTTTTCAAATTATCAATTAAGACTTAGGTGCAATTGAAATTCGAAAATGACCCGAATAAAAACCACCCAATATATATATGTACAAATATATATTTCCTCTCTCGTGTAGATTGCACGACTTGAGCCGTTCTCATTATCAAGGCCACATTACTCGCTGTTGTATAAACAGTTCTGTTTTAATTTCATTTTTTCTCTTTTTCATTTATCGTTTTTTTTTAAATTGCCTTCCGAGTTGTTGAAGACTAGGTGGTTAATAAAATCTATGTGATTAGCAAGTTACTGCGGTCACAGTAGTGTGGAATGGGCGAGCATACAGTAGTGTGCGTTATTTGTGATTGAGGATGTGCTTATCCTCAATCACAAATAACGCACGCATGTGCTTATGCATGGATAATTATTAAGTGGCTTGGGTAAGGTAATTTGAGATTACCGTTGTTGAATTCACGTCTCGCGGCAACAATAGATCGGTTTCGTGATAAGCCTTTCAACACTTTTCAACAGCTGGCGAATGAGCTAGATCGGAGTATATATGAGGAATTATAGCAATAACCCGCTACTTCGAACAGTTGACCAACATTTTCTCCCCCCACGGTTTTTACATCAACAAACGTTGAAAATAAAGAGACACGTGTTTAGGATTTTCCATTTTGAGCGCTCGATATTGACATATAGTGGAATGAAGTGTTTCGATTATTGTCAATATTTGGTTGTCCAAAACGATCTATCTTAACAACGGTCAGTAACAAATTGTAAAACCAACTGTGTTTTTCCTTTGTTTTTGCTCGGGCTATGTGATAAACATATTTATAATTATGTTGCACCATTCAAACAATTATCCATCAACAATCAATCACTTAAAAGCTGTATAACTGAAAAAACCCATACTTAATTATTTTTTTAAAATGTTTTGTTGATTCCTTGAACAATAACAAAAAGTTTCAGGCCTCGCTTAACTTGGACAGAGGCTTTGTTTGGAAGGTACAGCTTTTTTCCCGCGTAAATAACGTTTAAGGACATTTATATAGTCAATCTAACCAATATAACTCAACAACGGTGTGATAAATTAAGGGACGAGGTATGTTTTCTTTTTATCTTTGTACACGCTATATAATGAAAATATTTACAATTATGTTGTACCGTTGGAACGATTTGTAATTAACAATTCATGACTTAAAATTTAATATGACTTTAATTTGTATTTCGAAAAATATATTTTTTTCTCTATTCATTTTGTTTCGAAGTTCTTTCAACAAAAACAAAAAGCTTCAGACTTCGTAGAAGTTGTTTGACGTTGCGTTCGGAAGCGATACGTTCCCGAGTCGAAATTTCTGGTCTCCTCCCGGCCTCCGTTACTACCAATTCCTTCGATCTTGGGGATGCCGACGACTGTTCTACTCTTCTACTCGCCTACCGCTCTACATGCGAAATGAACCATCGCTTTCGAAGATTCCCACCATGGAGACTAGAGGTACCTCTAGTCTCCATGATTCCCACACCCTTCGACAATCCGTCTCCACTCCCCGCGACTCCATCTCCACTCTAGGCGACCCTGCGCGACCCTCCCACGGTCAAAGTCGGCCTATTCGCATACTCTTCGCGAGCCTGCCTAGCCGAAATGATCTGCCCCAGCCGCGTCCGCCCTCCTCAATCTCTTCTAATCCTGGCCACCCTATAGCCCAGTCAAATTAGACCAAAAACAGGCCGTAAACGAAAAAATTCGTAACGGATAAATCTTTTCATATTTTGTTAAGGGGGGTCACTGGTAGTCTAAATTCCGGTTTTCGGCCTAAAAAACGCGATGCTACGTCGGCCATATTGAATTTAAAGATAATCCGTTTTTGTCGAATAACTCGCCCATTTTCAACTTTTGACTGAAAATGCATGAAACAAAAATTTTAGGAAATTAAATTTTCTACAACTTTAGTTATTAAATTTTTTTCTCTATTATCGATATTTTTTTACTTTACCGCGTCAATGGCAGGAAGCCATTTTGTAGAAAATAAAATTTTTAAACTTTAGTTATATTAGCATTTTTTGTCTGCGATCGATATTTTTCGACTTGAGTTGAAAAATAGAAGTAAATTTTTTTTGTATCGCATTATCTCGTTGATTTCTAAGTTTACCGTGTTTATGGTTTGAAACAATTTTGTAGGAAATAAAATTCTCTACAACTTTAGTTATTAGAACTTTTTGTGTACGATTGATATTTAGTCGAAAAATTTCAGTAACATTTTTGTCATCGCATTATCTCGTTTATTTATAACTTTACCGCGTAAATGAGTGAAAACGATTTTGTCAGGAATGAAATTCTCTAGAACAATAGTCATTTGCATTTTTTTTTCGACGATTGATATTTTTCGACTTAAGTTTTTAAATCGGAGTAAATTCTTTTTAATCGCATTATCTCGTTCATTTATAACTTTACCGCGTAAATGATTGGGAACAATATTGTAGGGAATAAAATTCTCTGCAACAATAGTTATTTGCATTTTTCGTTTGCAGGGACAAATTGGAGTTCGTTAGAATTGCTACTGGCGTACGACTAAAAGTAATGATGTTCGGAGGAAACAGTTGGAGTACGAACCAAAGTTGCGGAGAATTTTATTCCCTACAAAATCGTTCTCACTCATTAACGCAGTAAACTTCCAAATTTTCTATAAACTATTTTCTATTTTTTTTTGTTTCTTGTGGAAACAATGTTTGGAACACAAACGAGAAAAATGAAAAATACTTTCATTGGCAGCTGTGAAAATAATTGACAAACAATCTGGAAAAAAATTGGGAATTTGTTCTTCAATATGCACTTGAAGCTGTGTAAATTTCATAATGATCCTAGATAGTGAAGCCCAAACGTTGGTGATAATTGGCGTTTCTATGCTCACATAATCAAAAGCAGTGGAACTCCAGTGGACCAATAACGGAGGACTTAAAATATTTATACGAGGAAACATTACGATAAAAAAAACAAAGATCGTAGTGAATCCGATTGTCGAAAAGTTTGTTAAAACTCATAAAGGGGGGGAAGATTAATTCAAAGGGGCGCAACAACTCAAATGGGAGAGACGAGGCCCGAGTATTGCAATCTCCTGGTGGTAGGAGGCGCTCATGTCGCGTCTACGGCAGCGCCGTTCCCAGGCCGCTTGGCTTCTGCCTGTCAGTGCATGTCAATGTGTCAATTTCCATTTGGCCAGGGCTTCGTGAGGTTCTGACCGCTTGAAGTTTTTTTATTTGGAAACTTATTTATTATTTTTTCACACATACCATTCATCTAGGATTCATAGAATAGTTTTTGTGGCGCGTGGATTATTACTGTCTTCAAAACACCAGGTATACACGGTTGTTAACACTACATGTTTACCAATCATAACCTACAAAAGTTGTTATGCCTTCAGAGTTTTAGATTTGGTATCATTTCTTTTGACATTATTACTCCTAGAAAACTGACTGAATTAGCCTACTAGTTATATATAATCAATTGCCAATTTTTTTCTCATTAGTATCAACAATGGTCTGGAATTGCGCTGTAAAAGGCTGCACTGCGAGTGGGAGTCAAAGGTTCAGATTCCCTTCGGTGCATTCACAGAAAGATCGATTTTTGAGATGGTTAGCAGCTGCTGGTAATCCTGACATCTTGTGTTTTTCACCCGACAAACTCAGAAAAATGCGTGTCTGCGGGCTGCACTTCGAACTCAAATACATGCTGCAAAAATGCCTTACTACTACAGCGGTACCTACCCTACATCTGCCAGGTAATTTACTATTTATTTCAGACGATCTGCATAATTCTTCCAATTTTTTGTAGTAGATAGATAAGCATTCATATCGTGCTGTTTTGATTCATGTACAGATGCAGTTGACGTCAGCATTTATGAAATGCTCTTGAACGAGAACAACAATTCTCCGGAAATGAAGTTTGATCAAGAATATCTAGCTGTCGATGCTGATCGCATTCAGGGATGTACGGTGACTAGCATTCCAGAAGCGAACCCTGTACTCCAGGAGGAGAGGGTTGGAAGATCTTCTACGCCAGTCTCAACTGTTCGGAATGACAAAAAAAAAAAAAGTGAGCAAGGTATGGATGCGCTCACATTTAATTCTCTATTTTGTGTTGACATTTTTTCTGTACCTGTTCGTAAGAACTGCGCGTAGTTGTCCTAACGGACACATCAGCATCGCACAGTAAATCTTTTGGCTCCAATATACATACAAAACTACAGTTGATAATAGTCAATAGCAAATTTTATTGTTTGTTTTATATATTTTTATTTATTTTTATTTTTTTTAAATCACTGCTTTCTGTTTTTTACCAACTCTTTATGTCTTGCACAGCGAGCCCGCTCAGGTTGTTCAATCTGTCAAGGAAGAAGCTGCTGTCACCAAAGGAAAAAGAGCTCTACAACACTATCACGCGGCTAAGGAAATCAGCAAGAAAGGCGCAAAAAAGGAATGCTGCCTTAAGATCACGTGTCAACCAGCTGGAAAAAATGGTGCGAGAGGGTGCAAAGCGCGAAAATATTCTCCGACTTTACTCGTCGTAGCGATGACATTGAAGCAATATCACCAGCCGCAATATCCCAATGTTAGCTGTATCATCAATTCCATTTATTCTTTCATCTGGGATATCAAAATGGATTGGGGCTTCTTGGAAATCAGTGCTGGAGAAAATGGATTTTCGCGGGAAGAAGTCATCTATTCGTCAGCTGTGAGTATATAGATTTGAAGGATATTCAAACCCATGAAGTACAATAAATAAAAATACCGAAATACAAGAAGACGTCGGTTACAAAATTTTGAGCTCGATTATTGTGAGATTTTTATTTTTATTGGAAAAAAAATTTAATATCCAGTGTTGTTATCGAATAATTGTTTACTTGCGTAATAAATGCTTTATAGGCGTGGAAATATAATACATTCAACATTATCCCTGTAATTCATAGTATTTCCAGGGTTAACCTGAGTCCTCAGGTCATTAATTTCTTCCAATTAATCACACCAAATACTAAAATCTACTTCAGAATATTTAAGATCTACGTGCATAACATGTACAAAAAATAAACCCTACTATCGCTTTGTTTCTTCTCCCAGTCGACTCATTCGTTTGTTGTCGGTGATGGAAAAATTCGAAGAAAACTACTAGTACGAGGATCGACGAATAAAATGGGAAAAATAAAGTGATAAGAAAAATCTATGCGTTCGTTTATTATATTATGTGCCGCATATACATGTAATTCAATATGCATAATCGTACATCACACACCGTTCCATATTATTCATATAACCTCACTTATTTGAAATCTTGCAGAAGTTCTACCGCGGGGCCGTGTAGCAGAAGCTGGCAACAGGGTCAAAAACGATATGTATAGATATAACGAACCATACATATGACATTAGGCCGGCTTGAAAAAAAAACTTATTTCTTTCAATCAAAATACATTCACGCCAAAGTATCTTCCATGAAGAGAAACGTGTTCATTAATGAGCCTGATCGGACCATTTTTAGAGGTCGCGCAAGATTTTTCTAGTTTTCCCATTTGATTAACATGGGAAGAACGAAAAGTTTCCATTCAAAAAATCGTAACTCCGCCGATTTTATAGGTGCATTGATCCGGTTAGTTCCATTTGAAAGCTCTTGAAAAACCGCTTAAAATGGCGTGCGGACCTTCGGGATCCCATTGCAACTTCCATCAATAATTTCGTTGTTTCGTAAAAAATTGATTGTCGCCTTTCTATGAGAGTTAGGCCCTATGAGTACGCGTAATTTATGTGTTGCAACGCGCCAGCCCTTGGGAGTTGAGGCTCGTAGGCCACCCGCGATATGGGTGACCCTTTTCAAGGGCGCCAGGCGACGACATGTCGCTGTTTGGCGTCGAGTGACTGCTACAGAGAAAGCTTAACACTATTCTATTTCTAAGAATTTCACTCTTATTCTCGAGCGTCTGGAAGAGAGCTCGGCCTTGTTCGTGGTACCTCTTGATTCGAGTCGTGCCTAAACGAGGGTGTAACGTTACATGCTGTCTGCAGAATATAATCATAAAACTCGAGACGGGTCGCGTTTTTCGGTGCCCTGCACAATGTCACTAGAGAAGACTGCGACGAAGACGATTTCGTGTTGCATGCATATAACAGTTGCGATTTATTATAATAGAATAATTATATATTTGCCAAGATAATCCCATTACATGGCCATCTTAAATGCTGGTGCATAGAGGCTTACATTGGCTTACATCTAATTATAGTCAGCTCGCCTTCCTAATAAATTGGTTTCTCTATATTGAATAAGCCCGCGCTTGGCTATGGTCAGCGCTGTTCTCGCGGCGCGTTCGTGAACCGCGTATCGGAATCCGTTACAGTTGGCTTGGCCTGGCGCCTCCTACCACCAGGAGGTCGCAATACTCGGGCCTCGTCTTTCCCCTTTGAGTTGTTGCCCCCTCGGTCCTACTGCCTGACCTGACCGTTAGTAGCATTGGCAGCATATTTTGATGACGATGATTATTTACCTTAGGCGTTCTAGTCTTTGGCGTCTTTGGAATAAAATTTATTAAGAAAATGTTGAAACGCGCGAAACCCGATGTTGAACAAAAGACGGAGGCGCAAGTCGAATTAGAAAGTCAATTCATTTTACGATTGCCACAGGTACGTTATACCAGCAGCCTCTACAAACTTATTGCGTACTCCATAACCTCAAATTTGTCATTTCTTCGGTTATCCTACAAGTTGATGTCGAAAATATTTGGCGCCTTTTGATTTTTCGTACACAAAACGATAATTTTTTATTCAATCGGATTAATAAATTCTTCATTTCTGTTATACTTAATTGTCGTTTTTGGTCGTTTTAACATTCATTTTTGGTGACACATATCTGTTATTATAATTTGCTCAATTAGTTATTGATACATTTTGAACCTTTTTAATTGAAACATTGTAGTAGACATTTTCAGGTCCCCCTCTTAAGGCTGCCTGCACACATTCCCTCCTGTACACATTGTCCAACATAGTTCTAGTTTTATATATATATACATTGCATACACAATTTTTGTTTTTTTTCTGCCATTCCTCTCATTACCCTTCTCTATTGTCGTATTTTACTTACCTTTCGCTATATGTGCTTCAACAATTTATCCAACAATCTTATAAAATCATTCAGTTTGTTGATTTGTTGTATTTTCAGATACATCCCTTTTTTTTTTCTAAATCACGGTCCTTTGATACACCTTCCAAGAACTTTTCTAATCCTACCAGTTTCTCATTGGTATTCATATATGCTTTTTGTTTCTCTTGAGGACGACAAGGACTCCTTTTTTTCTTCTTATACAACTTCTTTAAATTTACTTTTCACATTTTAATTTTTCAATCCTTAACTCGAATTTTACCTTATTCTATAATCTTCAGATTCTATCACCTATAATTTCCTTTTTAAAAGTAGTTTTGCCCGTGCGGAATTCCTTGAACAATTTCCAATCTATGATATTAATATTTTCATGGATTTCTTTTCTTATTCTATTCCCCTTTTTGAAAATCAATATTTTTGCCGTAGTAATTGTAGTATTATAATTTAAGTATCTATTCCCGGCATTTATAATTAATACTCCGTATATGTATTGTTGAAGGAACCTGCAAGACTTCTAAAAGAAATTTTGCGATCTGGATTGCCGCTGAAAGACAGGTTGAGTATTAAACTGGAGGCTGATATGCGTTATGGCGAAGTTCGATTCGACCATTGGTTGCTTCATGCCAAGGTATGTTGCTGGTACCATTTTTACAATAATATTATGTGAATAATTCTTTGGATAGAAATTTTTTTTTTTCAAACCCGTATTGTTACTGTAGGGTTTTCTGTTTTTATTCAGGTTGTTGACCTTCCCACAATCGTCGAGGCTCTCAAAACAATTGACAACAAAAGTTTCTACAAAACTGCCGACATCTGTCAGGTATTCAAAATTTTTGTCACATCAATATTGCGATAACCTATTTTTTCGAATATTTATTGTTCAAATAAATAATAAATTCAATCGGATGAAATCAATAATTATGTATATAATGAGATATAATAATCAATAGTTATGATCTATATAAAAAAATGTGCCCGCTTATTGATTTAAAAATTTTTTTAATTTTTTTTTTAAGATAATGTTTTTAACCGAGTCAATATGATGCCTCATGGTGGAAGGTCCTACTTCTTTTGAAATTGTCAATTGTCAAATTTCGGAACTATGAAATTCAAAAAAAAATCATACAGATCATGAATTAGTTTGAAAATTTCGAATGAGGTATAGAGGATTAAAAAAAAAATTAAAATTAACAATTTGGCATGGCAATTTCTAAATTGAATATCGAACTTCGGCCTGTGCGGACAGTATTTGTAAAAACAAAAAAAAAAACCACAATGGAAAAAAGCTCTTACAGGCGCTAAGAAGAAACGTCTCGAATTATGTGGCTCAATTTAAAATCGATAACTGCAAAACCTTTATTTTGCCAGTTTTTGCCGTTTTCAAAAAACACGTTTCGAAATGGAAAAAAACCGCGTTTAACGTTTCGAAAGTATGATTTCAATTCTAAAGAATGTAGTTGCGATGAAATTGACGATGCCAGGTCCATACAACATCCCTTCGGCTTTATCGATTTGTTAATTTTCACTGAAAATTTCATTCATATCAAATTTACTCCAGAACGGTGCAACGCCATTTTTGCACTACTTTTATGGATGTTCTAACTCTCGAAAAAAATCTGCAAGCTGAAACTTGCAATTTGCTTCCCCTGAATTTTCGATAGTGCACGAAATCCTTCTATGAGGAAGCATCTCTCGATTTATTTTATTTTATTTTATTCTTATTATTTATTATAGACGCAAACGTATATAAAAATTCAATGTGTCCCAAAATTCGAGCGCGTTGTTTAATTCCTATCGAATCTAGTAACAACTTAAGCTGACGGTTAGTTTGAGCGTGTGTATAAATTTGAGCACGTTTCGTCGAGTGTTTTTGAATTTTCAGTGATTGGAACTTAGAAATTTCTAATTGCTCTAGAATTCGATTCGTTCGTCCGATCTCGGCCAAATTTGATATGTATCATAGCACAATGACATCCTATACTTGCAGAGAATTATGGTTCGATTAATTGACGTTAACGACAAATAGAGCAAAAAAGTTGATTTTTTGAAAAATTTCAAAAAATCATAAAATCTAAAGTTATCAATGGATTTGGCTCAAATGCAATACCAACCGTCCTTGTACTCAATTCTATATGTCAAAAACTATTTAGCCGAATATGTCAAAATTTGCGGACGCCAGCGTGGCTACAGACATTTTTGGAAAAATTCAAAACGCTGTCGAAGCCGAGCAAATGCGTCAATAATTGCGAAAATCACGGATTATATAGATATTAGGAGGCAACGCATGTGTGCAAAATTTGAGTACGGTAGCTTGAACCGTTCTCGAATTATGAACGTTTAAATTTCAGAGGGTGGTTACACACACACACACACACACACACACACACACACACACACACACACACACACACACACACACACACACACACACACACACACACACACACACACACACACACACACACACACACACACACACACACACACACACACACACACACACACACACACATACATCCGGACATTTTCTCCAAATGTGTTTCCTACATGTTATAGAACATTCTGAACCTATTGACATCAAAATCTCGAGAAAAAAAAAATTTCGGACCGTCACAAAGTTTCCTTTATGAGAAAGCAATATTTGAAAAAATCGCCGATTTCGAAATAATTTCACACTAGTCCACCCTAGTCATTCAATGTTCTACAGATATAAGAATCAGTAATTTTAATACCAGATGGTAATATGCAAAGAGGAAGATGACCAAACGACGACGGACGAAGACTCGCCCGTACGTCAAAAGAAAAAAGATCCGAACAAGGTGGATAAGAAATTTTTGTGGCCGCACGGTATAACGCCACCAGCGAAAAATGTCCGACGACGTAGATTTCGTAAAACTTTGAAAAAAAAATACGTCGAGGCGCCGGAAATCGAGAAAGAGGTTAAACGATTGTTGAGGGGCGACAACGACGCGGTAAACGTTAAATGGGAAGTAATTTGTGAAGATGAGGACAATACAAAACCCAACAAAGTATCAAATTCTGGAGTTGTTAAAGGCAAGAGAGACATGATTCACAGCAGTGCCTCGCAGAGCATAGATGTCGGTGAGTTGAATGCAAATATTTAATTTTGTTATTTTATATATTATAGTTCAGCTTTTAATGTGTCAATGTATTTTATTCTTTGATTTTCAATGAAATTTTGATAAAATGCAAATGTAATTATCCGCACAAAGTGTGAGAAAAGAGCTTTAAATAATTTATTCAACACGAATGTTAATCATTATTATGAATAATATAATGAAAATGATACAATAACATTGAAAGATTTATTAGAATTAACGATTGAAAATATCAAATATTTCGTCATAATTCAGAAATGGAGTATTGTATGAAGTATTCTTCGTTTTATAAAAAAATATATTATCCAGAATCAAACGTATTATCTTGATGCTTTTTAAATGTCCTGGAATGCTCGAATTATCAAAATTATGCATCTAGGACCGAAACTAGTGTGCGATTCCCGAAAAACAATTATTTTTGTCTTTTTTTTTCAACTCGAAACGTTTGGAAACACGCCAAGAGTTTCGTTGATAAATTCGAATTATTCTCATTGCGGTAGCGGAATATATACTTAAAAAAAATAAGTTTTTCAGATGTCAGTCAAAAATTTCGGTATGTGATTCTTCATTGTATTCTCTATCGCGCTGCAAATGATGATTAATGTTTCTCCTGAAAAACCCTCATTTTTGTAAACGATAAACCTTCGAAAACGAGGTTAAATCCGACATGTTAATTTTGAACGGGCGCCATTCTATCACTATTGAAAAATATCTCTTGTAACGCGATAGCGATACTATCACTGTTTACTATCCTCAATCCAGGGATGGGCACCATTGAATGAAAACGTATTTAAATACATCATTAAAATACAAAGTGATTTTTCAATTTGTATTTTAACGCGATCGAAATACAAAGTGGATCTCCACTTTGTATATCAACGCGATTAAAATACAAAGTGATTTTTCACTTTGTATTTTAACGTCGTTAAAATACAAATTGAAAAATCACTTTGTATTTTTTTTTTTTTAAATACATTTTGCCCATCCCTGCCTCAATCATACTTTTTTCTTCCAAATCTATGACTAATCAAAACATCATATGAAATACAAGAACTTCGTTGCGAAAATTAGATCTGTATTGTACAAGGCATAAAAAATTCCATTTGATGCAGAAAAAAGGGAATCGCTTTTTCATCGAACTCTCCGATAAAATAAAAATGACGAAAAATTGCTGATTTTTTTTTTCGTACATTGGTTCTGGGTCCTCAATAAATTACTTTGCTTAGATTTTTTCATCGCTTCGTGCTTTCTACGGTGTCAACGATTTTTTTAACCCAATGCGATCTTAAATTTACAGCCGAACACGATATATTTGGCGAAGCTGTGAGTGACAGCGAAGACGACGACGAGGATGGAAATATAAACGTTGAACTGGACGAAACGAGTCGTTTGTCGGCCGAAAGTAGAATTTCCGATTCAAATTCTATGCAAGTCAGATATGCCGAACGTAACGTTCAAGAGAACGTTACGTGCACGGAACTCGTCACGGAATTCAGCAAAGAAATGTTTCATCCGGAAAACAGCAATACCGGCGATGGAACGAAAATCGAGAGCAACAGTCCGACGAAACTTACGAAACTCGAGAATTTCCATTCCGAATACATGATTCCCGAGAGTTACATCGAGTCACAATCGTCGTCTCATCCTCGCGGTAATTTTATCATTCGTTCTTTCATTGCAATGTTCTTTTTATTTTGTTTTGTTTTATTTACGACACGATGTTTTTCGCGGTTTCGCTGGCATGGATTTTCGAGTTTTGGGGTAATGACGTTCGAATTTGTGTGGAAAATGACAATATACAGATCAAAATCATATTCAAAGATTAATTTCGAGAAACTACGCAGTAGCTTCTATCATTTGTTTCCAAATATTCATCGTTTGTTGTTTAATTTTACAGACTCAGTGGAATCACGTTTGTACACATTACACGCCGATCTCGCTGAACTGCGACAACGAAGACAACAGCAGGAAATCGAAATTGCGAATATTGAAAATCTGAAGCTACGACAGAGGTTTCAGGAAATTTTGGATAATCTTCTTACTCAAGAAATGCAAAAAGTGCAGGAGGTACATATTCCGACGATGTCGTAAAGCCTCAATGTGAGGAAGAGATTAAACAAACCGGAAACAAAAAAAAAACACTTTTTTTCCTCAATTGTACAACGGTTTTGTTTTCTCTTCAAGAAAACAAAAAGAAAAGTAGATGATACAAAAAGTTCAACCTTTTTTCGAATTACGATTAAGAAAACTTTGTATTCACACGAAAAAAAAAAATGAAATCTGATTTTTATAATTTTAAATTTGTTTTAAAAGTAACAGAATAAAATATATTTTTTCTCGAATTACTAAATTTCAATCCAAATTCATTTGTCACGTTGATAATTCAAAATTATTCGAGGAAATTTGAATCAATGACGAATCTTAGTTAGATCCATCTCTCGCTTATCTGTATACGTTTTTCACGTCATGATTGTTTATTTCGAACCTTATTAATCGATTACATTTTTCATTACAGATTCAAGACTTACAAATGGAGTAGAATGATAAACGTTGCCTCTGGAACGTTTACAATGATATCGAAATGGGGGAAGCTCGTGGTTGACATGTACAATCGAATAATAATCAGTAAAAAAAAAATTGACTGCACTGGATAATATTGCACTTCGCCAATTTCTCGTTGATCGACTTTTTGCTTCTCTTTTCAAATGCAAAATTACGTATTTTTTCGAATAAATTTGTAGAAATTTCATTTCGGAAAAGATTTTAATTGTTAATGGGATGGATTTATAATTCTGGCCATCGTAAAGGTATTTTAAAATCGATTCAATATAAAAGTACACCGCAAACCATCGGTTTCGACACGTGTCGATCGTTTGTGAATTCAAACGGTTTGGCCTTGAGCCCATTATGCGTGCGAACCGTCGTGCAAATTAATAGTTGAGAGACGTTTCAGTCGTTGGAACAAAAAAATTTATTCGGTACCGCTGTTTTCCTCGGCGTATTTGTCGTTTCTCACTTCTATCCTCAACGGTGAGCGACCCCGCTTCGGATGACCCAATCGTGATCTCAAATCGCCTTTCAACGTTCCTCTCAGATCTCCTTTGGGCGTGAACCTTCGAAAAAAAATGATAAAATCGAATGCTTTAATTTATTTCAGTGTACAATTAGTAGAAATTTTAGTTCTGATGAAAATGAATATTCCAAAAAGCCGAAGAAATATTGTATGGACTCAGCACTTGCCTATTGATTTTTTTTAAACTAAAAACTGATTTTTGAAAAATTCTTACGATTTTTTAAAATCAATAAATAAAAAAATAAAATAAAAATAGTGAAAGCTCTAAAAAAATGATTTTCAAGCTAACAGTCTCAAATTTGGCTGCATCATTATACATATCATTTCCTAGAGCGATATAGAAACTTTTTTATTTTGAAAACTTCATATTCCTTTAAAGGATAAAACCGGTTTGTTTTTTTTTCTTTTTTTTCATTTTTTAATTAATTTCTTATTTATTTATTTATTTATTTCATTTAAAACAATTCGGCTGAGACCATTCGTGTAGGACAATTGGCCTAATAACAATTCGTCTGATAGCAATTCGTCTAATAACAATTCGTTATTTCTCTGAGAAACAACGTTTAATTTTCGACGAATCTTGGGGTTTTATATTGATTTTTACGTTCTTGTTTAGGGTTATTTCCAGTTCTCCTTTTCTTTGTTACAAAATTACGTTTTCTTTTTAAATTTTTCTTTTTCGTTTAGACGAATTGTTTTAGAAGAAGCGTTCTGGATGAATTGTTATTAGACGAATGGTTTTAGACGAATTTCTTTGGACGGATTGTTATTGACCCAAATGTTTTAAGCAAATTGTTACTAGGCTAATTGCTTCAGACAAAACGTTTCTAGACGAATTTTCTTCAAATCACAAAACCGTCGGAAAAACGACCAAACTACCTATTTTTTAAATGGCCACCAATTCGATTTTTTTGTCGAAAAAACCTGCTACCATTTTAGATCTACTCATACTGATTAATAAACCGTACTATTTATTTGTCCTCGAAAATTTCTAGAGAAATAGAATCTTTATGAACCATTTTTTAAAGCATTATACTAGATCGGTCAACATTTTTTTTCCCGATGGAAAGGAGGGGGGGGTGCGTATTGCACAAGGACGATGAACTTGCGAGTCATTGCCCTCGCTTTCGACATTCTCCGGGGGATGTCGAAAGTTGCATGAACTTCCTTATGGTTTTTTAAAGTGAGTTTTGGAGGCACAACAAGATTGTCTTAAAGTAGTTCTGGAGTTTTTCCGAAATCCTAGGAATTGCCTGAATTTTCAGTGTGGTGTAGACACAACCTTCATAAACCGATTCCTAACTTTTTTATTCATTCCACTACTTAATTTATGAGATATCTGCAATGAAAAGTCGGTCTTGTACGCGATGCCTATGTAAGGATATGTAAAGAACAAAACGAGACGTTGGAGGACCTGTTAATCTGTAGAAAACGTTGAGTGAGAGAATACGAAAAGGGATATATGAATATTTCAGGCAATAAAACAAGTCGCATACTTGTTCCATCTGCTTAAATTGTTCTTGCGTTGTTACGAGAAGATGAGCAAGGTAGAAGAGGAAGAGAATATAAGACGGAGTAGAGGAATAAATGAAAAAAAGAGGCAAATGTTAGATAGCAAGAAGTGCAAGAAGGTGTGGCGTTGTAAATAAGTGAAGAAATGTATAACCGAAAAATTATTGTTTCGTAAAAAACTTTTTAAAAGTTGTGCAAAAATAACTTCATTTGATCAATCGATATTTTTTGAATATAGACCACAAACGATTTCAACAAACGAAAAATGCGGTCTGATTATCAATTTTATTTATTATTATTTATTTATCTAAAATTTTTTAGATAAATTATGAATTTTCAGGGTCGTCACACTAAAATTCACTCATACGTCAAATCAATTCCTCCGAGAAAGAAAACCAATGGTTATTAAAACCTTAAGGCAAGGCTTAAAAAAAAAATGAAAAAAATTTACATAAGAATGGAAAAATTTATGGAATCAGAAATAACGAAGGATAGTTAAAATCCATATTGTCTCACCTGTTCTTCGATTCGGTATCCGGTTTCGTATTGTTGAGTCTCGCCCACACGGTGGACGCTACCCGCGGTTTAACTCGCGGCACGACCTTTATAACACTACCCTTCGGTCCTTGAACTTCTTTTTCCGATACGTCGCTGTCATCACTTTCTTCCTCCTCCTCCTCGTCCTCCTCCTCCTCCTCTTCCTCCTCTTCACCCTCGTCTTCATGCGCAATTTCTTCCTCCACCGGCTCGACGATTTCTTCGCTGGCTTCTACCCATTCACCCTCTTCAACTTCCTCCTCCTCTTCCACCTCATTTTCTTGCACGGTATTAGAGTGCTCCTCATCCTGTTCCTTGAACAATTAATTTCACTCGTTTAAAGACAAGTTGTTAACAGAAATCGCTTCGGAATGTCTGTGTCTTGAAGATATTGAATTTTTGGAATTATGATTGATGCGAAATGACAAGAGAGCAATTGAATTTCCGACGGTCTTTATCGAGTTACGCGATACCGCGAAGATCTTTTGTTTTTCGTGTTATTCAAAGGGGAAAAACGATTTTTCGACAGGGAGGAGACTGAAAAAACAAATTTTTAATTTGCTCTCTGCGAGAATTTTTGTTATGTCGGAAACGGATCTAGTGGTACACTCTGTTGCGAAAAAAGGAAAAAAGTACCCAACCACCCACACTACTGGATGTTCACTATTTAGCACAGACTTGATACTATCTTAAGGGGTTACATACACTTGTAATTTTCAAAAAATCAGACAGCATCAAATCGAATTATTAGAAGCTGCCAACGATGCGAACGGATTATTATATGGCCCTGGAATAGATGACTCCATGTAAGTTGAAAAAAAAACGAAATTTACCACATGTAAAACGCTTTTGAAACTTTAAACGCGTTTTTCTCAAAACTATGTTTTCAAAATCGGTGATCAAGATTTCTCGAAAACGGCTGAACCGATCAGTCTCAAATTTTAACACAACCTTTTTAACTAGATTTTTTAGTAATTAATCAAAGATTTTTTTTCTCCGATAAATATTTTCCATTTTATAAACAATTTAAGGCTTAAATTTTCGTTCAAAATCGAGTCTTTTATTTTGAGAAGTCGCCATTTTGTCAAAAATTATTTTTTCGCTAATTCCTTCGATTAAATACTAGATAATGTATTATATTAACGAAATTTATTTGGTTTTTTCATTTCAGATAATCCGGTCCAGAGATATCGTGATCACCGCAAAATTGGTTTTTTTTGCGGATCTCTAGGAGATCGGCGATAGCAACATTCGCGATGATTATTTTTACAAATAAAAAATATGTAAATATATTATAAGGTTATTATAATATGTACACCAATTTTCAAATTCATAAATTGAATAGTCTGCGCGAAAAAAATTCTTGAAAATCCGTCTTTTTAAAGCCTTCTAACTGTATGTAACCCCTTAAGATGTCAACGGAACGAGTCAGACTCGTTATTGGAAGCGATGGGGTTTAGAAAAATCATAAAATAAGGAAAAATGTGATATAATATGAAATTGATTATTATTACCTCGGGTGTCAGCGGTCTTGATACTCTGTAACGATCGGACGTATTGGTTACCACGATCTGAATCGTGTCACGATAATGGGGATTCCCTCTCGGATTACGCAGGCGTGAACGCAAATCTCTGCTTTCCTTTTCAGTAGTCGCGCGCAACTGCAGACGATTACAATTTTTTGTCAGTTTTATTTTAGACAAAATTTCAAATTTTATGGTTGACTCGTTCAAGGGCTTTGCATTCAGCCAGAATTTGCATGAAATGGATTTTTTTCTCTGCATCTTTTCAAAGCTTAGGGTTTTTGAAATACTCTTTTTTTCGAAATCGATGTGCACGATCTTGAGAACGACTCGATGGATTTTGATGAAATTTTGGGACGATATTGAATGAATTTTCTAGTTCGCATCGAGCTACTTTTTTAACTTCAAATGACTTCAACTGATGGGTAACCCCACGAACACAACTATACAATTTTTGTGAATTTTCGTTGTTTTTCAAAATCGCTTTCTTAAGGGTTAGGGTTTTCACTTTCGAAAAAACGATTTTTTTTTGTCTTCGACAATGCCGCAGGAAGTCTGATGTATGGAGCTGGAATCGATGATTCTGTGTAAGTTGGGGAAAAAAATTTTTTCTTCATTTTTTTACTTCATAAACTTTAGACGCGTTTTTTTCAAAACTACTTTTTCAAAGTCCGTGTTCACTGCCATTTAAAAACTACTCGACCGATTCATTTCGAACTTTGTACACATTTTCTACATATAAAATACCTCCCCCCAACGTTTAGTTAAATTTTTTTTTTTTACATTAAGGGTATTTCCTACCCACAAAATGCCGGAATTTTTCGTGGAAAATAACAGCTCACACTTTAGATGGCCGCCAAAAATTTTTAAATGAAAAAAAAAATTATCAGAGAACGTTGGGGGGAAGATTCAATTATAATTTAACTAAATTTTCATGGTTTTTCATTTTCAGATAATTTCCGGCCGAGTTATAGTGAACACCGCAAATTATTTTTTTTTTCCAAAACGTTCTGGGGGAAGCTCTGTTACCGGCTTATGCTTCAATATATCTGCATGATAAAATTACACAACATTGTCAAAAGTATGCTCAATAATGTACAAAAGGTTCAAATAGAATTGCTCAATCCATATTAGAGAAAAAAAATCGCAAAAAAAGTGTTTTTTTTTTTACCCTGAAACCCTAACCCCTCTCTTAATAGCAAACAATCGGCTTTACTCATTTCGAACGAATCGATAACTCAAGATTGTTCGCACCGAAAAGGAAAAAAGAATAGTTCGCGCCGTCGTCAATTAAATGTACTAAAATATTAATGAAATTTCATTGTTGAATTTATAATTGTACCTCTTATAAGAAATGAAATTTAAAAAAAAAAACTGCAATAGAATAAACCAAACGGTTACTGAGAAAAAAAATCTTGAAGAAAGAAATAACCCAAATAACTGTACGAATTTTTTTTTAAACAAAGGTAAAATTTGTGTTTCGGAAGAACATAACGTGGAAGAACATTAGTGTTTCAAAAAAAAAAAATTTTGATTTTCCAACGGGCCACACCAGTAATAGTCAGCTTAGATAGAAAAAAAAATTCTGGCGAAAGATGAGCATTCTAGGTTGAGTGGTAGATCCCCCTCAATTGACTTTTATTTATTTTTTTCCTTTTTTTGAATTGAAGACAGATTATTGTTAGCAAAAAATTTTTTTTGTGCCTACACCTGCCAAGGGATCAGCTTAGTCTCAAATAAAATGTTCTTAGAATTTTAACTCTTTAATTATATTTAATAGGGGAGATATATAAAAATAACGAAAAAAAAACTCAGATTTCAATATTCATTATCAAATGGAAACTGATGATTTTATGAAGTACACTCCCGAGCAATTTTTGTATTACTGATACACTCTGAAACATTGATACAGGAATTGGAGCAATTCCTGTACTTCACAAAATCATCAGTTTCCATTTGATAATGAATATTGAAATCTGAGTGTTTTGTTATTTTTATATATCTCCCCTATTAAATTTAGTTAAAGAGTTAAAATTCTAAGAACGTTTTATTTGAGACTAAGCTGATCCTCTGGCAGGTGTAGGCACAGAACAAAATTTTTGCCAACACTAAAATGTCTTTAATTCAAAAAAAAAAGAAAAAAAACTATCAAAAGTCAATTGAGGGGGATCTACCACTCAACCTAGAATGCTTATCTTTTGCCAGAATTTTTTTTCTATCTAAGCTGACTATTTCTGGTGTGGCCCGTAGGAAAATCAAAAAAATTTTTTTTTTAAAACACTAAAGAACATACATCGAAAAATACAATAGAACAAACCGAACGATTGCTGCAAAAAAAATCTCATAAATATATCAACGTTTACATTTTTTAAATTCGAATAAAACCTACCTCTTGCGTACGTTGTTTTATACGTTTTTTCAAAACTTTTTCTTCCTCGTCGTCGGCGTGCATACGCATTCGCAAGCCTTTGCTTCTTTTGCACCATTCTTCGTCGCTGCTTTCGCTGCTCGTTTCGCTCTCCGATTCTTCCTTCACCAACGACACGACAGGCGGAGCAACGTCTTTAACTCGGCTCTTGAAACCCAAACGTTCCTTGACGCTGCTCTTCTGTTCCACCGTCATTTCGGGTTGCAAAAAAGTGTCCTCAACCGCGTCGTTGACTCCCCAAGTTTCCGAAAGCGTTCCCCAAGGATTTTTCGCACGTTTTCCATCGTCAACGTTGTCCGAATGTCCGTTGTCGTCGTTTCGTTTCTTCGGTTGGCGCAATTGCTTGTACTGCCTTTTTCGCGATTCCGTTATGAATCCTTTTATACCTGAACGAAACAATTTCGAATGAGCGAATGATTTTTTTCGAACGAAATGGAAATTTCGAATCGCGTCGATGTATAATGATTTGTATATTTTTCGGAGTATCAGGCGCTAATTTCTGTGTGGTGAGTAGATTTTCCAGACTTTACGTGAAGTTATTCAACGACATTGCAATATTTTTTTCGAAAATGGCTGAACATTTTTTTAAATCTAGGCAAATGATACAAAACGTATGAACGACCGGATTTCTTCCGATTTTTGTCCGAAATCACAATGGAAAAATTGCCTAACTTTTATCGAATTTGTTTCAGTCGTTTTTAAGAGTAGGACTGCAATGTAATTTTCTAATTTTGGAAGGAGTCGTTTTCTCGATATTTATTCTGATATGAAATCTGGATCGTACTTATTCGTGTAATAATCTTTTAGAGTGTTTTATTAGCCGGCTAAGCTGTCACCCATCGAAGTACTGATCGCGAGAAAAGCCGCTTGCTCTTCAAAGACAGTGAAATTTTTTGGTTGATCTTTCTCAAAATTTTCGTGTTTCGCGTTTCAAAAATTACGTGATATCTTTATTTGTGACGTTCAGATCTTGAAGGGAAAAATATCGAAAGACTTTTGAAACTTTTTTCTTCTTAATTATATCCTTGACGTGTTTTCATAATTTCCATCGATTTTAATTTCAAATAAATTAACAAAAAAGTAGAATAAAATTTTGAAAAATCTCTGTGTTGTCGACTAAAAAATTACCAACTTTTTCTTACATGAAACGTCGTTCATCCATTCGACGGAAGAAGGATCGTAGTCATCGAAATATTTGAAGACATCTTTCGTGCTCACATCTTCCGTTCCTCTCGTGTGTAGAGCTTTCATTCGCAAACGTTTCGTGTTATCGCTTTCCTTCGACGGAGACGTGCTTGAAGTCGAAAAAAGAGAAGAAAAAAAAACGTATAAAATTAATATGTGCACAAAATAAGCTTTTGAGTCGGAATGCCATGTACATCAGGAATCTCAGGTATTCGATAAAGATGGTAATTGTACCGTCGACATTTTTTATTACGACATATTTCTCGAAAAATATGTAATTCTATGTAATCCTCGTGTGTGTGTGTGTGTAAGACTCGCAAAGGCCAAAAGTGAATAATTCGAGAACGGTTTTAGCTGCAGCCTCCAAATTTTGCACACACAGGCAGCTCTGTAATCTCTATATTGACTTTAATTTTCGCCATGATTCGGTTCGGTGCGACTCGGATTTTATGTCGTTTTTAATTTACCAAAAAAATGACGTTTACACGATAGCCATCGCAAATTTCGAAATATCCATCTGAATAGTTCTTCACCAATGGGTTTGTACCCAAGATCGGTTGATATTCCATTTGGGAACGAGCTACGAGTTGAAACTGGCAAATGGCTTCCTCAAAATTCAGCTGGAAGTTGAAATTTGCTAGTTTTAACTTGCAACTTGTTTTTTAAATGAAAAATTGTGTAGTTTTAACTGAAATTGCAATTTTTTGCCGGTTATTTGAAAGATTTTCCGTCGTATCACAAACCTCGAGTCCTCATCCTTTGTGAAGTTCGTTTTGTTTGGCTTGTTGTCCAATCCAAAACGCTTCGCACGTTCTTTCATTTTTGCTTGCTCCTCTTCGGTCAATATGACGACCCCGGTTGGAATTTTAGAGTTCCGATTTTCGCTACGTGATCCAGATATCTGCGCGATAAGTACACGAGATTTACACGTTATTCTCATAATATTTCGATTCCAGATGACTTTCGTCAAAAAATGATGAGCATTATTTGCTTATTATAAATAACAAATGATAATTATCAGAAGTTTATGATTATTATGACGTTTTTAACAAAATCATTTGCCTTTAGGTTACTTCGCTAGATTCATACCTCAATGTGGTATTCTTATTCAACATTTTAATGAATTTTAGGGGAGCCGAAACATTCCTGAATACGGGAAAGACAGCGGCTGATAATTTGAACAAGATTTTTGCAAAACACGATGGATTCAACCAAAAGGAAAAAAAAATGATTTATGTAGTATGCAACTCCGCATGAGATATATGTATGAGACTGTAAAAAAAAAACAATTTCTTTTTTTTGTTGGATTGCATGGTTTTTAGAGCTAGTGGTTGGCCTAAAAAAAATCCTTGCCAAGAGCACACTCGGAAATGTTTTTTTTTTGGCCCGTCGCAAAGGGGGGTTCCGTTTCCCCTTGAAATAACATAGGAAAAATACATTTTCCGCTTCTTTCAATACCTAAGCCCATAAAAACTACTGGAATCAAGTCCGCCGCATATCCTTGTCTAGGAAATTGAATTGTCTTTAAAGAGCATTGGAGCTTTGAGTAAAAAAATTCAATATCTCTAAGACATTCAGGCATTTGAAACCGCTGTTTGACGAAAATTCGTTTCCAAACGTTTTTACAGCCAAACTCTTCGTTCTACACGAAAAATGTACAGATACGTTTGAGAGACAATTTAATTCCTCACAAGCCTACAACTACGAACTAATTCACCAACCACAATGGAAACGTTGATACGCTATCTAGATTTTCACTTCCAAAAGAAGGTACGGAAGACAAGGAAATCTTGAACATCCTAATGCTGGAAGGAACCTCAAGAAAAGTTATTTCGGTGGAAGACATAAAGGAAAAGACACAAACAACGGATGACCTAAAAATATCTTGTCGACGATGAGGAGCTATTGAATGAAGCGGAACCAACTGGCGATTCAAGAACGGTATATTATGCTAGGGGAGAGGGTGATCATACCTGAAGAATTGCAACGTAAAACTCTGATACTGCTACACATAAACCACTGTGGTATTGTGGCCACAAAGGCATAGTGAGATCGTACACGTGTTGGCCAGGTCGGAACAAGGACATTGAAACCAGGAATTGTTGGCTATTGCGACCAACGCCAATAATCTAAACACAACCCAACTAGAGTGCTAGTACAAAATTTGGAAATTCCAGAAAACCTGTGGACACGGTTTCACAGCAATTTTGCTGGACCATTTTGGGGACAAGTGCTACGAATCGTAATTGACGCAATGTTGAAACGAATCGACGTCTCAACAATTACTTCAACGTCAGAAAAGTTGATTGTTGAATTGAGATTATCCACCACTTTTTGTACACCAAGAATAATTGTTTCGGACAATGATACGTCGATTAAATCGGTGGAAATGGTGGAATTAACAAAAACAAAAAAACCGAATCAACGAAGTATTCATTGCTGATTATCATCCGGCTGCAAATGAACAATCCAAATGCACTGTACAAATGACTAAAGGAAATAAAAAATTCCTCATTAACAGAAACTCGGAAGATAACTCAGCAGATTTCTGTTGAAACAACACACAACTCTTTCAGTGACCACAGGACTCACTCCAGTTCAGATGATGAATCAAAAATTGCACACCTCACTGAACCTAACAAAACCAGAAAACACAATTTAAAAATCTGCGGTGAATGATACTCCTGTAGGATAAATGTATGATGGACCCACTATTTGTTCGACGGTGGATTACAAACAATTGGGGAGAGCCTAAAAGAACACAGAAAATTTCCGTTACCAAGAAACTTACTGTCACGACGCATAAAATAGAAGTCTGTTGTTCATACAAAAATAGATAAGTTCTGGGCATAAATTGAAAGTTTCGGGAACGTTTCTTCGAGTTTATGAATATTCTTTATCGTCTTTTGAGACTAAGTCCCAACAAAATACCCAAAATCTTGAGTAAAGCTGAAAACCAAAAAGGCTCGAACGAAATATTAAAAATGTATGCATACCGATTCATCCTCGGAGGTCAGTGACTTAGGGGCAACGTGCTCGACTTACAAGCGGTAGGTTTAGGTTTGATTCTTGCGAACACCGATGGACATGTTTTTTCTATGCTCTCTAGATGGTTCGGAACCCATCGTTAAAAATAGTAGGTCCATGGTACATTGTCACAGAAACAATGACCATTAATAAGTGTCTTGGGTTTGATTCCGAGTGTCACATAGCTGAGCCAACGATAAGCAGTTGGGAAATGACGAAGCTCCAGATACGGGATGTACTACCCAAGACTGTATCTGTGCACTCGTCGTTTACAGTCTGAGATCACTGAGATTTGCTCTGGTACGGTGGCAGAGAGCCTGAGACTATGACAAACGTAGAGAGGTGGGAAAGAATGGGATTTGAGACGCCTGCAACCCTCAGGGGAATCGGTGTAACAATATACGTACATTCATACCGATTCATCAGGAAACAAATGAACGAATAAATCAAAATTGTTGAAAATAAAAATTTTTAATTGAAAAAAAATTTAATAGAAGCTTGAAATAAGATTTACTTACAATAGATTGACTTATTGAAACTTGATTTTCGTTATTTCGACAAACTTGAGTCGCACTGTCGTCTATCTCGAAAGAAGTGTCGACGTCCATGGGTTCAACAGTTTGATCCATCTTCGTTTTAGTTTTTATCTGTGATTTTCTATCGAATCGATTCCGGGACCTTAATTGTTCCGTTGATGAATCTCACTCGCGCTCGAACTTAATATATAAAACTGATTTGTTTGAATCAACGAATGTTTGCTTACCAAACAATCGTTGAGGTTAATGTCAGCACATACACAACCGAATTGTGCGGTTATTGCTGACAGTGGCCATCTTCGCGACCAGAGGGCAACAACTTACATGGGAGTTCAAGTTTTGTTCAGCCCCCTGGCACACAGCACGAAATCTTACCTTCTTAAGGTAATGGGATACTGCTCAGTCGGTAACAGAAAACTGTAATCAATTGTTTGGGGACCCAATTGTTTTGTCGAATAAAAGACGGTCTTTACATCATGCACAATGTTCAGCCGCATGATGTGAGAACCGTGTTTTATTCGACAGAACAATTGTGGCGAAAAACAACGGGTTGCCGTGATTGCAGCTATCTCTCTCGCACTCGCCGATGTAGTCCCTCACCTCAATGTCGTTGGCCGCTGTGTGGCGCTAGTAGTCACGTTGATCGGTACAGCCGGTACAGACAAGGTCATTCACCTCCGTGAAGTTAGCCGGAAAAGTTTGGAAATTGTAAAATTTTCTTTTTCCAATCAATTTTAATTCGTTTGTAATTGTTTGTAAGATCAATCAGAACGTTTGTAGCGTCTTATTCAATTAGTTATTGCCAAATCAAAAATTGACGTTAGCCGGAAAAGTTTGGAAATTCGAAAATTTTCTTTTTCCAATCGATCGTACCTCGTTTGTGATTGTTTTTAAGATCAATCCGAACGTTTGTGGCGTCTTATTTAATTAGTTATTGCCAAATCAAAATTTGACCGTGAAGTTAGCAGGAACATTTTTTTTTCGGTCTTATTTTAGATGCAATCGTTGCGGAATCGTTTGTAAGATGAGAATATACCAAGAAGATCGTTTGTAAGATCGTTAATCGGCTAGAAATTGATAAAAACTGATCGGCCTGCATATGCTCAGGGCGTAATCCGGCGGCCAATCACAGAGCTCGACGCGCGTCCAATGGTACAGCTCGTGTCATCGCAGCAGTCGACGTTTGCCACACATTACAGGGACAAATTTTTATTTTACGTATATTATTATAAATATCTTAATAAAATGCTCCTTTTATCGGATATGTACCGCACACAATGTGATCGCAATTTTAAGGATTTTATCTCGATGAATGGAAAGTGTTATAAAGTAAGAGAATAGGCTGAATCGGCAATTTCTTTTCCCATCTCTGGTGGCATCGTCGCGGTCGCAGCGCCCCTGTCGAATCGTAACGCTCGTAGCGCCTCTGTCGCCGTTGGCTCACATCAAAATAACCAAGACTTTTTATTTCCGTAGTATCACGGTCCGAGTTCACGTTTCTCTAGAGTCTAGACTCGATGGGCCGCAAGATTCGTTGAGATATTTTGAATCGGGAAACTCAACGGCGGTTGGTTTTGACGGAACGCTTGTCCGTTTTCTTTCAACCAAGTAATCCAGCTAAACGGATTTTTCCATCTCGATGCGTGTTCAAGCGAGTGTTTCCATAATCTCCTTATGAAACATTAAGTGGGCTCGGAACGAATTTGTAACCGAGCATTGATATTTTTTCCACGTAATTGTGCAACGCGCTTAAAACCCCTTTGAATAAATCGAGACGCTGTCCGAAAGTTGCTTTCAAGTTGCATCAAGGTTGCCATAGCCAGGTGAATACTATTTTCATCATTTCATCGATATTTTATTTTCTCGTTTCTGTTGTGCTAACCTATAAAACAATTTTATTCAAATTTCTTTCATTTTTTTTTAATATTCTGTTGCAAAATTTGTGAATGTTTTACCACCATCTGTTACAATAATTTTAATATAATAATAATGAATAAAAAAAATTAAAAAAAAAAAATAATAATAATAATAATGATAAAAAAATTTTTATGAAACATCTCAAAATGATAGTATAATGTATTATATACGAGCCATTTTAACAAGAACCAATTGCTTCAAACAGTTGACTAGAAAAATTTCTCTCCCAATTCTTGACATCAATATAACTAGAAAATAAAGAGATATATTTCAGGTCTTTCCATTTTGAGTGCTCGCTATTGAGATACAGCGGAATGAAGTTTTTCAATTATTGACGATATTTAGTCATCCTAATCGATATATCTCAACAGCGGCTAGTATTAGCGAAAACAATGGAAAAACGCATCTAGTTTTACAATCTAGATGCGTTTTTCCAATGTTTTCGCTCAGGCTATGTGATGGAAATACTTTGACTAATTCTACTTTTTATACTCGAAATTATTACACATTTTTCATTAAAAAGAAAATTTTGTCCTTTTCCTTGAGCAAAATAAAAAGTTTGAGACCGCGTTCAACTTTGCTGAAGGCTTTGTTTGGAAGTCAGTTTTTTTTGTTATGGGAAATCTGGTTAAGGCTGTATAGTTATTCAAATTGATATATTTTACCAATGGCTACTAATAAATTGAAAGACAAGGTGTGTATTCTTTTTGTCCTTGCACATCTTATATGATGAAGATTTTTATAATTATGTTGCCTCATCGGAACAACTATTAATTGACAATTAATCACTTTAAAATTGCATAACGCAAGAAACACATTCTCAATTTTTTAAATTATTTTTTTATGACTTCCTTGAACAAAAACAAAAAGTAGGAGACCTTGCATACCTTAGTTAGTCATGTCGTTTGAAATAAAACATAACTTTCTAGTGCAATGTACAGTCAAATACTGCTTGTTGTTTAACTTTTTGTTTTTGTTCAAGAAATAAAGAAAAAATTAATGAAATAAAAGAAAAAAAACATTGTGATTATCGCAATTCTTAATTGATCAGTTGTTAATTAATAGGTGTGTCGAATTT
Source organism: Sussaba pulchella (assembly GCA_963971145.1). Lineage (NCBI taxonomy): Eukaryota > Metazoa > Arthropoda > Insecta > Hymenoptera > Ichneumonidae > Sussaba > Sussaba pulchella. The sequence continues at coordinate 936,339 of OZ020168.1, read as the reverse complement.
GCAACATAATTACAAATGTCTTTATCATATAGCATGTGGTAAGACTGAAATAAAACACAGTTTGTCTTTATTTTACCACCAGCTGTTGTTGAGATATATCGATTCCAATGACTCTATTAGAATTATTATATTAGTATTTCCAACACGAATTCTCTAGCCAAGGGATAGAAAAATTATTTTGATTAGCAAATGCGTTTTTTCAGTTATGCAACTTTTGAGTGATTAAATGTGAAATCACACATTAAGCGCTTCGTCAGTCCCTGCGGATTAACAGTAAAAGCCGCGCTAAATGTGTTAATAATTGGTCGAATAGTGCAACATAATTGTATTTTCAACATATTCCAACATAATTTCAACATAATAAATTTCAACATGCAACATAAATTAATGTCTGCGCAAAAACAAAGAAAAAGCAATCCCGGTTTTACAATTTATCTCCGGCTGTATTTGAGATTCTTTGATTTAAATGACTAAGTAGAAAATTGTGGGAGAGAAAATTTCAGTCATTTGTCTAAAGCAGCCAGCTTTCGATGGAATGCCTCATGTATAATTCAATATTGTTTCTGTCATTATACCCTCAAAAAAATATATTTTTTGTTGTAATATTATGTCTCAAAATTTGTCAACGTTTCACCTGCCAGATAAATAGCATTTCTGGTAGTAACTCTAATTACAATTTGTTGTTTTGTTTCTCTCATCTTATTTATTTATTTATTTATGTACAACTTAATAGCTGAATTTACTACACTTAGCAATGGCAAACAGTAGTTACTGCAGTAATTTAAATACCATTCCGTCTCCTTGTTTCTGTAATCTTAACCTTAAAAATATTATTTATTTCAATTCTTTTGTGATGTTTTACAACAAAATTGTTCCGCATTTATTTAAGTTATTCACGCAGGACTTTTTTCTTTTTTTACATCACAACCCTGGAAACAAACATTTTTTTTTTTTTCAATATCTCAAAATCCATTGAAAGATTTAATTGCAAAATTCATAAATATTTTACCAACCACTAGAGTTGCGTCTATTTTAGTATTTTGAATGCTACTCTTTTCTTTTCTTTCTGTTGTCGAATCTCTGAAAACTTTTTTTTTTCGTCTGGTTGCATTCCCATCAAGATTATTTTTAACAAAGAAACGTTGCAGATCACTTATGTCTATGAAAAACCGCTAAGCGTTCAGCTCATTCGTTTTTTCAGTAGTAACTAACAAATTATGGCATTCAAAAATTGAGTGTTTGGCCTTTTTCCCAGCAGTGACATTTAAAAAAGTATCAAACTTTTCAATTTAAAAATTTAAAAAAAATTTAAACATTAAAAAAACAATCCATGCTGCTCCAAGGCATGACGTAAAGAACGATGTGGCGAAATTTTCAACTGATGGCTTACGAACCTCTTTTTTGAAAGATTCCGCCATTTTCGAAAATATTTTATTTAGAGAAAAAAAAGCGGTGCCAAGTTTTGAATACGAGTTTTAGATAACAAACATGTATTTACGATCAATTGCCGATGTCAGGATCATACAATATCTTTTTCATCCTGACAAATTGTTCACAGCATTAATCTCAGTTCTTTGATTTTACAATTGGATAATATATATGAGGCGTTCCAAAATTTTTGCCCCACGATCTTTCACATCAATTAACGTGGTCAATAACGAGACACGTGGTTTGGGTTGTTCAATTTTGAGCGATCGCCATTAAGAAACAGGCAATTTACGTTTTTCAGAAAATGTCCATAATAATGTTGCACCATCGAAACCATTATAAACAAACGGTTAAACAATTGAAAGTTGAATAAGTAAAAAACCTAGTTTTAATTTGTTTAAATTTGTTTTTTCTGAATTCCTCGAAAAAAAAACGAAAATTTTGAGACCTGGAACAGAGTGAACAAACGTTTTCTCAAGAAGTTATAGCTCTTTTTTAAATGTAAAATACATTTAATGTGTTTATTTTAATAAAAATATTTTCAAAAAACGATGTGTAAGTTTTTTAGTTCAATCTTTTCTGAACTTAGACAAAAAATATTTTGAGCCCATAAACAGAGTGGGCCAACGTTTCGTTAGAAAGTTATATCTCTTAAAACACATTAAACGTTTTTTCTAAATGAGAAATAGATTTACTTCCCAACGAAAAGTTGATCCACATTGTTCAAGTTCTCAACATTTTCATTTTAGCTTGAGGAATTCATACAAAAATGAGCTACAGAAAAAAATGGTACTTTTTTTAAAATTAGATTGGAATAGACACATTACACGGGTTTTGAATCAGCAGAAGAGCTGTAATTCCTGAATTGAAAGTTGGTCAACTCCGTTCAAGGTCTTAACATTTTCATTTTTATTTTAGGACTTTAGGAAAAATAAAATTGCAAAATTCTGCATGAGATTTTTTTACTCATTTAACTTTAAACTGTTCCATTGATTAATATTAGTTTTGATGGTGCAACGTAATAAGAAATATTTTCATCGTATAGCGCGAACACAAACAAAGACGTAACATCCGTCTTTTTTTGATTTTTCAGTAATCGCTTCTGAGAAATATCGGTTTGAAAAACGACAAATCATCAGTAGTTGAAAAACTTCATTCAGCTGTATCTTAATGGTGATCGCTCAAAATCTAATAACCCCAAACACATGTCTTTATTTGCCACATGGATTGATTCAGAAATTCCTGGAGCAACAGTTTGAGTCAACTGATCAAAGGTGCCTGAGTTCAGGTCCAATACCTCCCAAATAATCTAACGTATCAAACACATTGATAGAAAAAAATGTTCACATTGCATTCGTTCGACAGCTAAGTCCAACCCGAGGTACATCCAGTCGCCGGTATGTTGAAGGGAAAGGAAAATAGTTTGCCATCCCGAGGAAACAATAATTCGCCAAAACCCACCGTCTTGAAAACAAGCAGTCTGAAACAATTAAGAATTTCCAAACCAACGTGCGCTCTGTCGGATATTAATTTACGAAACAATGGCGAAGAGCAAAACGCAATTCCGAGCACTTCGAGCAATTCGACAGCTGCGAAAACGTATTTGGCAAGCGCCGCTCTGAAAGAAGGAGAAGAAGAAAAGTCTGCACCCACGACAACGACGATGACGACCATGAAAAAGAACGAAAAATTGATGCCACCGCCGACATTACCTCCCCCAACGAAACTCGGGGAAACGTCGACGTCACAACGTAACACAAATTCCGATCGACTTAAAAACAAAAACGAGAACATTGAAAATTCCGGCGGTAAATCTCGCGAGAGCGGAAGAAATTCTCAGGGTGATAAAAAATGGGTTTTGACGGATTTCGATATCGGACGACCTCTTGGCAAAGGAAAGTTCGGTAACGTTTATCTGGCTCGTGAAAAAAAATCGACCTACGTAGTCGCCATGAAAGTACTTTTCAAAGCTCAGGTACAACAGGCTGATGTTGAGCATCAAGTACGACGTGAAATCGAAATTCAAACTCATTTGAGGTAATAATAGTTTCAATGAAAAATAATAAAAATCCTTTATTTATTTATTTATCGTCTTATTAATAATATATAAATACTAGGGTGGTGGGGAAAAAAAGTTTTTTTCTAATTTCAATCAAAATACATTCACTGCAAAGTATCTTGGATCCGGAGAATTCAGCCCGAAGATGAGCCCGATCGGACCATCTTTAGGGGACGCGCAAGATTTTTCAAGTTTTTCCATTTGATTAACATGGGAAGAACGTGAAGTTTCCATTTTAAAAAATCGTAGCTCCGCGAATTTTATAGCTACGTTGATCCCGTTAGTTCCATTTGAAAGCTCTTTAAAAACCGCTTAAAATGTCGTGCAGACTTTTGAAATCCGATTGCAACTTCCGTCGATAATTTCTTACGAATAAACAAAATTATTGTTTCGTCATATATAACAATACCTTGGTTAAAATTTTGCTTCGGTATCGATGTTTTACAGACACCCAAATATACTCCGAATGTACGGCTACTTTCACGACGACAGGAGGATATATTTGATTTTAGAATACGCTCCTGGTGGCGAGCTGTTCAAAAAATTGAACGCGCAACCGAACAAGCGATTCGACGAAGTAAGGTGAGTCTCACACATTCAGCGCAGCCAATTTCATACCCATCCAATCTTCGTCGTTAAATATTTCACGATTTTTACTTCGATCAAACGTAACATTGGAGAAGATAAAGGAAAGCAAGATTATGGAAAAAGTACACGGTTCAACAAATTTTTATAACATTTTTTTAGATTTCGGCTGATTGCAAGATTCTAATATTTGTTTTGGTTCTATTTCGATCTTTAGGATTTCATAGCACTGCTAGGAAATTTTATCATGTCGGTCATGTTCGTCTGTCTGTATGTCACGGTCCTCCCATTTTGTTATTTATTTACCTATTAAGATGCAATATGGTATCCAGGCGTATATTGATGGCGCAAACACCAAAATGATAAGATTTTTGCGCAACAACATTTTTTTCACTCCCCTCCTGCACATTTTAAAGTGTACTTAAACTTTTGTTTGGTCACTTCATTAAATGAGGTAATCTTACATGGGTTTTTTTAAATGCAAATGAAATCTTTTCATTTTAATCCTTCATTCACGATATATTTCGTTTCATTCGTCCTCAAAGTCCCCCGCCCTACTATTGATGCAAAAAATCTAAAGAACTTCCAGGGTGTAACCGTCAATTAGTAGGTTAAGATGGGGTTAAATCGCCATTTTTTTACTTTTCACGTTGTAGAACCTGCATTTATTGAAATATTCTCAAACATGATTTTTTTTCCGAAAGTATAAACCATTGGCTACAAAATTTCAGGTAAATGCAAACTTGTTGTTTTAATGTTTTGTTTATTATCCATAACGGTCACAACTTATTATATTAACCTTTCAAATAATTGAAAAAAACAGTTTCTAGCATTAATTATCGCCGTAGTCCTCGCTGTCTTCAACGTAAACAACTTTTTCGGGACGACCACGCTTGGGGCGGCGAGGGACAACTTTTTCTTTTTCACCTCGTGATTTTTTGCCCAACACCTTCAAAATTTTGTTCTCAGCTCGTGCAGCTGCCCACTGGTTGCTTGGTTATTTAACCCCACGCACTCTTTTGCGCGAAAAGCCACGTGATCCGTAAACAAATGCAAATATTGGAAAATCGTTTTAACATTCGGGTTAGTGACGAATTGCTGCTCCAAGAAAACACTTGCCTAATTTTTTGAAGCCCCATTTTCACAACTTTCACCAGCCATCAAAAGCCAGAAATTTCTTTTTCGCATCGCTCAAAATGCTTATCTCACCACGAAAATTGTAGAAATGCAGATGTGGCAGTCCAACAAAGTACAAACGTTGCTCATTATCGACCACGACTTACCTTATAAACCGCTACTCTTTCTATTAATCCGGTCAAATATGAGCGTCAAATGGTTATCTTACCCGCTGGAGATTTAACCCCATCTTACCCTACATCTAAGCAAAATTATACATTATATTTCGCAACGACTGGGAATGGCTACTCTATCCTGTGTGTAACCAACACGCTCTTGACCAGTTTTTATTATAGATATTTTAAAACAAATGTAATTCTTTTTCCATATTAAAGTGTTTTTCGTTTCTTTCGCATTATTAAGCACAGCGACGTATATCGCTCAATTGGCCGACGCCCTGAAATATTGTCACAGCAAAAATGTGATACACCGCGATATAAAACCGGAAAATTTGTTGCTGGGTCTTCACGACGTCCTTAAAATCGCGGATTTCGGCTGGTCCGTACACTCACCGGCGTCGCGTAGACAAACGATGTGCGGAACTCTCGATTATCTGCCGCCCGAAATGGTGTCGGGAAAGACTCACAATCACACAGTCGACATTTGGGGAATCGGTGTACTGTGTTACGAATGCCTAACCGGCAATCCACCTTTTTTAGCCCCGACTTACGAAGAAACTTATTTGAGAATCAAGAAGGCGCAATATAAATTTCCAAATTACGTCAGCGAGGGTGCCCGAAATTTGATATCCCAGGTAATTCGCCAATCCTATTTTTTTTTAACACTACTATAATTTCGTCACGCGTTGTCGATCATCCACATCTAATATAATTACTAGACTGGCTTGAAAAAAACCTTTTTTTTCTTCTTTAAATCAAAATACTGAAGCAAATTTATTAAGATATTATTAACAATTTAATGTATTCAAAAATATGTTCCCCTTGGCAACACCGTTGCTAAGGCGTTGTTGACAAAAAGACAAAAGTGAGAGAGGGGGAGAGCGTCTGAAGCCTTCGAAGCGTTTTCTTCTATTTTCTTAATCGGTGGGTGTTTCATTAACAAAACGTTAAGAATCCTGACAGGCGTCCTTGTGAAGGATTGCTACAATACATTCACGCCAAAGTATCTTTCATCAAGAGAATCGTGTCCGAAAATGAGCCCGATCGGACCATTTTTAGGGATCGCGCAAGATTTTTCTAATTTTCCCATTTGATTAACGTGGGAAGAACGAAAAGTTTCCATTAAAAAAATCGTAGCTTCGCCAATTTTATAGGTACATTGATCCGGTTAGTTCCATTTGAAAGCTCTTTAAAAACCGCTTAAAATGGCGTGCGGACCTTTGAGATCCCATTGCAACTTCCATCAATAATTTTGTTGTTTCGTAAGAAATAATCGACGGAAGTTGCAATCGGATTTCAAAGGTCCGCACGTCATTTTAAGCGGTTTTTCAAGAGCTTTCAAATGGAACTAACGGGATCAATGTACCTATAAAATTGGCGGAGCTACGGTTTTTTTAATGGAAACTTTTCGTTCTTCCCATGTTGATCAAATGGGAAAACTAGAAAAATCTTGCGCGACCCCTAAAAATGGTCCGATCGGGCTCATTTTTGGACACGATTTTCTTGATGGAAGATACTTTGGCGTGAATGTATTTTGATTGAAAGAAAAAAAAAAGTTTTTTTTTCAAGCCATCCTAATAATTACTCATCCTTACTAATAACCATTAAATATTATTCAATTATTGCATGAGTTACTTGATTTTTGAAAATAGGATTTGACAACTTCCTCGCACTCGTGTCTTTCCTCGTACAGTCTACAGTTTATACATTCGGTCATGAAAGAATAATTTTTCGAAAATGTGAGAAAAATCATCATTACGAAGTACCGATTACAAAAATAGACAAATGTATATTGTATAACTTCGATTCTAAAGAATTCAACTAAATTACGCTAATGTGGTTATTGTTATTATTATTATTATTATTATTATTATTATTATTCCGTACTGTGAACTAATTCGTTGTTTGCTTGTTTTATTTGCTTGTAGTTGTTGGTAGTTGAGCCAGATCGTCGATTGCCGTTGGACCGCATATTGATCCATCCGTGGATTCAAGAATGTCAACAACCAAAAACAATGAATGAAGAAATTAGTCAATTGTAATATTCTCGCAAGGCTGACTTGCATAACATATGTGTGGCACGATTTGAGCGAACGATGAAAAGTTACAAAACGATGACAACAACAAAAAACATCAAGAAACGGATGAAATTCGCTCCGGTCTTCGAGCTTTTTTTTACTAGCGAATTTCTTAAATTTATACTGGAAGATGTGGTCTCGACGGCTCGATGAAGTCAACCCGGGGGAGCAAACGGAGCGCTTAATTATCCTATCATTATTTTGTTCATAAAAATCATTGCGATTGTTTTTTTTTTCTCGATCAAAAAGCGTTATGTTTATTCAATAATGAAGTCTATTCCACGTTCAGTTTCGTCTTAATTACTGAATTGTCTTCATTTAACGATGCTCGGCAGAAGACATACGTGGAGAAGGTTTGTTCAGGGTTCGATGTGAGTTTCATCATTGATCTTCGCGTCGTTGACCTTAGTTAAAAGCGTGAAGAACGAGTAGGAGCTTCTTAATATCTATAAAAGAAGAAAAAAATGACAATCCGTATCCTGTTTAATATCTTTTAAAAATGTAACCATTCGTTTTTTATATCACTGGTGATTAGGAACTCACTGGTTTCGTGAGAAATACTTTGTAAATAGTATTAATTATTATTAAAAAAAAAAACTTTCACGCTTTGGATACCGTTGGATATTTCTGGTACTCTTGAATCTCTTTGAGTGAAATTAATTTTTTTTCTTACCGCTATAAACGTCTCCATTGACATTGTGTAAAATTTTCCAGCTTTCAACATAAGAGGCGTTTTCGAACACATCAATGAAATTATCATCAGAGATATAACTTGTGGCGAAATTTCATTTTCCCAGCCCGACAGCCATTGACTCGTCGCTAATGAGGCACTCTTAAATTTTTTAAATCTTATTCTAATTAATCGAATAATTTTATACTACATTACTCATCATTAATAATTCATTAATATTATATTTATGTCACTGTTTATCCAATTTACGAAAAATGAAGGTAAACAATAATTTGATGAAAATGTCAGTTTCGAGGATTTTTTTATACTAACCTGATATTTCAGCGAATTACCATTCCAGCACCAGTTTAATAATTGTGAAAATGCTGCTCCAAGATAAACCCCGAACTTCAGCAGGCTAGATAAATTCTTCGCCCCCTGGTGACGATATCGTATTTTTATTCATTACCATCAATAAATAGAAAACGGCTCCCAACTCCCAAACATTCATCTCTATTGTAATACTTTGGATCGTAGTTCGGCACTCTAACAAAACACCCCAATCGAACGGTGGCCATTTTTTATAGGGCCGAAGGCCTACATGGGGTCATCGTCGAATCGGCCTGCATTTGTAGGTGCAAGAAGACGAATCGCCAGGGTTCTTGTTGTAAAAGTTCAAATTTTTGCATCGTTTGAAGTTTTATTTTTCGAAGCAAAAACAGTATTTCAGCGTATTTTCTGTTTTGAGACATTTCAAAAAGGGACTAGATCGTTTCACTCGTAAGTCTATTGGTAATAGATATGTACGCGATTACTCCTCGCGCTGCGAGTCGCGCATTATATTATCAGCGCATTCAAAAGATAGATTATGGTTCCAACCGTGCTTTTTATATACTTTTGTTGGTATATCCATCAGGATGTGAAATCTCTTCATTTCTTCATGATAATTTCAAAACTGTACACTACTTACATCGCTGTATTTACAGTTATTGCAATGAAGAATGGTCGACGAAACAAAGTTTTGCCTTTCTACTTCTATGTTCAGTAGTTATACGATAGGATTGAGACAGCTGCATCCGCATCAAACTGTATATCTAACGTAACAAGGTTACTGTTTATCCAATGATTTCATGAAGCCGGAAAGATATACCATCAATATTACCTTATATAAATCTGTTAGGATTGCAACACAAATGAGGCATGACACAAAGGCGGCCTAGCCGCAGCCGTGCTAACTTTTGGAATATCATATTTGTACCACATTCGCGGCACGCCAATGCGCAATTCTGGCCGGACTTTAACCCTTTGCGTGTGTAACGCGTGTGTAGTGCGTGTGTGGCCAAGAATGGGTAGCGCGGCTATAGCCGCATTTTCAAGGAAGTCGATCAAGACTTCTTCGATCTTCCTGAAATGTATCCTGAAGTATTTTCGGCCTCTAAATCCGAAAATGATATCAGAATTCCAAAATTCAAGATGGCGGATCCAACATGGCGGATCGAAATCGCGAAACATGAGTGGATTTTCATGAAACTTGCTATCTACAAGTTTTTTATATCGCTGAATCCAAAAATGATGTCAACATCCTGGGGTCGTGAATGCAATATATATCTTTTATCCAAAAAACGTGAATTCACCAGCTCATTTCCAGGTCTAGAAACTGATTCTTTTCCGCCAAAAAGTATTCTATAAGTGTATAAATCAGTTTTACAATAACTGCTTTCAAGGTGTTCTTAATTTCAAAATGTTGACATCATATTTGTATTCAGCGATATAAAAAGATTGTAGGTACAAAGTTTCATGAAAATCCACCGATATTGTGGTTTCGATCCACCATATTGGATTCGCCATTTATAATTTTGAAATTTCGACATATTCAGATTCAGTGATACAAAAAACTTGTAGATACCAAGTTTCACGGAAATACATTTATTTTTGTAATTTTGATCCGCCATTTTGAATTTTGAAATTTCGACATCATTTTCGGATTCAGCGACAGAGATGAGTGGGGAGATGGCCAGCGCTCGGGTTGCACTCAAATTGTGGTAGTGCATTTTCGCCGTAGCGGTCAAAGTCCGAAACAGAGAGTGCAAGTCGGCGGAAATACCCGAGCGAAAGAGGCGAAATTGTGCTACCGTTGACGGGGATAGCATATGATGATACAGCGAGCAAAGCGCGCGGTTCGCGTAGCTGCCAAAATGCCGAAAATTATTTTTTCTTGCGAGTTACTCATTTTCGCAATGACACGTAACTCGAGGTACGCGCAATACAATGTTTTGCATGTTTTTTTTGCATCTGCTATAAATGAATCCACGTTTGGATAAAATTTTTTTTTTCTATAATAAAAGCGCTAATTGGAATATTAACAAACACACACACACGCGCACGCGCACTCGCACGCGCACACCCGTACACACACACACACAAGCACACACACAGACACACGCGTGCGCTCGCACACAAAAAGAAAGAAAGAAGGGGATAGAGAGCGAGATTCGAAAAATCAACGATCCTGGAAGCGGGCAAGCCTACCTCGGACAAGAATAGCAACAAAACTTACCAAAACTGCTTGAAAACCGGTGAAACAGATCATGGAGAAGCTGGCGAACAATTGGACGAACATACTGAGACCAAATATGTCGTTCAGCTCATCGACGCAGTTGATAAGACGTTGATGATGCTTTATGCACGTTTTGAATCGCCGTAGAAAACTATCGTTGCTAATAACACGAGCTTCGTGATCGTTAAACGGAATGAAACTATTTATTTCATTATTAACAACGTCAAACTTCGAAGCAGATACGGTTTTTTCAAATGAATGTTCGGAATCTATTTTTACTACCAATGTAGCACGATCATTTTTCGATGGCAGACAGTTTTCGTAATTGGCGTTTAAAACAACGAGCTGAACGTTCGTCCACTTGTAGAGGCCTATGACGATAGTGTCCATACCGATAATCGATACCAGACCGATACATACTGCGCAAGCTTGCAAGCAAAATGCGATATGATGCATCGGAAACGTCCGGACGCTGAAGGGATATCGAGCTCTTATAGGTAGCGCGCCCTCTTCCACCGGCACGAGTAGGATCAGGGCTACGGATAGCACCGCCCCTACTGCCCAAAAACCGTAAAGCAACAGCTTTTCGTAAAAACTGCACGTCTGTACTAATTCCCGGACGTGACGGTCTGGAAAAGAATTCTCCCATGAGAAGCTTGTAAGGGTCCAGACTGCCGTGACGGGCGAAAAATTAGCCTTTTTTTTCAATTTTGTTTTTTTCAAGAAATTTGATGCGATACTGATTAAGTTTCCAGAAATGGCGATATTTATTCCTGCAAAATTTGAATCTTATTCATATCCAGCTTTTTATATGATGTATTATTTAGTAGAAATTAGCGCCTCGCACAAAGTATGTTCATGATTCGGGAGGGGAGGAGGTTTTGACGGCAAGGGTTCTTATTCGGTATTGTTGGCAGAATAATGTGACATAGATTATTAATCAGCTATAGAGTCACTATCGCACAACGGAAGATTTCATTAACAAAAGGGCGCCATTCCGGAATAAAAATGGCGATTTTTCTCTGGTGCTGTGAACTTTTCTCTGAGGTCAATACAGTCAGATCCCGCTTAACGCGGGGCATACGTCGCCATAAGTTTTTGCGCTAAACCAAACACCGCTGAACAAGACTACCTTATCCCTCCCCCTGCCGAATACTACCGCTTTATACTGTTATACCGATTTGCCGTCGATGTTATTATGAGCGGGATCGGGAAGGCAATATGAAGTTATTTAACTTTTGTTAATGGGCTTGCGTTAACGAAGAATTAGAATTCAAGCGTTTGCAGAGATTAATTAATCAATTTATTATAATTTTACAATATACACTTTAAAATACCGTGCCGCGCAACTAGACGTGTGTCATACTCCATAGATATAGATTTAAAAATGTTACATTCAAAATAATTATTCTTTCCTAAATTTTCCACGCCTCACACTCCTCACCTCTGAAAAGTGAAAATTTATATACAACAATCGTTCCTCCCGTTACCTTTCAGTTTTAGGGCTTTTTATTCTCGTTTTTACTCAGACCTAAACCGGGTCACGAACATCGGTAGCGTCGGTTCAGCTCTTGAGTGAGATCTCTATGATTTGACCTCACCCGCTCCGCGACTCGGTCCCTCGGTCCCTGGTATTGAATTTCTTCTGCATCTGCAGATCCGACATACTATGTAGCCAACCAAGGCTACCGGTGTTATTATGCGTACAGTGTAAGGTCCAATAAGTGCTTATGTCGTTCTAGAACTAAGCTGTGCACTTAACCATTTGAGTCCCAGGGGATATTGAGAGAACAATGTCGAAGAATCCCGAACAGTGCAATCACGCTTACCGTAAGTGATGCTGGGTTTCCTCGACATCAAATCTAAACAGCGCGATCGTGCTGCTTGGGACTCAAACGGTTAAAGAGTTCTTAATATTGTGTAATTTCGGTGCGAAGTTTCGTAACTAGGTTGCACTACAAAAAGTACTTCTCACTGGCATCTTCGGTCCTTCCTTGAAGATTGGCCTGGGCACTCCCTTCCTGCTCTCCGTGAGAGTGAGATTCTCGGGAGGGAAAGACATCCTTGTTGACCACCTGTGGTATCTTCCTTCCCGTCCGGAAGCCAAAGTCCCGGGCGGTCACAGTACAAGTCCCTGGCAAAGCCAATATACTTAAACCTAGTAGTTCTTCGCGTTGCATCTTACGGTACCTGCACACTATGTTTACCGATTCCTCGGTTGGGACCACGTACAACCATTTATTCGGTCACGTCATCGTAGTGACCACCGTATGTGTGATATTTGTGACTCGCTTATCGCATCTGAGGCCGTTATCGGTCTACAATTTCCGTGGTCACGAAAGCTGGAGGCTGGAGGGGCCCCGCATTGTGATAAGCGGGTGGCCAGCCTCACCCGCACGCCGATAACGACGATGTCGTCATCTCGGAGGTGGCTATTTGTAGCGCCATCGGAAGAACCTATTACGATTATTTGTGGTGGGCGCAAACCGCAGCACGGGCAACTAGTAGGAAATGGCATTTTGGCTTTCACAGGGAATAATTGTGTAACCGCACGGGGGTTCAGCGTCCGGACGGAGCGGAGAGTAACACAGAGCGTCACGGAGGACTATCTGCCCCCTGGAAATCTCGCCCTGTCATAGAGTGAAAATGGTGTGCCCGTACCGGACTATGTAAATGTTTCGAGGCCCGTAAAGTGTGTTTTCCGTATTCCCGCAGAGCTGCGAAATATTGGCGCACGCTTGCGGGACATAAGTAACAATTTAGAAAAACAATTTGAGTATGCCATGCCAGCGATAATCGGGTCTTGTACGCTGGGAGTGTTGGCGGTGGTGGCCCTGGCCTGTGTTATAGGTCATCGGCTTTATAGTCGTCAGCGAAATTCCTCGGCGGCTCCGGCAACGGCTATGTCGGTGAACCTTGGGGCCGCCGACCCGTCAGGGGTTCGCATAGGAGAGCGGGAGAGAGAGAAGAAGCTTCGAGATGCTGTCACGCGACAATTGGGCCGGCGCTACGCCCGCTAACCCCCAGCATCCCGAAATCCTGGGCAGGAGAATAAGTTGGGGTAAAAATTAATTTCTAGTATTGTCAATAAATTATTACTTTTTAGGGGGGAGGGGTGTCATGCCCTATAATTTCGAATAAAGAATGTTGTTAATTGCGGCATTCGACGTTCTTGAGGGGATGTCGAAAGCCAGTCCGATTGCGAGATGTGACTCGATCGGGTAGCAGCTTGACCGGATCAATTATGCTGCTTGCAGCATATTGCAAGCATGGTTTCGCTGCTTGCAGCAATTGCGCCCGCATGGTCTCGCTGACGCAGTATTGTTTGTTGATCTGTAAATTTTGAAGCTCGTGTAACTTGATCGAGTCGACCTACTAACTCTTCGATCAGAGTCATATTGATTGTTGAAGTGACGACCGAGAGTTCGTCAAGTTCGAGAATCGAAAACGGACGGTACTGTTTTAAGCAAAGACCCTCGAACCGCGGCAAACGTCACTCTTCCACGGGTGTTCAGAATAGACCAGTTACGCGCGGTCCGGTGACGGTACGAGACAGTAACAACACGTATAAGGACACCACTGTAATTCAACAATAAAAACCAAAATACGAACACTGAAACTACGTGGGTTCTAATCCTTCGTTGGCAAAGATCCCCATAAAAATAAATAACCACATGAAAACGCCCTACGCACCCGCTCCTACATAGTCACGCGGTCGGCGGGCAAAACACAACCTTGGGTACAATTTATTTGTAAAGAACGATTTAGACGAATATCTCGAAATTTGCGATCGCGATCATGTAAACGTCCTGTGATGCCCCGGAAATTTTCATCATAAATATTTATCCTAAATAATACATCGAAAATAATTAATTCGATTTTATCCGACATCGGAACGAACGTCGTATAAAATCTCACGGTAAGTCGTGCTGACGAAAAGCCAGACGACAGGTTACACCTGCAACGGAGATACTATATTTTCGTTGCAAAGTAATAAGCAGTAAAGATGGCACCATGACTTTCCGGTGACCGTCAAAAAAGCTGACATAAGTCACGCTCACCGTGTGAATGCAAATTCATCAACTTTCGGCTCATGGTTAAAACCTACGCTGGACAGGCGACCGAAAGTCAGTCTACTTTGAGAGCTTCAACAGGAACGAGCCGTTTGAAGAAGTATCTTCCGCGTCGCGAACTACGCTCTATATATAGCGTTAAGACGAACGTCAAGTTGCGCGACACGGTCACACTAATAAATGTAAATCGTGAAATATTGAATAAATTTTTTGGCGCAAGCCCACTAATAAAAAATTAAATAATTTCTTATTGCCTTTCCGATCCCGTTCGTACTAACTTCGCGGCATAACATTTTTTTAAATAATTTGAAGAAGACATAAAATCCCAGGCGCAGCTTTAATCATGACGACAATTATAGCCAAAAAAGAGATTATAGAGCTCCACATGCCTGCAAAATTTGGAGGCTGTAGCTACAACCGTTCCCGAGTTATACACGATTGTTTCCTTCGAGTCTGAAGGAGTCCAGAGTTTGTAACAATTGAAAAATCTGACGCCAACGGAACTTCGTATTTCACGACATCACGTGTTTGGGTTGTGGGTAGAGAATTACGCTGTACCAGGGCAACTGCCTAATACGGACAACCTCACAAAACGAAGTCTCGGACAATAGATTCGGTACGCTTTTCAAAAAATCTCAGAGCCCAGCCGTGTACAATTGCGTTCGAGGCACCGAGGACTGGTGTCCCGAACGGCGTCTCCGAAATAACGGGCGATCTCCCAGAGTAATGAGCCTTACCCCCGATAAGGAGCCCTACAGGGGCGGACAGCTTACTTCCACAGCTGCTCGTAAGACTTCAGTGACAAAACTGGGTGAGGCCCAATAGGGCCTATTACGAGGCCGTCATTGTAAGACCAGTGCCGAACAGACAGAACGCGAAAATGCTGAGGACAATCGAGACCAGCCTTATGTCGGAAAAATGACCACGCCAAGACGTCATGACCTTCCGACAAATGATGACTGAAAATTCAGTGAGTTAATCGCAAAAAAAGCAAGTTTCGAGGCCATCAATCGAGACTGGAAACCTAGACGCAGCGACAAAAAAAAAGGTCGAGGAAACCCTGTAGGCTGCCCTAGGCGATGCAGAGAAACGTGCTTTCAAGATCATACCGACAATGGCGAGTGGATGGGGAAGCCACATGGCATTCGTAGACGTTGACAAGGCAGCCACTTCTTAGAGAGGCCCACGTCACAATAGGACACGTTCATTACGTTCATCACCACGGTCACAGCAATTGCAGGAGCCGCCAACAGAAGCGATTTGAACGCTGCTACCACTGTCATGGGCGCGGTCGCAGAGCGGCAAATTTCAAGAATATGGATTGCAGTAAGCTGTGCTGGAGATGCGGAGAGGGAGGGTATCAGGCCATAAAGCGCGCGAACCCTCCAAAGTGCCACTTTTGAGCTGGGCGCCGTGACGGAACCCCGAAGGATAACTTTCAAGGCTCACATTGGTGCAACGCTTATCAGGGGTCAGAGTATGACAAAGCTACCCCATGACAACTTTCCGGCATGAAAATTCACAGCGGTCGGAGCTTGTCCATTATCTGCTGTCTCAGTTAGTGAGGAAACACGACGCGAACCTGCTATTTATCAGCGAGCAGTACCACAATGTGAGCCGAATAGGATAGCCTGCTGATACAAGCAACACCCCACTTATTTGGGTATAACAGAGTTTATTATTCCGGAACAAGGAAATGTTGACTTTTGCAGCGAAACTTGAAGAGCTGGAAGACTTCATCCACGCGACGAACTCAGAAATTATTGTGGCGCACAAGCATGAGGTACAGCCCAACCTGCAGCAGAGGTGTATCTGCAGTAGGGCCGTGTCTGAAATAGCGGTCCTCGGAGGGCTCGTTACTTAAACACGGAAGATGGTCCTGGCTTCTGATGACCAGGATTCCGAGGGATGATCATGAAGTGGAGTAGTTCACTGGGAGCGACCACCAGCCATATCCTTTGATATCGTAGTGAGAAGTACACATATCATTCGTTAGAATTTCGTTTTTTCAACTACACCAAAGGATTTCGTGCGAGTCGTTGGCGCTCAGGATGTGATTTTGGGTGGAGAACTAGTCAAGCGATCTACGTAACCTAGGACAATTATGCAATTGTAAACGAAATACAACCAGTCTCTTGGTGTTTATCGTAGCTGATGGTCTATAGTATCTATAGTATAGGTCTTAGTATCATGCATATATTTTTTATACTTTACTTCGATTTGAACACTTTCTGCACAAAGGCGGAATGCTTATCACCTAATTGACTTCAGTCGAATACTGGTAAACTTCGTTAATTAACATGAATAAGGTAAAAAACTAACCGGAGGAGCGATTGAGGGCAACTACCGGATTATGCACAGCTTTGATCACAGCGTTAATTCGTTCGCAACGCACGTGGAAATTAAAGATTTTGAAAATGATCACGCTAATTCCGGCAATGATACATCCATCGTCGGTCAATACAATCAAATCGTCATAATTTGAAAAGAGATCGCATAATACCGTAATGGCGAATATACATATTATGACGATAACTAATTTGTTATAAACTCTGTATGCGCTTTCCCATGTGGGAGCCGTCTGGTCGCATGAAACCCAAAGACCCGAAAACCTGAAACAGAAGATGAATCAGTAATGGTAGAAATATCTGCGTTGCATACTAAGCAAACTTCTATTCCATATACTCATGCCGATTCATTCATACGATTCGTAGTTGACTCATATACGAATACAAAGATTCAAATCGCGGAGCTTCCGTATAGGTTTCAGATTTCGCCTCATTTTACATGTAAAAACGAATACATATATTGAAAAAAAATCAAGCACATGCTTAAGGGATAACGCCACTGTAACTGCCTAAAAAAACGCTGTATTAAGGAATTTGTTTTTCGTTGGAAGGAAAGGTGATACGAAAATAGCATTCAAGGAAGTTATTGAATGTATATTTAAGTATCTTACAAAAAAATGTTATCCAAAAATATTTTAAAATGACCACGCTGGAGCCATTCTCTGGAGCTATGACGAATTCAAGGCGCACCGCGGCATGCAGCATAACTAGTGCAATTTTTGACCTGGAACAAAAAACAAAAATTTTCCATAAAAAAAAAGGCAATCACTTGTTAATAATAGTACATTATGACACTAGTGCGAAATTTTTTTTCTGGCGCGTGTGAGCTTGCAGAACGAGCCGAAGGCGAGTGTTGCAATCACACGAGTCCAATTTTTTTACCGTTAATCTGCTATCCCAGGACCATAAAGCTGCCCTTCAACGTTGGAAAATTTCTCCTCACTTGCTTTTCTCGACGATTTCATGGCAGAGCGCGCCTTTTTTGCTGCGTCTATCAAAGTTCGTTCGGCGTGTTCGATTCGTTTTGCGTCGGTTTGGAGGCAAAAATTATAGGGATGGACACCTATATCCATTTGCAGAACCTTCAAAATTTGCAAAATGCTTGTTAAACCATCGTTAAAACAGCACACTGAAATATCAGTCGCTATGTTTAAAACTTTTTTTCCGCTCGAATACGATTTTGGTGCGAATCTCCAGACCGTTGCGTTGAAACTTTCGTTGCTGTTTTGCGTATATCCTCCTTAGCAACGATTCAGCAACCCGTCCCGGCTCAGTTCTTCGTAAATTGGTTTTATCGTTTCGAAAACTTATTGGGAAAGTGGCGGCTTATGATGGAAGGTGTCCAAGGAATTTGCTGCTTGCGCCATCTTTCAGTCGCACCAAGATGCTGAGCATCCATCGTGCTGCGGTTTTTGGTCGGTTGACAATTTATGGTATAACGTCGCCCAGATTTGTTTATTCGTATCTTCCACTTAGTTTGGATTCCGACGAATTGCTAAGCCATAATAAATTGTGAGTTGATCGATCAGATTGGGAGTCAATTTCCCTTTCCCTCCAAGGCCTGGCGTTTTTTTTAAATATTTCTCAGTCGAGTGCCCATTCTTTTTTGTACATGGTCAATACACTCTTTTTTTTGCACTTTAAAATTTTTATATGGATTGCTATCCGTGATGGCTTTGTAAGTAAATCAAGTATATGGAGCCGGCGGTCGGTTAGGCGGAGCAGCTGCTGCTCTGACGGGCGTCTGACGCGCGTCGGGGAAAAGTGCGAAATTTGATGGAAACATTTTTTTTCCGGTAAAGACGAGTTCGTCCCATATTCTAAAGGGTTTCAAGTATTTTTTAAGCTAATGAAAAAAAATTTCTATAGCCAAATCTACAGTGGTTATCCCTTAATCCTGTCGATTGAGAACATTCAGAACATTTATCCCCACCAGCAGTGGTTTAATGTAAAAGTCAGTCGTTTAGAACAGAAGCTCGCAGCTTAACACAGTTAGACATATAGTAAGGAAGCGCCATCAACTTTTGTTGTTCGTTATAGTCCAGCAGCATCGCTATATTCTCTTCTCTACTACGGTCGCTTATGAATAGTGCCACCGGCGTTTGGTTGGGAAATGCTTCCACATGGGGCTTACCCACCAGACTTGACTACTTGAAAAAATGTATAGCTAGCGATGGGCAATACTTCGAATGAAATATTTCTTATAATTTTCAAACAACAGACGTGTGATTTAAAAAGAAATTCTGGATTCATACTTCTACACCTGGTAGACAGACAGACGGACCAACAGACAGACCTCATATCTGTCCGTTGATGTCATAAAAGTTCCTAGTTGAATACGGAACAATCGAAATGAAAATGATTTTTTATTTATCATTTTCATTGCTCGTGCACCCACGAAAAAGATAATCTTATTCCTTTTCGAAATTCCTCACCGCAGAAAATACCTCTCGGTATTATTTTCACTTTGAAGTATAAAACTCCCCGGGCAATAGAATGATTTCAACTGATTCACCATCGCTTTATGACACGCACTTATATATTTCCACTCTGCATCCATAAATGCAAGAACCTATCAAGCCTTTGACCCAATGCAAAGATGACTGCCGCTCAATTGGTGCCATTTCCCAACTGACTGGCTTATTTTCCGGTGTTATATATGTAAAGGTCACTGCATTGAAAATCATAAATATGTTCCGTATCGCATACGGTCAGATTATCCCTAAGCCTAAGAACCATTGATCAACCAACTCCAGAACTTTTTCATTTCTTTGAACAATTGCGATTAACGGAATATGGTCTGAACTCGTTGTCATCGTGAAACTTACTTTAGAGATAATATTTGCTCACCTCAACGAAGCAATCGTTGAGTCCAATGGTATCCGATGAGCCGAGATCGTGGATCCTATTGTACCTTCCTCCATATTAATTTACTACTGGACAGACTCGGAGCCGACTTATGCAGCAGTATTATGAACTTTCTTTCTGACCACACATGTAATTTACTGATGGTATATCCGTTCGAAGCATTTACGCAACATTTTACGGTACAGTCTCTTATTTCAATATCTATTAGCCGAGAAGTTATGCAAATAGCTCCTATGGAGTCCTACATTATATTGGAAATACGTGGAGGTATAATCTGTAGGTACATCTTTCAGGTACTTCGCGGCTGTTTTCATTGTCGAGATAATACATTCTTAACAACCATACCACGTTATTTGATTTTTCTAAGGGCTTACCGAGGGCACTTTCTGTGCTATCGGATTGCCATGTGTATTGCATGTTCGGCACGGATCTATCAGCATTGTGGTGGTGAGGTAGTGAATAAAAGCTGATGTAATCGGCCATCCATCGGCTATTCTGCACAATCATACCATTCCGACAGTATATTGCTTTGATTTTCCCCTTTTTCCATTCCAATTTTAATAATTCAGATCCGTAGAACCTCTCGGAGTCTCGCTCCGCCTACCTAATTTTCTATGAATTTTTAATCAGCCACACTTACGTTTACCGACATAGGTGCAGCGCTGAGGGCAGTGAGGTAGGGGCATTTCAACGTATGGGATTGAGAAGGGGGCCCTTCAACAAAAGCACAACATTATGAAGTGTTATCGGTAACCGTAACGTCCCTTTCCAACAGTTTCGTCACTATTTTCCACACGTATTTTCAAGTTTAAAGTTAATTTTTTTTTCGATCAGAGTAATTTTTTAATGTCTAGAGAGTGTGCCAGATTGAGAACAAGAATAAGAAAGATTTTGAGATCAAGAATGAAACGTTCCGGAAAAAAGTTTCAGATCCTATCAAACAATGATAGATACTGTCAATTAGAATGGTAGAAACTTGATTTTTCCCAATGCTCCGTAGTACGCTTTTGACTGACCCGGCTGATTCGGGAGAGATTTTTGGAGGGTTAACTTTCGAGTTGGTGTACCTTATGAGCGACAAGAGTGAAAGTGATGCGTTTCTCCCCCGACGTTAAGTAGATGTACCGACCATCACGGAACTTCGTCAAAACACATTGCAGTCCTTCTGGGGATTACGGCTGTACAGAATTCAATAAACCTTGGGCAATTCAAACTGGTCAACCATCAGGTTCCTTTTAGATTTTTTTTCCATCATCACGGAATAGAATTACAGATTTGATTTTAAAAAGTTGGAGTCAGAAGCCTAAAGTTTTTTTTTACGGCACTTAAATAAAACATAACGAGAACAAAAAAATTAGTTTTGAAAATCTGAAATCTGGACAAATTTTAAAATCAATTAGAATTACTTATTAGAATGACGTGGGTAACCGGAAAGATCTGCCCCCTATTTCAGATCCTTAATATGTTATATCGATACGTTTGTCGTTGCAAACAATAATCCTCTCATGGTTAGAATCAAGACGCCACAATAATCAATTCACTTACTGTAACGAAAGAGAAACGAGCTGCAAGTTGAAACTTGCAAATTACTTCTTCAGAATTCAAGAAAGCTGAAAGTTCAAATTTGCAGGCTGTCCCCCCAGACTTGAAGATATTGTGACAATCTTACTCCATGAGGAAATTATCTATATCAACTTTGGCTTCCTCATAGAGGGAGATTGTCAGAATATTTATATTCTGGGGGAGCAGCCTGCAAATTTAAACTTTCAGCTTTCTTGAATTCCGAGGGAGCAATTAGCAAGTTTCGACTTGCAGCTTGTTGTCCATACAACGTTTTCGGTCGATTCATATTCTATATATGTAGCTCGCGCTTGATTGGTCGAAGCTGTCGTGAGTTCGAACAAAACGTCACTTTTTCGAAAAATTCAAAGTCCTATAAAATTCGATCTCCCCAACCGATCTCCACGAAATTCAATACAAAGTACAGTCAAATAATGTTTTATACATGTGGTAAATCCCAATGCAAAGTTTAGAGGTGGAACCGTCCCCGAATTATACACGGTTGAATTTTGGGTGGCACACACACACACACACACGCTCGCACGCTCGCACACACACACACACACCCACACCCACACACACATACATCCGGACAAATTCTCCAAGTGTGTTTTTTCGATGTTTTAGCACATTCTGAACATAATGACATGAAGAACTCGAAAAAAAATTGTTCACCATAACATCCACAGCTTCCTCTATGAAAAAGCAAAAAGCGAATGAGTCACGGGCATAACGCGTAAACCGGGTGCCGAGGTGTAGCCACCAGCTGTGCGACCGACCGCATCGACTAGCTGCCAGTGTAGCCACTCCAGCTTATTAGGGGTGTACAAAAAAATTAATATACCATTAGAAATCACAACAAATACAACAACCCAATCAACAACAACAAATGTTTATACTAGGATACTCATCGACACTTTTCTAATTTCTTTTCAAATAAAAAACATTTCTCGTTTTGAGGTTATTTTGACCCCATGAACAGTATAATATCCGATGTAACAGAAAAAGAACAAAGGTATCATAAAAGGTCAGAGAAGCGAATTATCCCAAATTTTACCTCTGCGATTCATGTCTCGACAGTAAAATTTTCTGCACGTGCCGTAACATGCAGACGACAGAACTGCATTGAACTGGATTCCGAGGTCTCATTTTGTTCCGGTATGAGTATGGAGATTTAGGATGCAAAGTAAAGTTCAGGTATGGTGACCTATTATTTACCTGCCTTTCCATAAAACTTGTTTTCTTTTTACGTTATAGGTTGGCAACATTTCGAGGAGGCGATTTAAAAAAAATCCTATATTCGTACCAGAATAAGCTCGCTTGCGAAGAAAATAAGACGACAAGATTCGAAATTCGTTGATCCGTATGGTCCAAAAGCTACGAAAAGTGAAAAATAGTGATAGTAGTGATAGTTCTCGTAGTTGTCAGAATCCCCACTATCTCTCTGGGAATATTTGAAATGATACATAAGTATTTTGTTACGGGGACATTTCCTCGTATGAGTTTTTAAAAGAAGGAAAAGTCAACTTGCCTTAGCGAATAGGCTCTGGATACACTTATTTAATAATGAACGTTATTTATTTGCTTCAACGTGAGCGTTACATCTGCAGTCTGATGCACGTATTCGTCAGTGTCTTAAAGTTGATGGATTATGACAATACTAATGAGGCTGTGCTGCGCTCTGATATATATAGGCAGGTGGTCACCTGGAGAGCGGATGTCTTTTAACCCCGCGTCACAACCCCGTTGTTGGAGTCGCTTTGCCCCTGAAAAGCATGGTCTCCTGGTGATGGCCGGGACTACGAGTGGTTCTGGCACCGTAGGATCCATGACCTCGCGCTTAATCGGTCTCGGATTGTTACCGCTGAGGTTTATTTGATTATGGCAGCATATTTTAAAACACAATTTTTAGCACACATTTAGATGAACCAAAAACGGTGCAAAACGCCAGCTCCCCGCTCGGCAAAGAGAATCGGGAGATACAGCGGCGCGATTCCAATCTTCAAGGTGGCCCCATCGGAGCACGACACCCTCGAAAAGCATCGGGGAACGCGTCCTCGGTTGCAATATATATGCGTTTATTTAATTAGGTCAGGTAGATGGATGATTAATATATGTGACGCTTCAACACGCGTCGGTTTTCGGGTGGTTGGCGGCGATTTACACTGCCCGCCTGCAGTACGTTTTTGCGAGTGCGTACCCGGAATCGTCCGGCGTCCGCTTTCGATAAGTGCACGCGCCACGTGCGCGTCCACGAGTTCACAAAGATACGCGATTACTTTACCGCTGGACGGCACCGTTTGTGCCTCCGGCCGTGACTAATAATCGCGCGACTCGCTTCGTACCCGAGTATATCGCTCGATCGACTTTACACGTTCTTTTTGGGATAGATAGCTCCGCTCGCTTTTGCTCCTCTATCTCGACTAATCATCATGGCGTCGGCGTCGGGGCTCACGCGTCCCTTCAACGCCGCGCATGCGCTTTCTGATTGGTTCGGGCGGTTACTCGCCCGCTTCCCGTGGACCGATCACGTTGGCCACCGGAAATACTACTCTCGTCGTTGAGCTTACTAACCGAAACTTACGGCATCTTTAACAGAAATATACTGGTCCTATCGTTGTGATGGACATGGAGTCGATCCATCGCGATCGCTCGATGGCTATACAAACTGTCGTGGAATTATGGGCATCGTCGCCAGCAAACGCTGACCCGCACGCGGGTTGTTCCGACCGTGGACTCGACGGGTTCGAATTCGATTCTAGCGCGTCGTTTCATGAGCACGCCTGGTCAAGCACTCCCGAGTGCGATGACTGGAATATGTTCAGGAGAATTGGCGTGGTAAGGCTGGAAACCAATTGCCCATCGCGCCGGATACGGAACGTTCTGAGCGTGTCATCTGCAAAAGGATGCGAAATGATCCATGCAAAATCGCAGCGGAACCGAGCGGAGAACCGGCTAGACAAAAACGAAAGCCTACGAAATTGGACGACTGCCCGGAATGGAAGTACATAAAAGATACGAAATTCGTGAAATTGCCAGCGTTTAGAAACGGAAACTCGTGCTCGCCCGTCATCGTCGAAAAAACGCTGTTTAACACGTTGAATGCGGCGCCGATTTTGCTATACTTTCCGCTCAGGCGGCAGCGCGTGAGTGTGTACGTGCGTGAAAGGCTACTGTCAGTCCCCAGGAACTGACACCGCAGTCTACGTGTTAATGTCAGAAACACTTGTGTCTTTGACTCACTGTTTCAAGTCCTGCTAAGCACGATCGCGGCCGATCGGTATTACTCGGAGAAAGTTGAGCGCACAATAAATCGAGTAATACGATTATGCCACAACGTGCTAGCGGCCAAAAAACCAAGCCTATCATCGGCGAGTTACAAAGAGAGAGCCGCCATATTGTCTTCGCTAAACCTATTCACCGCCGAAAAATTCACAAGGACAATAAATCGTCTCAATGTCGAATGCAACATCGTACACTTGGCGCAGTACATTTTTCTCGATTTGCCCAGTCACACGACTAAAGTTTCTTGTCCTTGTGGGTACGGTTTCGATGAGAAAAGAATTCGAAAAGAATGTTGAAGATGGTTCACACAAGAGATGATCATCCGAACATCAAACTCGTGAACATCCAGTCTGAAATCAGTGTCCGATCACTGTACGGGGCTTGTAAACTACCGTGTTAAACCGCAAAATCGCTCGGAACTCGTAATCCTATATGAGCATCTAATTTCCGTAAAACTAAATTTAGGAATTGACTAGATAAAATAATGTTTTTCCTACAAAAATAAGTCAGAACTATTTTCGATACTAGCCTGGACAAAAAAAAACAACCGATTTTCACCTCGAAACTTTTCGAAATTGGGCGTTATACACTTTCATCTCATTTTTTTTATTAATGGAGCAACGAAGAAAATGTATATAAATTTTAATTGACCATTTTAATTACAAATCGACGGAACTATTGTTAAAACGTCTTTAACTGTGTGTAACTATGCTGTATCGACATTCTCGGAGGTCGAAAAGTCGAATTCCGATGGGATGCTAGAAAGTTTCGTCTAAAGTTGGTATCACATTTTTTTAATTTCGTTTTTGAGTTCAAATCGACGGAACTATTGTCAAAACCTCTTCTATGATGTAGAACTATTCAGTTTCTATCATTTCCATTCCCGAAAAGTCGAATTTCGACGGGTTGCTAGGAAATTTACCGTAAAGTTAGCATGTCATTTTCGAAATTTGGTTTTGAGTTCAAATCGACGGAACTATTGTCAAAACTTCTTTCAGCTTGTAGAATTATTCATTTCTTATCATTTCCATGCCCGAAAAGTCGAATTCCTATGGGATGCTACAATGTTTACCGTGAAGTTAGCATCCCATTTTCCACATTTCGTTTTTGAGTTTAAATCGACGGAACTATTGGTAAAACCTATCAAGAACTATAGATCTATGCTGGATGCTAGAAATTCTGAGGGTTTTTAGTGGGATGCTAGAAATTGGTATGCTATCTTCACAGACATCCTGTATGTAAGACCGTGGTCCTGATTAACTGGCCTACACCCGCTATAACGGCGACGATACAAATTTAATATGATTCTAATACTATATATACGCGGCAGGGAGGTAACGAGTTCGCCAGCCCCCTGGTTGGTGGCGCACCAAGCCAGTTGAACGGTTTTCCCTGCCTCGCTGGCGATCTCTCTTCTCATCTCTGTTGGATCTTGGATGTTGAAGTTATGTTCGATCGCAACATGCGTTCGTTTCTGCTTTGTTGATCTAAAAGTTTTTCTTGTCAAAGAATAGATGCAAAATTCGACAATGTTCAACGAGCACGATTCGGATTCCGAGACGGAATTAAAAATCAACACCGGTTATGCCAGTAATTACAACAGTTGGCGCCAAAAGGAAGAACTGAACAAACGTGAGACACATCACATAACCTATTCCGCATCGTTTATTTTCAGATGAAATAATGTTCTCAAACACTTTTTGAAAATTTCAAGTTAAAACGAAGTATGGGGAGCATATGAAAGATCTTCGGAGCTCCGACGAGGACTCCGAAAGTTCATCCGACGAAGACGAGGACGGAGCGGTAAGTCGCATAACCAAACAAATGATTTTTATCCAACAGAATTTCTGATCAAATTGCTCCAATAATTCCTACTATATCCTTTGCAAAATGGCACGTTCAGACCTTAAGCCAATTAATCGAACAGGTGGAACAGATATACCATCTGTACTTAAAAAAGCTTTAATGTAAAAAAATTCAAAATTTCCTAAGATTTCAATGTTTTACACATTTTTATTAAATGCCCAAAAGTATATTTCACATCTGTAACGAAGTTAGATTCAATTTGTCAAAGCTGAAGTGAATTGGGGCACAATATATAATCTTATGAACAATGTCTTAGAACATTCAAACACGATTCTGCCAAAATTTGATAATAAATGTCTGTATAAAGCATTCTTCATCAACTGGGCCACTTTTTTTTTTGACCTCAAATTTTTTTTAAATCTGTCAGTTTGGAATATTAGTCAAAAGGAACGTTTGTGATTTTTTTTAGATTTTTTCTGGTGTCCGTTCAGGATTTTCAATTTTTCATTACGAATACTGACAAAAAATATTCATTAAACAAAAAAAAACATTGGAATAAAAACATCGTAACCATTGCAGGTACCATTCTGAAAAAAATTTTGCAGACACTTTACCCGATGACAGACATTCTGTAAAATTTGTACCAAAATCAAAAGTGTGTTATTAGGTTAAAAAAAATTTTATTCTCATTTTTTTGCAAAATTTCAATTTTCTCAATGCTGAATAAATATGATTTTGATTTTTTTTAAAAACAAAAAAAATTAAAAAAATTTTAATCCATTTTTTTTTTTTTTTTGTTTACTGGATATTTTTTGAGATACAGCGTTCGTAATGAAAAATTAAAAATACTGAACGGACATCTTAAAAAGTCCAAAAAAAATCACAGACGTTCCTTTTGCCAAACATTTAAAACTGGCAGATGATGAAAAAGATTAGAGGTTCAGAAAAAAAAAAAGTGGCCCAGTTGATAAAGAATGCTTCATATATATCCTTCTATTTGCGGATAACTATCTAGACAGATATTCCAAAATTAGCCGGAACAACAGAGATAAACAATGTTTTGTTTGCATTTTGGGGCCTCAAACGTTGGTTGACGTCTATGTCCCGACCGTGAAAATCCCAAAACCGTATGCCCAGGTATGGCGGCTCAGCTCATTCAACCACCCGAAGCAGGTCACATTGGTGAAGCAGCTATGCTTTAACGAGCGTCGAATGAGCTGTTCAAGTGCCCTAATTAAAAACAATACATATGTTTCAAAACAAAAAAATACCATGTATCTCAAAACTCCAAAAATCTGTGATGCTGCACAATTACTGATGCTTCACGAACGCAAAGGTGTTTCTTCGATAGCCAATACATTAATGAGAATTGAATTTAGGTGTTGACAGAGCAACTCGAGAAGGAATTTTACAAGACTCTTGCTTGTCTCAAAAACAAAGATCCTAAGATCTATGACGACAAAGTTAAATTTTTCAACAAACTCAATGATTGTTCCGAGGATAATGAGTTAAAGGTCAATGAAAGATCGACTAAGAAATCTCAGCAGGAGAAAAAACTCTTTCTCAGAGACTACGAACGTCGCATCGTCCTGGAACGTGATGGAAAATTCAGCGATAGCGAAGACGAGGAAGTGTTTGACAGAAAAAAACAAGAAAGTCGAGTGCCGACGTACATAGAGGAACAGCAAGCGTTGAAAGAGAGCATAACCAGAGTTCTGGACGATAAAGAGGAAGATCACGACGATAACGAGGAATCTTTCCTCTTAAAACCAAAATCAAAATCCAAAGTTGACGAAATAGAGGAAGAAGAGACTTACAAACAGTGGCTGAAGGGACAACCGACGGAGATAGACAACGGCGAAAAAGAAGCATTGAAACCGTTGCGCGATTTTTGGACCAATCCGAATCTCGATGCGAAAGAAAAATTTTTGCGGGATTACGTTTTGAACAAAAAATTTTTGGATAAGAACGAGAACGATGATGATCTCGATTACGATCGGATTGCCCACGACAGTGACGAGAATTTGTCGGAAGACGAGAGAAATATCGAGAAGCAAGAAGAATTCGAGCATAAATATAATTTTCGGTTCGAAGAACCGGATCAAGAATTCATAAAAAGATATCCAAGAACTCTGGAAAATTCGTTGAGAAAGAAAGACAACAGAAGATCGCAAAAAAGAGCGGAGGTGAGACAGCGAAAAGAGGAGGAAAAAGTGCGGAAACAGGAAGAACTGAAACAATTGAAGGCTCTGAAGCGAAAGGAAATTGCGGATAAGCTGGCGATGCTCAAGGACATTACAGGTAACGATGATCGTTGTGGAAGTACCATTGTGTAAATCCAGAGAAATTTCAACAATTTTTCTCGGAGAAAAATTTCAATCGAAATTTCTTTTTCGAATTCCTTATCCGGTTGCGGAAATGTTCAGCCCGCAGTAACAATGGAACGACTATTTTTATTATTTTTTCGCGAATTCAGATAGGTTGTGAAAACTTCGCCAGCATTTTTTTTAAATCATTTGGAACCTATATGGGGGTGACCTAATTTTATTAAAAAAATTACCCTTGCTAAGAACCAGTTCAATGCATATATATCAATTAACATTTTTTATGACATATAGAATAATGATATTAATATTCACATTCATTTTATGAATACCATACATATATTCATATTAAGGTGTCCTTTTTTTCTGAAAGTTAAATTTTTTTTTCGCTCACACTAGACAAAAATTTTACGAATCAACAAAAATTCTAAGCCTACGTGGATCATTCTAATATCATATTAGAATGGTTCGCTTGAGCTCAACATTTTTGTTTATTTGCACAATTTTCTCCCAAGGGACGAGTCGAAAAAAATGTTAACTTCGCAAAATAACAGAAGTCTTAGCCCAGTTAGGTGTCCATTATTTCCCGAAGTTCATTTTTTTTTTGCCTCGCCCGCTAGAAAAGAAAACGTCACAAAAAACCAAAATTTTCTTGACTCGATGAAACACAAAGATATCTCTCAATTTTTCCACAATTTCCCATCACCTCTCCACGGAAAAAATTTTTAAATAAAAAACGATCGAAATCAGGCATTCAAATATTTTTTAAATTGATAATTTTTTTCTTGTATTCGCTTTTTAAATTCATGGCTGGATCAACACTATTACCCCTTCATCCTCTCACTCTTTCCAACACTATCTATTCTTGTTTTCGAGTCTTAATTAACTAAATCATCTTGGTTATTCATTTTTCGACCAGGCAACGATGATATTCAATTCGATTCCGTCGATTTGGAGGGCGATTTTGATCCGGAGGAGTACGATCGTAAGATGCAAAAAATCTTCGACGAGGAGTACTACGCTGGTCCGGAAGGCAATGTGAAGCCTGAATTTCCAGATATCGATGAGGAATTAGGAATTGAAAGAACGTGGGATGATTACAGTCCCGACTACGAAGAGCTTAACAATGATAAACATTCCACCGGAAATACACACTGCGAAGATCCAGAATTTAATGTGATTATCTTAATTTTTACTGATTCATTATTAAAATCGAATTTTTGGATCCCAAGTTAATTTTCTCTCGATGTTCCAGATGGATGCCGATTACGATCCAACAAAAGCTCTGCAATCGGAACTTATAGATGCTTCGAGGAAGAAAAAAAAACGTCGACGAAGCAAATTCGCGGAAATCATGGCGAAGGAAAAACCGAAGTTCGATCCGAAAGTTCACTCGTCTTATCGGGATTATATCGAGCAGTACTACGCCCTCGATTACGAGGATATGATCGACGATTTGCCGTGCAGGTTCAAATATCGTAAGGTAGTGCCCAACGACTACGGACTCAGCGTTGAGGAGGTGAGTTTCGCTAAACGCAATTTCGATCTATATTTTTTAAAGACGGAACCCTGACCTAGAAACGTGAAACGTTGAAGATGCAACGTTTTTCATAATGCATGAACTAAGGAATGATTCTTGGAAATTCCGTCCTTAAGGGGGGGGGGGAGGGTAAGGTTAATTCGGCGAAAAAGAAGCATGTTTTTGAGATTTTTTTCTGGCGATACAAATAGTGTAAATTTATTCAATCAATTTCCATATAATAATACAACGTTTAAACAATATCTTCCTAAATTTTCATTCCAAAATATTGAAAATTAAGCGGGTGACAGTGAATCTCCGGAGGCGCCTCGAAAAAAAGTTGATTTGCGGTATTCATCATAACTCGCAAAAGAATCATCTGAAAGAAAAAAATCAAAATGCATTCGTTGAAGGAGATGTTTCTCGAGGTAATCACGAGGGGATTTTTTTTTTAATTTTAATTTTTGATTTTTTCGTAGCTCTTACAAAAACCGATTTTCGCTATAAAAATCAGCTAATTTCTTGCTGTAAAATTAATAATTATTAAAAAAAAAAGCCCTCGACAATACCTGGTGAATTATGTGAAGAAGTAGTGTGCAAAATTTCAAAACGATTGGTCCGGTAGATTTTGCGTTATTGTCAACACGGACTTAAAAAATGTCAAGTTTCAGGAAAACGCTTTAAAGTTTTGCGTACTGAAAAATTTGAAATAAAACTCGATAGTTTTCTTATACTGACACAGAGTTGTCGATGCCAGGTCCGTAGAGCAAAAAGCTTCAATCGACATGATCTAGAGCATCTTTTTGAATTTGTCTACGCAGAACACGTTTTTCTTTACTGTCGAGCGCCGCTTGCTCCTCTGCTCTAGTAATTCGTAATAAAAATCCGGCCCGGAGCAACGGACACTCAAATACTCATAAGGTCGTCAATTTTGCTCCAATCGACTTAAAATCTTGACACGATATTCTTGAGATATTATGCATTCAGTTGAAAAAATAAACAAAAAATGCAAAAAAAAATTTCAATACCTTACCCCGCCCTTAATCTCATATTTCGAAAAAAAACTGATAATCGAATTTTCGAGTTTAATTTGGAACGTCCCTGATTTTTTAATTCAGATTCTCATGGCCGACGATCAGGAACTGAACAAATGGTGCTCGTTGAAAAAAGCTTTGGAACACAAGACTGAAGGAAAGGAATTGCACGAAGTACAAGTGTATCGACAAAAAGCTAAAAACGAAGAATATAAGAAAAAAATTTTCAAGAGTCTCTACGCGTAAGTTCATAGTTTATGAATTAATATTCAACGCCGAGCATTTAAATTCCCATATTCCAATAGCATTTTAATTCTTTCGTAAAATAATAAAGAAAACTTTCCCAAAAATAGTGTTGTAGACGATGATCCATAACTATAAGAAAGCAACTCGCAAATTCACTTTTAACATTTTTTGCATTAACTCATCATTCCAGTCCCGAAGAGAAGCAGGAAGATTCGGAAACGGTAATCCATGGTCTTAATCAACCCGAGGAACCCGTCAAAAGAAAACGAAGGAAGAAGAAAAAGGCAAACGGTGTTGCTTCTTCATCACCGTCAAAAGAAGACGTTGTTCTAATTGCAAAGGCAAAATCCGATGCTCCGACTGCAGAAAACGGCAACAGCGCAACGGTACAAAATGAGACGAAGAAAGTGAGCAAAAATAACAAAGCGAATGTCGCAACTGATACTAGTTCCGAGCCCAATAATTCTCCAGAAAATGCTGAAGCCGTTCAAATGTCCAATAAAAAAGATAAAAAGAGAAAATCCATTGCAAATAATGCAACATCGTCGATTCTGCAAAAGACGGAAGAACCAGAAATAAAGAAAATAAAAATTGTGAATTCGTCGGAAGTTAGCGAGAAAGAGTCCGTAGACTCGTCGAAGAAGCTGAAAAATAATAAACAAAAACAAAAAAGACGAATGAGCGGCATGAGTCAGAATGATTCAATAATAGCGGGAGCTGCAAATTCCGAAGGAACGAACGCTGGTAAAAATGGAAAAAAGAAAAACAAGAAAAATGTTTCTCCGTTGGAAGTGGAGAAAAGATGCAAGAAACCGATGAAGAAGGAAACCGATCAGGTGGCTCTGTTGAGTTCCGAAAGACTCAAAGCTTACGGATTAAATCCGAAAAAATTCCGTAATAAATTGAAATACGGTAAACAGAAGTAAAAAATAATTATGTACAATACGTTGTAAATAAATTGATATTCACGGGTATGATGAACACGATTTTTTCTTTGTAAGACCTGTTGTGCCCCAGAATTTCGGAAAGAATATTTAGTTGCGGCATTCGACATTCCTAAGGGAGTGTCGAAAGCCGTGGTCATCACTCTGTAAAAAGGTGGCTCGATCGATGACCCGATCGATTGTTCGCTGTTTGCAGCCGTTGCGCCAGCACTGTCTTGCTGGCGCAGCACCGTTGGCTTATTCCAAAGCGGTTGCAGCGACCGAGTCGACCTACTAACCCTCAGATCAGGGATCAGGGCCGGATTTAGGGGAGGGCATCCGGGGCAACAGCCCCGGGCCTCCACAAGAGGCCCCCGCAATAGAGACTTGGAAATCAAAATTTTGAGGGGCCAAAGGGCCTCCACTCCTTTGTTGCCCCAGGGCCTCCACACCTCTAAATCCGGCCCTGTCAGGGATATATTAATGACCAGAGTGATGATCAACGTGAGTCAAGTTTTCGAGCTAAGATCGAATCGCTGTTCGAAGCGAGACTCCCGAACCGCGGTAGCTACACTCTTTCACGGGTGCTTAGGGTCAGCCGGCTACGCACGGTTCGGTAGTGGTACGAGTCGGTACCGATAATTGTAAAAGAGCACTGTAACTTTATAATAAAACCAACACACAAACTAATTCTACGTGAATTCCAATTCTTCGACGGTAAAGAATCCCGAAAAAATAAATAATTAAATGATAACGCCCTCACTTCCCGTTCCAACACAGTAAAACGGTCGGCGGGCACAACAGACCTTAAGAAAAAGTAGCTGAGAGGATTTTTCAGTAAACGTCTAAAATGTCAGTTATTGTAAGACGTTTGAAGTCGAGCGTAACGAGGTTTGGTTTGCAACACCAAACGTGAAATAGTACATTGTGTATCAAGGGCGAAAAGTAGGCGATTCCGCCGAGTGAGAAGTTGCCACCTGAGCGAAGCGAAGGTGGCGCCACACGAGGGGAAATTGTAGATATACCGGGGGATGTCTAACGTTTAAATAATAATTTTCAGTGGGAAGTATGAAAGTTATATTTTTCTTTATTCGTGAAATTCGTAAAATCAACCGTGTAGCATAGTTTCCCGCGGTTTCTCATAGTTTTCACCCATGGCAATATCTTTATCATCGTAGTTCATCTGAAAACAAGCTTTCTGAACGACTCAACCTTTTTAAGAGTTCCATAGTCAACTAGTCTCTCAGTCACGGCGCTTCCACTCATTAAAAAACCTCTCAAAGTAAAATTTGGTACACGAACGTACATTGATGACGCGAAAAAGAAAATAACATTTAAAAAAATGTTATTCCCTGCACATACCTTTCATCGACTGAAAACCGTAGTGAAAGTCGTTTTCATTTTACCCCATTGAGTTTTATTAGACAATAGTGAAATCATTACAATTTTCAATATTTTACAAACAGTGACCGAAATTGATGATCTCGCAATTGTAATATTATTATCCCGAGTCACAAGATAAAGGAAAATTTCAGTGCAAACAAAATTGGAATAGAGATAGTCCACATTAAAAAAAGCGAATTGACTGAACAATTTACATTGTATGAGCCGATTCTCATTTAAAAAACCCATGTTTATAAATGTCTAAGTACTATAAAAAAATATACATAGCAAAAACACAACGAGGGTGTATGTGCAACTGAAGCAAAGAAAATTGAATGTCAACAATCAAAATGTAATAGATATCCTTCTATCAAAAATTTTAATTGTTTTTAATAATTACGGAGAGCGTATTATTAGGTGTACATCTTTGCTTCCGCCGTTTTTTCCTGAAATTCGAAGCTTTATAAAATCAGATACAGCCGTAAATTGTTAAAACTCACAAAATCCACGGAAGTACGAAACATTCGACTTAACATCCGTTCGCGACGTACGAAAATGCTTCGGAGCGTTACAGGCCATTCAGCCGAGGTTAGGCTACGTAAAAATGATAAATGATGTTTGCGGATTATCAGGAATGATACTCAGGGACAGTTTTCGTTTGCTTTTCTACAATCTGATCCGCTCGTAAGCCATCCCGTATGTTCAAACACGCGGAGAAACCCTTGTCTGTCCATGTACAGCCAGGTCTTTCGGACCTGCCCTCGACGGTGGCCAGCGGATTTTTATTGCCGATTTCGCCAGGGTGACTCCAACAAGCATGTCATAAGCGTGCTATACCCCTTTCTCTTTTTACATAATATTTGTTGCATTTTTATTTGATTGATTTATGTTATATCCATTCGGAGGGCTGTAAAAATCGTTCAGGACTTTGGTGGTTGTTCCTGGTGAAAATTAATAAATAGTGCGACAAAGACGACAACAAATAAAAGCGATACACATTCTCTTATTAGACAATCTTCTCGTTTTGGATTTACTTTTTCTACGTTATATTTATTTGAAGGGTTATCACAATTGTTTAAATCATCGTAGGCTGTTTCTAGTGAGATGTTGGAAGTTGTTTCATTGAATAAGTACGACACGGAGAAATACCTGATACCCCTTTCTTATCTTACATTATACTCCTTCATTTTTATTTTATCATATCATATTTATTCGAAGGGTTGTTAGAATTGTTTGGACCAACATTGGCTGTTTCTAGTGAAAAATTGGGAATTATTTTACTCGACAAGGACGACAAGTATGTACAGACGTGTGTGCTCACGTAGTCTAAAGTCCCCACGGAATACAAAGGGACGGAGCAAGCAAGCGGACAGGCAGGAAGCCCCGGGGGTACAATAAATCAATCCCCCCTCGGTCGCCGAAGTCCTTTGTAGCAGGTGGCCCGGATGCCTACCATCGCTCGCGCCTCTAATTCTCAATTAATGGGATGCCACCCCAGTTACACCGACTCGAGTACTTGTTTTTCATTTCCGCTGATGGTCTTGAATCTTTGAGGTCTCATTCGCAATTTTTAATTGGAAACGTTGAGAATTTTTACCCAATTTTGAGGCGATAAGCGGTTGCTAACAGTTATAAAATCGAGCATAAAATAATTAAGTACTCTTTGCCATGAGTGTTTTGGAACGGGATTTTCCCGTTTTTTCAGATAGAATTATGAGACCTTAGTATCAAAAATGTTTTCTCATGATTTGCGGCAAAAAAACACAAAAAACCTCATATCTCGAAAGGAGCTATTTTTGTTTTGGTCCCAATTTTCTGTAATCTTATCATGATTATTCTGAAGCTACTGTATAAATATCGTGATGAAACTCAGAAATTTCTGGGTACCGTAAATTCCGTAATCAGAAATACGGGTATTTCTGATTTTTATAATATTCCCAGATTTCTGGGTACCGTTAATTTCTGAGTTCCATCACGAAATGTATTCAGTAGCTTCAGAATAATCATGGGAAGATTACAAAAAATTGGGACCAAAACGAAAATAGCTCTTTTCGAGATATGAAGTTTTTTGTGTTTTTTTGCCGCAAATCATAAGAAAACATTTTTGATACTAATTTTGATAGTAAACATTTTGATACGCATAATTTTTCCTGAAAGAACGAGAAAATTCCGTTCCAAAACACTCGTTACAACATCAATTTAATTTAGAAATAAAGACTGACCACGCCTCGAAACTTCGAAAGTAGTAAAAAAACCAATTACTGGAGACCTAAGATTTGGAGTCATACTTCAACTCCTTTCAATTTCGAGGGAATAAAGAAACATTGGCTGAAAAGGGGGATCTATTCGTATGGAATACCCCATATACTATTATATTCGTATTATAATACGTATAATATTGTAATCAATAATATCAATAATATTATTAATTTACAATGATAATTTTAAAAAATGTGCAAGAAAAATTCTAGTAAGAACGGTGGTGATCGTCGCGCGATTTGGGGGTGTTCCGAGCTAGTGGGGTATCGTCGAAATCCGTACCCTACACGCTCTACGTTCGTTGGAACCAGCTATTGGGGCAGATTCGACCGAACCGGATTACAGAGGATCAGAGACACAATTGACAAAGTTTACGGACTGACGCCTCCCATCTGTGGACGTCTACTGTGTGACGACGATCTTGTAGAGGAGCAACTAGGCTTGATGTAATTGATGAAGACCCAGTCCCTAATTGGCGGAAAATCGTTTTTTCCATGTAGAAGATGAGCTAAACTTTTCTCGGGAACGTTGCACCACAATTACTCATCGACGTTCGATTCAGTTTTTTCTCAATTCTAAAGCTTGACTAAACTAATTCATCGAAGTTCGAGAAGTAGTTTTCGCACTTCCAACTTGACTCAATTAATTTATCAAACTTTGGGACATTTTTTGCGTTCAACTTTTTAGCTAGATTTACGTCACTCATCAAAGTCAGAGCAATAATTTTCATTTGAATGCTTTTAATTCTGTAGGTTTTTAGACGGGGAGAGGTTGCCTCCCCCAATCTTTACAAGGGGCATCGTGCCTGGACCCTACGCCGGTCTTCGCCGTGTGGGGTTCAAAGTCCCGACCGATCGTAGTATCGACAGTCCAAAAATCCGGAAATGGAATACCGAATCTTACGGCTCCGCCTCGCTTATGTCCTGAACGTCATTACATCGACTGACCAATGCTTCCATGAATGGTCTTTATAGCTCCTTCACCCGCGTAGCCAGCCTCTCGCGGTCGCAAGAGCTACGCCACCATACCTATAGATACGTTTTCCGGATTTTAACTGTCCGACCATCGATCCGAACCCAATGGAACGTATGCACGCCGTGCATACATAATAAAATGGATAGTTAAATAAAAAAATATCAGCAAAAATAATGGGTACCGAAAAAGGGCTCCATTACTTTTAATGAATAATAGAGAAAAATCTACATCACTTATTATTTTAAAGAAAAATGATTGATGCAATTTTTTTTCCGGTGAACATTTTAATACCCTGGTCGTAGCCGGACATTCAGCGCATTGGATTTTCGGAATTTGAGGCTGTCGATACATTGATGAGTAGAAATTTTGATCCCCCACCCACTTCACCCCTGGATCCCACTAGGACTTCGCCCTGAATCCCCTCGGCCTGCGGCTCTATCCTACGCTGTCCTTTTTTTGAAGCTGGAGAAAGCTCGGAAAACATGATTATGTTATACAAAGTATCGCGTATTCCCTTTCTCGTCTTGGCCTCGCACGCTTCGCTCGTCCGTCTACGACTCGAACTAAAAACCTCGCGCTCGCCGTTAAAAGCCCAATTTCGTCTCCTCGGTAAACAATTCACTTTTTTTACTTTCACGCCATGCATAATTTATTTACGAAATCACGAAAAATCTTTTTTTTCAGCTCAAGAATTTCACTCAATTTATTCATCGAGGTCAGGCAAAACGGTGTTTCCTTCTTCCTACAAATAATATTCATATTTGTCAATAAAAGCTTGACTTTTCATTGATTCGGTCTATGTATCCGTTCCGTTGTTCGGTGACGTCGAGTTAGCCCAGATGTGAGCCGGTGGCATGTCACCAATTTGAATAAGAATGACGAGGTACGTCGTTATCGAGCCGATCATCTGATAGAAATAATTTAAGCTGGTTAGTGTCAACGGAAAAGAAATTGGCTCATGAAACAGAATATTTTCGTTAATTGCAAAAAAACAACACGTACTCCTTGAATAAATCCGTAATTGAGGGTAAAGAATCCACAGGCGGTGAAGGTAAGACAATGCTGCGACAATTGTAGGGTGAAATCACGAATCTGCAACGAAATAATATCGATTAGTTGCATTTTTCCCCGGCAATATAATTTTTTAAAAATATCTTGCCTCGTCTCTGAATGCCTTTTTTGTAGATGGCTCGTGTAGGTGGCAGATGATATTCCCGATTTTCTTGGCCTGCAAAAAGGATTTCAATGATAGTTATATGGGATATTTCATCACGAATCGACAGGGAGGTTTTTGTAACGTTCTGACTTTATAAGGAAGTTATTGTAATGACCTAAAATAGTTTTTTAGGCAAATCTTTACATTTCAAGGTCAGTAGGGTAATTTTAGCCCATTTTGAACCAAATGTTATCGTGTGTGTGCGCGCGCGCGAATGTACGTTCGTATGTGATCAACTTTTTCCTTAATGTTTTTTCTAAAACTTAAGACGCGATCAGAATGATCGATGATGCAATCGATGCGTCCTGTTGTAATTTGGAGCTGATTAGATTTTGGTCCAATTTGATTGAGTAGTTCCGTAGTTAACAAAAAAACTTATTTCAAAAAAGGAATGTATATGAAAGATAGAAATTTGCAAGGGATCAACTGAGCGGTATGAAATTCAGAAGGAAATTAATTTAAAACATTAAAAACGGGCTTCCGATTTTGAATTATGTAAATACGTTAAACGTGTTTTTAATGAGAAAAAGAGTCCTAACTTTCTAAAAAAATATTGGTGGACTCTGTTCAAGTTCTCAATATGTTTGATTTAATTTAAGGAATTCAGAAGAAAATGCCGCTGAAAAAAATTAAAAATGGTTAAGAAGAATTTTAATTGAAATAAACACATAAAACGTGTTTTCAATCAGAAAACGTGCTATAACTTCTGAATGATACGTTGCTGTACTCTGTTCATGGTTATAACATCTTTGTTTTTATTCGAGAAATTCAGAAAAAAATGAAATTAAAAAATTCAAAATGTAGTTTTTGAGTAACAACCTTGAGTTTGAGTTGCAACTTTAAATTGTTGAACTGATAATTACTAATGGTTCCACTAATGCAACGTAATTATAAATACTTGCCACGTATAGCGAGTACAAAATAGACAAAAAATCCATCTTTTTTAATTTATCGATGATTGTTGCTGAGATATATCAGTTTGAAAAACAAAAAATCATCGGGTGGGCCTCGAAATTCTGACTGCTCAAAGTTGCGTATATATCGTAGGGCGGTTCTTTATTTGGTGATGTCGGAATTTCTTTGGTATTGTTCTTCAAAAGTAATTAATATGAATAGAAAAAAAATTGGTCGCAATCGGGAATTTGTCCAGTAAGTCTAACCCACCCCTACGAGCAATCGAATTTCATATGGGAATATGCATGCTTTTGGAATGGTGTTGGGGAAATTTTTTATGACTCCAAAACTATACATGATAAAAAAATTTCATCCGACAGTTTGGTAGGGAATTTAATGCTCTTATACGAAACAGCAAGCTGCTGAGATGCATGGATATGTTGGAGCTAAATAATCCGAAGCAGTTAGTTTCAATAAGACCATCCTTGTCTTGAAGGTAATTGTCGGAACAGAACATTCCAAGGATGTCATGATGACAAACGTTGCATAGATTTTGTTTTGTCAACCGCTACTCTCTTATCTGTTTGCTATCCATTACGAACGATTTTAAAGCTTAGTAATGACGTTACAATACTACATTTGTGCATTCTCTTTCCAGAGTGTCTGAAATCGATTACGCTATCAATAATCAAACTCGAAAGGAACCGACTGTTAAACATAATAAGAATTGGATTACCAATTATTCATAATCATAAATGAATAATAAAATAAATAAATTCCTAACCGATTTATTGTTACAAATTATCTATTTGTTATGGAATTTACGTACAGCAGCACTCGTTCTTGCGCAACTCGAATTGATAATTATTATTCTGTAGATATAGAACATTAGCCAAAGACTAGCATTCATCAATTCCTCGTTGATGACTCCCTGGGTTGGTGAGGTCCACAGCATAATGCTACAAGTGTAGTACAGCAGGCCGGTTATGAGAACAAACGATACCGACATTGAAAACAATATTTGCATGCCAAATGTGTCGTTGATCATCTGCGATATTATTATCAATTCGTGATGATACTCCCTTGCTGCTCGCATTGCGTTTGGATCGTCTTGCGTTTTTTTTTCGTACATATGCTCGGCGTTTGCAGCCTTCAATCTCGTGTATTCGAGGACTCTCTTGTGCTGAGGTGAATCGTTTGTCGCGGTTGACATTGTTTTCAAATATCTGTTCAGTTCAGAGAATCTCATACCCATGAAGCTGTGAACAGAAAAAAATAGGCATCACCGGGAAATTTGCAGCTTATAAAAATGTGTCGGTGAACAAATTTTGAAAAAAAAAAGTTATCGTTCATGAGATATCGATGATCAAACGAAAAAAGATGTTTTTTTTTAATCACTGGCCGATATCTTAGCGACAAATTGTCGTACAGAGAAAATAAAAATATTAAATCTAAGGTAAAGAATTAGGCTACGTGACTGTGTTATTAATTGAGTCAGAAAAAGTTTTTTCTCCAGCCCGGGGACCACTATGAAAAACAAATTTTTTTTTTTTAATTTTTAAAAAAGAAAAACATTTTTTTTTCAATTTCGAAAAAACGTAAAAAAAATATATTTCTGATAACATTTTCTGACCTCCCCCACCTGATACTTCAAGGAAAAAAACCAAATTGCTCAAGGGAAAAAATTCTTTGCAAGACTTTGTATAAGCATTTGAACGGGATGATTTCGGCATTCTCATGATCCCCAGACAATTGTTTAAGGATCATTATTTCCGGAGATACAGGAGCTTGAACTCAAAAAGATATTTTTCGCTATGACAGTGAATAACTCGGTAAAAAAAATTCTTACAGCAATCAATAAAACAGCATTCCCAAAAGACGTAAATAAGGTTACGAGCGGTGTTAATGAATCTTCCCACAAACACTTTTTTCACACTGAGAATCTTCCCGAAATTTCATAAGAATGCGGGGATAATTTTTTTGTTTGCTTTAGCTCTTGCCAAGACGTGATGAGAATTGTCGAATCCCTGATTCAAAACAAAGAAGATTCAAGCTTTCAAGCGAGCTATGAATCCAACTATTTTCGTGGAGATACAGATGCCTGAAATTTCGAAAAATTTCGGCTTCTTCGAGTGGAAGTTTGAGGTTTTTAAGGAGTATTAATCCACACGCACACGCACACGCACACGCACACGCACACGCACACGCACACGCACACGCACACGCACACGCACACGCACACGCACACGCACACGCACACGCACACGCACACGCACACGCACACGCACACGCACACGCACACGCACACGCACACGCACACGCACACGCACACGCACACGCACACGCACACGCACACGCACACATATAGATGTTTCCCCTAAATGTACGTTCCAGCATGTATCCGGCACATGAACATGTTGGCAGAAAACTTCGAAAATTTTTTTTTAATCATTACAACGCTTCCTTTTCGAGAAAGCAGCAACAAAAAGTAGACACTAACCGCACCAACGTGACGAAGGCCGTGTCACCAACCAACGTCAGAATAGCCGGATAATATATGGCAATCGCATTGGCAATTTTCTGTGCAGTCGTAACTCCAGCCAGGTTCGTCCACGTAAGAGCCAAACCCATAAAAGTCAATATAACGGCCAATTGGAGGAACAATACCATCAATTGTCTCAAATAAATAATTCTGTAATTTCGTTCAATTCCCATTTTCGACATTTTCGCGTCTGAAGCTTCCAAACAACGTATAATTTTTTTCACTCCCTTCATACGAATCCAACCGAGCAAGGTGCCGCAGATATTTAGACAAACATTGCCGTAAAACAATGCGATGAAAATATATTTTCCGGCGTCTGATGACATATCCGTGGCATCGGAATTGACACTGTCCATGGCAACTTCCACTACGAGACCGTAACCAGCTATGAGCACCAGTGTATAGAGAAAACTCGTTGCCGGCCACGGGTTGTTCGATGGATATTCGATTACACCCATTCCGACGATCCAACCGCTTATCACCATTGGCATCATCACTTGTTGCACCGTTTTTGGTTTATTTCGCGTTATCGCGGAAAAACATCCGAACCAACGTTCACCCCACATCCTGGCTCGCGACATTTTTGTTATTATTATTATTATTATTATTATTATTATTATTATTATTATTATTATTATTATTATTATTATTATTATTATTATTATTATTATTATTATTATTATTATTATTATTATTATTATTATTATTATTATTATTATTATTATTATTATTATTATTATTATTATTATTATTATTATTATTATTATTATTATTATTATTATTATTTCTATTATTATTATTATTATTATTATTATTATTATTATTATTTTTTATTATTGGTTCTATTGTTGTTATAATTTCACTGTGTTACATTTGAGTTTCACTAATGGAAATTATAGCACTTGAATTAAGATGGGAAATTTGACGAAGCAGCGAAGAACATCTCGTAAGAGTGACGTTTAATGCATGGAGAAAACGAGAAAAAATACATGAATGACCCCGAAGAACGAGTTCTGCGTGGGATTTCTAATCCACGACGAAACATTTCTGGCTAGTAAAGAATAGATTTGCGTGTGAGATATCAATCGTTGTTATTTCTCCGTCATCCAGGTCAAGTTAGGACAACGATACTACGGTGATAAACGAGTCAGAGATCACGTATGACTCGGGACGATCGCGTTTGTCCGAGCGACTACATCAGGTAAATTTTTTTCTTTGAGGAAGTGAGCAACGGGAGAACTGGCTGTCACGTGTATGATAAAAGTGGCTCGTAACTCATAGTCGCCACTGCGAAGACAATAATTGTTAGCTCCGAGGAAATAAAAAGTTCGAACGAGTTTGCGTGTGAAGAATTTTGTGAGCAAAGGTGCGGACGTGCTCTAGGGAGAATATGTACATTATCTTAATTGCCACGGTCAGTAGGGGGATTCCGTAAATGAGTTTGAAATCGATAAGGATATTCAGATAAGTTGAAGAGTGGATGAGTGAATGGAAAAAATATATACAAGCCTAACGATTGATTGCTTTGATAACGTTGAACGTTTAATTTTTCATTGGAGTAGCTTCCAACGTGTACATAATTATTAGATCCAGGTTTCGGTATTTTTCATGTTCTACCAATAATTCATACAGTAGTCTTTATATATTAGGGTCGTTTTCATTTGGATCCTCCTTTCGTAAACTAACGCGAGCTATCCCACGTAAACGGCTTAATAGTGCGCAAAAGAAATATAATGCTTTATTATGTAATATCTCCGCCATTTGTTAATGTTTATGTTTTTTTTTATTTACACATACTTAACCATGTGCATAAATGATCTGTAAAAAAATATTGTGAATATATGCATCATTTTTTTTTTATCCGCGTTTAAAAAAGTACCTCCGAAAATCGGCGAAATCGCGTATATGAGGCCTTAAGTAACCACAATCAATATGAGGCCCTGGAGCTCTTCAATATTTTAGTTCCTTCAAAATTATTGTTTGAGAAGGTTCAATTGGGACTCTGGCGCAATCATAATTCGAGAATTACCCGAATAAGCACCATTCTAATATATATAACTATGAAAGTCTATATATATAATAAAATTGAAAGATCGCTATAAGTGCGGATAAGGTTACATGCGTCCCTTCGAAGTGTTGATCTCAACCGGCGTTAAGTTTTTCGATAAAAGAGAAAGATTATTCTGTTCGTCTTTGTGTCTCTTTCTCGGGAAAATTAGTCTTTCATTCAGGAGATTAATCATGGCCGAGAATAGTTACTGACCGAGCACGAGTCAGTCATCTCATCAATCCATAAGGCATATTTCTCGAATACAATTGATCTTTCGGCTAAAAGACGAGAACCAGACTTTGTCACAGTACTCTGTAGTCAACAGGCCTCATATTTTATTCGAGAACTTGGCTGCAACGGAGAACACCACTTTGAGGATATTAATGTTATAATATCCTATAAAGGATATTCTATAAATAATAATAAGAGAGACGGACGATAGGTAACACACGCCCTAAGGATCACGGATTCGGTTTTCGATGCTGTATAGCGTCGCTCTCCGAGTATTAATGGTCAGCCTGCGTCCATGGACGGACTCGATTACTATTCTTAGGTCGGGGATGAGAGTTTTGAACACGTATAAATTTCGCATACGGGAAAAACTCGCATTAACAATTTTCTGTGAGTCATACTCCAATAGTTTCTTAATCTGATGTGTCAGTGCTCGGTCGGTAACAAAAACTGTAAAGCATGATTCTCAGTGGAAGACCAGTGGAGAACCACGCTTTCGGGATATTCTGATCACTGCGCATTTATAGCGATGTAAGAGAGGCGGATGACATGTAACAGATCCAGTTAAACTTCGCACGTGCGTCCTAATCAGATATAAGCACTAGCAAACTAAAAATAAATGTAACAGTTACGTATTTCCGCAGAAATCGTGTAGAGATGATTACCTACTTCCATT
Source organism: Sussaba pulchella (assembly GCA_963971145.1). Classification (NCBI taxonomy): domain Eukaryota; kingdom Metazoa; phylum Arthropoda; class Insecta; order Hymenoptera; family Ichneumonidae; genus Sussaba; species Sussaba pulchella. Next base: position 891,455 of record OZ020168.1, on the reverse strand, counting down.
AGCCTGTTATCGATATGTGCAATCGAAAGAAAACATATTTTCTAGCCTAGTCGTGAATGCAACTCGAGGGAGCGAAAATCGATCGTGCACTTTTGAATTTTTAATAACCGCCTCTGAATACCTATTCGCTCGTAATATTACTCCATCATCATAAAAAGCTTTAGATTATTATCTCCAAAGTTTCGGAAACGTATGAATATCTTCCCATTAATAGTATGTACATTGTGTACACTAAAACCTCGATTATCCAGTCGCGACGGGGATCTCTGGATAATCGAGAGATCGTAAAAATCCCCCCCCCCCCCTGCAGACCTAAGCAAGCTCAACTCCGTGGCATGTTTGTCGAGCTGTCCGCAGCTTCCAAAAAGTACAGCTGTAACATTCGTGTATTTTGGTAAAATCGAATATTATGAATTATTTATCGGGATTGAATAAGTTACGTGAAACATTTATATTTCTTTATTATTTCAATACGTGTCTACAATTTTTATTTCACCAGGTTTTTCACTTCAATGAAGCACACGGATAAATTCACAACTATATTTTTTCAACGTTCGAGATTGAAATTACATGTGGGTATGTTACTTATCTTATTATAGCGAGATCGTTTCTTTGGAGTCCTCACGTCGCACATTTGTCGAATTCAAAATATAATATATTCGAGGATCCTCCAGATTCTTTGTGAGTGTTACAAATCGTTTAATATTAAATTCAATAGGTACAATATATTTTACGTGGCTCGAGCAATTGATTTTACGTGTTTTCGCCACGACGGTCTGCGAACGAGAGTTTAGAGATTTCGATCTGTGGTATCTGCACGGATCGTGGTCGATAATTCAGGGATATTCGGAAATCCGAAAAGCTGGGAATTCTTGATCCATTTGGTGCTGCGCCCTAGATGTTTACGGCGGGCATATTCGATCGAAAATGGGTTTGAATCATCGCACGTCTTAGGGCGAACCCCCTGGTTGGAAAATGAGGCGAAGCCTCCCACCTGAAAACATATTTAATTATGAACATCTCCCTGAAAATGTAATCACTGCTGTTAGATTCAACCAATCCACATATTTTTTTTCTCTTCGAAAAAATTGTAAGGACAATGACACAATCTTATCGGTACTGTCAGTCCATCTGACATAAAGTGAGGTGTGATTCCGACAACAATCTTTAAAGAAAGAATGACTAGAGAAAAAAGGGTTCTTCCTTCTGTAGGCCAGTCTTTTGTTGCGCATAGGGTGTCGGAAAAAAATTGTTTGTTTACTAATGTTACCAAACTCGCACCTTTTTCTCCTTCTGCTTTTGTCACAATATCATCATTGCATTTTTTCCAAGTTTATTGTGTTTAAAAAAATTGAGATATTGAATGATCAAAGAAAAAAAATATTAAACTGCTTTACATGTCTGGAAAATGTATGTAAGAGCGAAAATAAGCGGAACTTTTTGTTCGATCATCCAACATCGTTTTTAATAACTAGCTGATGGATTTTAAAAAAAGTACGGAGCGGCTCAATTATTCTCCGTTAAAGATGATCGTTACATTCAGTCGCTGGTAATCATAATAATTCAGGGTTGATGTACCGGCGTGCAATAATAACCATAAATTAAAGCTATATATTCTATAATCATAAATAAAATTTACCTTCACATATCGCGCTTTTTGGTTTGTTTTTCTTCACAAATGAATTCATCGGTTTCGTTTTATGTCGTTAGTATACCCAGAAGGAGTCATTTGTATGAGAATCATAAAATAAGTCGCTACTGTTGCTATAAACTGAAAAATGAATGAATCAATCGTAAAAAAATAAATAAATAACAAACCCGCATTCGCATCGTCGCATAGCATAATCCTACGTACGCTCTTGATAAATCGATGACCAAGAGTGATAAGTCCAGCGGGACTAAAGGTCAGAGGATCATGTAACAGTTGCAGAGAAAACTGACTTATCTCGTTCGACAATTCGAAATCTCCGATGTTTTCATCGAGACGATGAATTATCTCACCTGTACGTCGAGCCTAATTGTATCAAGTACACATAATTTATTAAATATTTTAATATAGTTTTATATTTTATTAGCGCTGCGATGTAACCGACAGAGATCATCATGATAATAAATATTTTTTCTTTCCGCAAATCAATGATGAATAGTTTATTGTTTGATATAATTGCTCTACCTCGGTGCATACACTTTCGCAAACTTCATTGACGAGCATGAGCTCAACGAAATAAACCAAAACCCATACTGTTGTTACGATTATTCGAGAATAACGGGCGAAATCAGATGATATCATAACCGAGATGTACAGGTCGTAAAGAACTCCAGTAAACATAACGAACGTAGCGGCGATCTCGAGTGCCATTTCTATGCCATAGGCTTCGTTCAATGCCTTTCCCACTTTCATCAGTTCCAGATGTACGTGCCTTCAGACCGAGCATTATCAAAAATAAGTCGCGGAGCAGTTAAAAAAATTGAACATATGATTGATCATTTTTATTTTTCATTAACTTGATTATTTGAATAAAATATTTGCGATTTTTCGTAGCTGTCACAATCCCAGGAGTTTGATGCGGAGATAGCGTGAACGTCGGGCGAAAAGATATTTTAGTTTCTAAACGTTGCCATGCGTTGATCTTTATTGATGGCGAAGGCGTCTCTAGATTCTCGAGAATCTTGTTCGCTTCTTTGTATCTTGCACCAAGAACCCTGTAAATTATTTTTCGATTATCCATACAGTGACTTATGCGTGACTTGTGTGTATAAGTATTCTTGTTCCATCAATAAATATTTTACGTGTCACAAGTCTTTTCCTCCATGCATATCAACAGTTATCAATAAAAATACTGCAATACTGATTTCTCCAATGAAAATAATGTATAACTTGGATGCGCATGGCCGAAGGGGGGTTGCCGAAAGCGAGAAGTGAGGAAGGTACACTACCGACGGAAAATATCAGGCCACTAACGAGGCGCGCTCGCAAGAATCACTTCTGTCTTTGAACGTCGACAACTTCGCGACAAAGAAAGCTCGAAACTTTTTTAAGCACGATTGGAAAGCTTATGAATATTTGAATCTATTGATATTTGTTCAATAATATTTTATCTCTAAGCAATAAGATAGCGTTTAAAAAAGATTGAAAAAAATCAGATTTTTCAAGAATTTTCTATATTCACTTAAACTTGTGGCCAAAGTTATGAAGATGTTGTCAGAAATTAAAAATTCGTTATGGGTAATCTCTGGAACCTTATATTCAATCGTGATAAGAAACAGAGAAATACACGGAAATAACCGGTACCCTATAGGTTTTGATTCAATGGATAAATAAATAAATGATAGTAATTGTTTATCGAAATAGCAGTTTATGATTTTTGAATTTTCCCCCTTGTGTCTGATAAACTGATTTTTCATAATATTCCCAAATTATTATTATATATTAAGGAATATTATGAAAAATCAGAAATACAGAAATACGGGTATTTATGATTTTTCATAATATTCCCAAATTTCCGGGTACCGTAAATTTCTGAGTTCCATCATGAAATTTATACAGTAGTTTCGGAATAATCATGGGAATATTACAAAAAATTGGGACCAAGAAAAAAAATATTCTTTTCCAGATATGAAGTTTTTGTGTTTTTTTGCCTCAAATCATAAGAAAACATTTTTGATACTGAGGTCTCATAATTTTATCTGAAAGAACAGGAAAATTCCGTTCCAAAACACTCGTGACAACATCAATTTAATTCAGAAATAAAGACCCACCACGCCTCGGAACCTTCGAAAGTAGTAAAAATACCAATTACAGAAGTATAGTGAGAAATAAACCTAGAGGCCTAAGATTTGGAGTCAACCACTTTTTCTCGTCATATTTCAACTCCTTTCAATTTCGAGAGAATAAAAAAACATCGGCTGAAAAGGGGGTTCGGTTCGTATGGAATACCCCATATAGAATTGTAAATTTTTAATTTTCGGTTTTTTCCTTTGCTGGAGCTATGACTCCTTTCTTCGTGCCCTATTTCAAGATTCTAGGTCAATCGGAAGTCCCCTATTGTTGTTGGTCATCAGTGTTCAAACTATAACAAATAATAAATAGAAAAAAATATATATTTTTTCTCCTAAAATGAACTTCTGAAGGACCGGTAAATTGTGGATTATTGGATTAAGGCTATTTTCACTATATACCTTTCTTATAGAAAAATCAATTGCCTCCAAAATGTATCTCCACATTTTTCGTGTAGAACGAAAAGTTTTTACTGTGGAACTCGTTTGAAGACAAATTTTCGTCAAAAATTGGTTTAAAATGCCTGTATGTCTTAGAGACATTAATTTTTTTGACTTGAGGCTCCGATACTTTTTAAAGGAAATTCAATTCCCTAGAGAATAGTACGTGGCTGATTCGGATTCCAATAGTTTTTATTGGCTTACGCATTGAAACAAGCGAAAATAGTACATTATGACACTAGTAAAAAAAAAATTTTTGACGAGTATTCTGGGAGTGTTGCAATCACACGAGTCCAGAAAACGTTTTTCGTACGAGTATCGTACGAATTTTTATGTCACAAGGTGTGTAAACGCGGTTTGACGCGAACGAAGTGAGCGTAAAACCGCACTTTTACGCGCAGCGTGTCATAAATGTATTTATGACACGCTGCGCAGCGAGCGCCGATAGCGCTGTCACCTTCGCACTGGGCAATGTAGTCCACCCTCTTATGGAGAATTGATTCATCATCTGAGACGCACTGAGTGCGAGTGAGATGACCGGTTGCGGGGAGCGAGAGAGAACGAGAGCAATATGTATCACATAACCTTAAATCTCAAACGTATAAATGAAAGCGTCCTGACTGATTGACTGACTGACGCACTCATCAACGCCCAACTCAAACATGAATTACGGTTTTCTGAAAATTTCGCGTGGTGAAAAAGGGGGGGGGGCGGTGAGGGTGGTTCGTTGTACAGACGTACAGACATACTGAAGTATATACGTACATACCGACAAAGTACAATCTCATCCCAAATTCCATCAATAAGTTTTATTTTGATAGAGCGTACTTTGCAGACCTTGTTTGTTTACCTGATACAAACAGTGAAGTTGAAAACAATAATACTGTTCACATGAACAGGACAATGGAGAACCGAGGCAATTAAATATGCCTGGCTAGATGGCATGCTGTCCCGGAACCACAAAGTGTCTATCCAGTTGAAAATCACCATTATGCCTATCCATAGAAGTACGTCTCTGTAGCCCGCGTTGCGGGTACGAACGTAATCAAAGGTTCCTCCGAGGTGATCGAGAGTTTCGTCCACCTTCGTCAGCTGCTCGATCATGCGTGCGAATCTCTTGGTCGGCGATAATGGAGCAGAAAAAAATGGTATAAAATTATTTTTGACAGGTATCTTTGTTCTCACTGGGAAACGGTATTGTGGGTATTACATTATACTCTTATATTGAAAGCAATTTCCGTGGCTTCAAATTATTGTACAAATTTTTTCCGACTTCGTTTTCCTACTAAATGGAACACTGATTTTCTTTCAAAATTTTTCTACTAATTTTTAAGGGGGTACAGTGACAGGAAGTTGTAAGTTAAATGTGAGGAGGCATTCCCCCCACTTCATAGGATCATGGCATCAATGTTTTTGGCTTCTTTTCGGGTTCAAGTATATCGTAATTTTTTGTGAGAATCTTTCTGGTATTCATTAAGGAGGTACAGGCATCGGATTTGTTTCAATAGGGGAAACCCAATAACGGAGCAATTTTCAAAATTTTGATTTTTCTTCAACAAATTTTGTGTTATAAACGAGTAATTTTTGTGTCAACGTCAGAGTGGGTTTAGACTTGCTTGTCTTTTTCGTCTATTTTGTTTTCTTTTTTTCATCACTCCCAAATCCAACTAAATTCAAATTATGTGAATCAAAACTATCCATAGAAACCACATGTAAAAAAGAAATAATATATACGGATCTTAAAGCATTTCAATAGTTGGCACATTTCAAAAATTGAATGGAAAAATGTCTTCTCTTTTGCTAAAAAAAAATAATGACAATGAAAATCCGTTACAAAAAAATCATTTTGGCTACGAAATCGTCAAAAACTCTGTGAATGTAGGTATATCTGAAATATGTATGTATATGACATTAACCATGGAGAAATAAGAATTTATTATTTAATCCTGACGGATTCGACAAAATACTACGAAAACAGAAAAATTCATCGAAAAAATGTCAACTGGGCAACCAACTAGGGCGACAAAAAAAAAATTACAATAGTCGTCATTCAATTTCGAATGAAACAAAATAGTATATTACGATACAAGGGCGAGAATATTTTTTCTGACGAATGTGAGTTTGTGGCACGAGCCGAAGGCGAGTGCTGCAATCACACGAGTCAAGAAAAGGTTTTTCGCACGAGTATAGTATACATTTTTATTGCACGAGGTGTGTAAATGCGATTTGACGCGAACGAAGTGAGCGGAAAAATCGCATCTTACGCACGGCGTGTCATAAATGATTTAACCACACGATAAATACCTTGGCGTTGAACCAGCTTAGAATAACACCGAATATGCCTATTCCAACGTTGAAGTAAATAACCGAAAATACGATTTTCTCGTTGTCACCGTACACAGGTCCATTGAAGATAAATACAAGGGTAAAACGCAACGCAATTAGATACAACGTCGTGATTGTTATTGTGTAAATAATGCTGAATAGCGGACGTTGCCGGTGCGCGGGAAAACGAAATATACCGTGGCCGATTGCCGCATACATCAATAAAAGCGGATGAATCGATTCTACCAAATCTTGCGGAGCTCTTGACATTTTTCTTACCACGCTTGCTCACAAAAACTCAACTCAAACAACATATAATGATAACGATTGATTCATAGATTCCACTAATATGTTCGCACGTTTGTGGACAACACAATTACAAAATATAATAAAAACTTAATGAAGAATAAATATAAGACCATAATATGTAATTTTTTCGAAGACACCGATAATCGCCGGCAACGCCGACCGCCGGAAAAGCAATGGAACTAAAGGAAATTATCCCCGAGAAACAGGAACAGTTTGTAGCGTTTTATCGATTCTGATATGATTATTTTCATTACTTCTAATTGCTTCCGCGAAGCCACTGGTAGAATACATTAAAACGCATAATCAACCGAAGTGACATTGTCGCTTCGATATTAGATAGCTTGTCAGCTGCACGAACTCTATACTCTGGGGGATTAACGCGGAACAGCTGAGTACACAATGGATAAAATAGGTGAATTTTATAAGTAATTATCTCAAAAATTATTTGTCCGACTTCATCAAGATTTGTTTCATTTGTAAGTATTAATATTGGGGTATGCTGACGAATTTCTGTATAAATTTATAGCGTACATTTTTTTCTCCACTACAAAACTAAAGCTCGGTGTGATATCTCCTTCATTTCATAAAACGCACCAAGTGCTTTCACACCGAGAAGAACATATCCCGCAAGCCAAGCTGGCTGCACACAGCAGTATTCAAATAAAATATCAATGAAAACCGGTGAATTACGGAAGATAAATTAGAAGTTCCATAAGATTCTTTAATGTCGATGATATCCGAAAATACAAATACGTAGTTTCGCGCAACGAGACTTGCATTTCCTCCCACAAACACATTTACACTCGGTACACAAGCGGGAGATCGGAACCCAAAACAATTGAAATAATGGCAACGCTCGAACTTCCCTACGGGAGGGCCGGACAACTAAGACATACGCAAAAAACGTTGCCGCGATTTTCGTCGATTACACCTTGGTTTCCTGAAAATGGGACAATACCAACTCACACATACGGTCTCCGAACACGGCTTCTCTATCGAATGATAATAAAAATACAAAAAGAAAATGATATCATTTATATAACCCCCGAACTTACCTACACTCTCACGAGTTATTCCCGCTCCTCGTGAAGACACTTATAACAAATTTAGCTGAACCCGATTTCCCCTTCCTCGACGAGATTCATAAGAAAAATTGACGCCAAGCTCTGGAAGCTAGACTCGAAACCGCAGAAGTTATCACCATCGTAAACGGTGGACGACTTTTGGCACTTAACATAAAAAAAAAAGCTAAAATGCCAAGCGATGAGATCTTACCTCGATGTTCTAGGATATTCGGGATCTCAAGGCCAGAAATTCCTTTAGAATTTTCAAAAAATTGATTTTTGTTTCATTACATATTTCGAAAGTATAATATCTGAAGAATATACTGACCAAAGGAATATTGAATATTAGCGGAGTTATCGCATATAGTATAGAGCAGAGGAACAACATGGGTCGGGCAGCGAGTCAGGCGCTCGGACCGTTAGAGACGGAGCAACCTTTGCTTTACAATACTAGGAAGTATTTAGGTTAAATACTTCCTTATTTAACCTTTGTATGGCAATTATATAGGTGATGGCGATTCAAAAACATTCAAGGCCATACTAGAACTAAATTCTTATGGTGACGAGTTAACTGTTATAAAAAGTGAATGCATTAACCACGTAGAGAAGAGAATGGGCACCAGACTCCGAAACGTGAGAAAAGGAAAAAAAAATTTCGGAAGAGGCGAGTTAACGGATAAAGTTGTGAAAAAACTCACAAAATATTATGGTTTGAGCATTCAAAGAAATGTAAATAGTGTTAAAAATATGAAAAAAGAGATTATGGCTACTTTTTATGATATTTTTTCAACAAAGGAAGAACCGAATCACGAATACTGCCCGGCTGGACCCGAAAGCTGGTGCAAATGGTAGAAAGCAACCACCTTAAATAAATATCCAAAATTAGTAGATCTTTCACCGTTACTTGACGAAAATATCAAATAGCATCTCCTGCCAATTTATCGAGAGATCATTTGCTAGAAAGGTGCTTGGGAGGCCATACCCAAAATGCAAATGAAAGCTTCAACTCGACGATCTGGCGATTGGCTCCAAAACACCTGCATTCTGGCTTAAAAATTCTTAAAATTTCGGCCCACATTGCTGCTGGTATATTCAATGATGGCTTTTCTTCGATCTTAAGGATTATGAATGCGTTGGACATAGTCGTTGGCACCAACTGCAGAGTTTTCGCCGGAACCTCTGATGAGGCGCGAATTTTACGGTAAAACAGGCTGATGTTAGACTTGCTCCGGCACCGTGTGAGAGAACTCGAGACAGCGAAACGGTAGAGAGGAAGCGAAAGAGTGTGAACGAAGGAGCCCGTAACCCTCAAGGGAATCGGTGTAACAACATACATACATACATAACCAATACATAAACAGCTTTTCTTACATGATTTATCGATTGTTAAACTGTTTTTGCCGTCATTCTACCGATAATAATGTCAAGTTTATTCTATAATAATTTGTTTCTTTTGAGAGTGGTGCTCATTGGGGCATAATGCGCTCGGGCTTTGGAGGTCTCAATTGTACGAGGATCACCAAGTAGGTGGTCACCGTTTCCACAAACTGCACAAAGAGAATAAAAATGGTCATAGCAGCTACAATCTTTCTTGGTACCAAGTGAAAATTTATCATTAATATTTACTTACGTTTCGAATAAATCTGTGGCCAAGACTGATAAGTCCGCCGGGACTAAATTCCAGTGGATCCTGGATGAGTTGGAGAGAAAATTGACTGATTTCGCTGGCCAATTCGATGTCGTTCGTTTCTTGACTCATGCAATGAATTATTTCACCCGTTCGATGAGCCTGGTATCCAGCGAGAACAATTTGTAAGCCGTATTTGAATTAAATTCAATCGTGAAAAAAAGAAAAATTCAAGTAATAGTATTTTGACCTAGCAGGAAGAACTTCTAGCTGGACTGTAATCTGCCTAAGATCATTTATCACTTAAAAATTTAGAGGTAAAACTTTTTTTTCCTTTCAAATACGTGGATTTCGTTTATTTATCGCACGATTTAACAGTTTTCAAAGAAACTCAGAGAAATAAATATGTCGACTTTTTGGGCTCGCCATTTTTCTTGACCGAGAAAATAATACAAAAAAAGGAGCTTTTAGCAAATTCGACCATTAACTAATGACGGTGCGGATAACGACTTATGATTCATGTTAATTCCATTTGTTCTCCATTTTCATAATTTTTTCCTATATTAATTTCGAAGAATTGAAAATGGAAAACAAAGCTGTGATATTGATCAAATTCTTCAGCAAAGCGAAATAATAACAATCCCGTGGTTATCATTTTCATCTAAACCTTTCTCCCTCCTCTCTCCTCCGCGTTCGGAACGAATAATCTATTTTATTTAACTATCGTGTTTTTTTGTTTGCTATATAGACACAATAAACTTAACCTCGGTGCGGACTCTTTCGCAGACTTCATTTATCATAATAAAATGAATGAAATAGAAGAAGACCCATATTCCAAGCGTAAATATTCGCAACTCCCGTCCGGATAGCATCGAATTAACGGCGATATCATACATCAGGTAGAGAAATCCGGTAAACATAACGAAGAGGGATGCTGCGTTGAGAACGACTTGCATACCGTAGGATTCGCACACATTTTTTGATATTGCTCCAAGTTGCAGATGCACGTGCCTTGAAAAAAAAAACAAAAATCTGTTTTTTTTTGCATCATATTATGAATATTTGTGATTAAAACGTAGAATCGATAAAATTGATCAACAACTTTATTATCTGAACGTAATATTTGTGATTTTCAACAGATCGCAATGTCTGTCGGGTTCGCGTCGATGAACACGGACTGTTATCGTAACAGCAATTCCTCTTCATTGACTCCAGAATCAAGTTTGCTTCCTTGTATCTTGCGCCAACAAGTCTGCGGACAATATTCCCCGAATTGTAACAAAATGACCCTGAATTTAACATAATTGTTTTGTAATAGAGGTATTATTGTTATTAGCCCTGTCCATCACTTACACTGCAACGTTGATGAATATATATATATATGAAGGATTCCTCCGATTGAGCGATCTTTTCGTAACTTTGATAAATGGAAGCCCCCATTAAGAAATGAACTCTGCATTTTTTTTAGATTTTTCCCTTGGTTATTTTCGCTGTAATTGTATAGGCAATTCTGTGAACTTTTTATGTTTTTTTTTTTCATTAATTTCTCAGCGAGTTTTGATAGAAAAAAAAATTAGACTCGACCACGTTTTCTATGTGAAAAAAGCTCAGCTTTTCAGGAAAAAAAAACATTTTACTTAAATTACGTAAAATCGCATTTGAAATATAGAAGTCGATTTTTCGCCAATGTATATTTTAAACAATTTTTGAAAGTATTTTTATCGAAGAGTTGAGAAAATTTAACGTAATATATGTATAAATCAAGTTGGGACCTCTGTAATAACTCGTTGAACCACCAAATGTATGACAAAACAAGTAAAACCTCAATTGACAAGTTTTGTATTTTCATGTTCTTAATGGGGGATTCCATTTCTCAAAGTTACAGAAAGATCGCTGATATCGACGCCCAAAACCGGTACTCGAATTGGTGGAATCTCTCATATATATATTAGGGTGGCCGTAAAAAAAATTCCGGCCGTTGAAAAAACTGAAGTTGACCTTAAAAAAAGGATCCTACAAATTAGAGCTCCCGATCCTAATATTAAAAGGTGCCGACCAATGTTTCATATTATTCAAAATTGAGGTTTTGATTCTTTGGGTTTCTTATGACGATTAAAAAAGTGATGATGGACTATGTGAATATTCAACAACGCCTCAAACCTCTTTTACCCACAAATAAGTTTCTACGAAATTATAAGAAACTTAAAAAACAAATTAAGAATTAAAATAGGAATAACAAAATAAATTATGTGAGTGCGCATGTACTGCGCAGTGTACATTTTAGAATATTTTTTAGGGTTCCGTACCTCCAGAGGAAAAAAACGCAACTCCGATAAGATCTATCCCATGTCTGTCTATCCGTTCGGCCTTCACAGACGACAGAAACCATGCGACGTAGAAACTGTTAAGTTGGCTCCGTGAAACATCTATTTCAAGTACATATTTTACACTGGTTGGGAACACAAAACTATTCATATAAGAGTGGAAGAGATTAATTCGACGCTGCTTACGAAAACTAGCACGTTTCAGATTTCTTACGAAAACAAGCACGTTTCTAATTTCACCGCGAAAACTAGCACGTTTCGATATTCGCCGCGAAAACTAGCATGTTTCGGCTTCGACCCCTAAAATAAGCAGGCCGAAACATGCTAGTTTTCGCGGTGAAGATCGAAACGTGCTAGTTTTCGTGGCAAAAGCCGAAACGTGCTAGTTTTCGCGGTGATGCCAAACGTGCTTGTTTTCGTAAGAAATTTGAAACATGCTAGTTTTCGTAAGCAGCGTCGAATTCTCTTGCTTTCTTTTAGAGGTACGGAACCCTTAAAGGCATTGTAAAATGCACATTGCGCAGTACGGCCGGATTCACATAATTTATTATTTTTGTTACTATTTTTATCGTTAATTTTGCTTTATCATAGCGAAAGAAATGTTACGGTGAACATTTTTTCAACGAGACTCACGTCATTATGTTCGGAACGTGGTAAACCGCCGAGAAACCAGATTTCGATAAAAGGTTCGCATGGATTTGTGTATGTGGGTGTATTACGGTGTTTTTTTAGAATTTCAAAATATTTTGGAATTTCTCAATATTGTTCCCCGAAAGAGTAGTTTGAAACGCACATGTTTGCGTGCTTGTGAGTGAATTTCAATGTTTCTCTCTGGCGATATTAGCAGTTGAAAAAAATGGTGACGAAATTTTTTAAATCAATATCTGAAAATAAAAAATAACGGCAAAAACCAAAGAAATTTCGACCAATATAAATTTTCTCTCACTTTTTGTCTGTGTTTATCAATCTTGCCCTTAAATGTTTTACAGAATATGTTACTGGTATTGTTATTATAAGTGCACCCCCGATTGCCTTGCATTAGATTAGCGAGTCTTTCATTACTTCTGCACTTCTCATTTTATAAAAAAATATCTATAAATATGTTGTACTAGAAACGACAAGAATTAGAGGGTTTTTCTGTTACAATGCTGCAACGAAGTACCGTAAAAAATAATCAAAGTAATAATCAAGACAATTTAGAGCATTGAAAGAGTATTTTTCCCGTATACACGGAAATATTGATGGATAAAAAAATGAGTTTTACAAATAAATAAATTTATTTTTATTCTGAAAAAATATTTTGGTGGCGATTAAACGGAAGCCATATAACAACTAATTGTCATGAATTAACCGGTAGGAAAAAAATTAAACAAATCGTCAATAATGAATTTAAATGACAATCGAAATAATTTATCCGAAAATTAGTATAAAATTGACTCTTACCTAATATCGATGGAAAACGTCGTCACGACAATGGTGATAACATGAGCGGAATGATGGAGCACGGAAAAAATTATGTATATTTTACCGATGTTTGTCGCACCGTAAAGCCAGATAACGTCGAGCCAATTCAAACCGAATATCATGATTACCCATGCAAACATTAATGCGTATCCTTCGTTACGAGTTTTTACGTAGTCGAACGTTGCTCCAAGTTCTTCAAGAGTCTCATCTACCTTCGTGAGATCCCCTGTGATACGCACAAACCCCTGGTGGATAATAATAAAATTGCCTGGGTAAAATAAATGTGTAAAATAAATACATAAAGATGTTGAGCATCGAATTTTCTGATAAATTATTTAAAATAATGATAACACTGGCGTACCTTGGCATTAGACCAACTCAGAACTACTCCGATAAAAAAAATGCCCACGTTGACGTAAACTACGGCCAATAACATTTTTTCGTATTCACCGTACCAAGATTCTCCATATGTAAATTGCAGGGTATAATACAGAGCCGTGACGTACGCGGATATTGATATGATCGCATAAATAACGCTCAATAGCGGAAATTGCCGCCCGGACGGATAGCGAAATATTCCGTGACCAACTAACGCGTACGTTGTAATAAACGGAAAAGTCGCTTCCTTCAAACTTCCTGTCTGCCACGGCATTTTTCAATTTTTTTTTCGTAATTATCGTAATACGTTGGGAAAATAATAGAATAAAATATTAAATCAATAAAGTGCATCATCGCCTTCGCGACTCGGCGATTGACTAACGAAGTCCGGAAGCCGGGAGAACGTTCGAGCTGCGGCATTTTACGAGAGACAGTGACACGCGCAGTTTGTTGCTTCGGATCAATATTTTTTTTTTCTTTTTATTTAATATACTCGCATGCACGCAGTATAACGGCTCGACCTTGTTGCAACGCCATTAGTGGGTTTGGCTTGCAACGAACCATCTGGGAAACTCATTTATTGAGATTACATCAATTATTCGCCCTTTTTCATTTGCTGTATCGTTTGTTTATTCTCGATATTTGTTTGTATATTTCATTTGGGAGATTTTTCAACGCCGCTGGATAATAATTAAAAAAACACAATATTTTTGTTTGCGTGAAGTATCATCGGTCCTGACGTCGGACGCTACTCATTTCGATCACTATCACTACATATGTGATCATCGTTGTGAGAAACTGCATAAAAGATTAATCGTATGATATTTATGATATTTCAAAGCTGAGAAATTAACTATGCAGTTATTTTTTCAATAAATGTAATAACACGTATTCGAGGCATTTTGGATCAATTCAGCGACATGGAAAAAGAATTTGCCCTTCATATCGTTGTTATTATTGTATTATTTATTGTAATGAATAACTTCGACATACGGAATGTTAATTACCTTCGTGACAAATTTGTATCCCAGTGTAAAGAATCCCCCGGGACGGATAAAAAGGCGATGTACCATCAATTGCAGAGAATACTGAAAAATTTCATCGTTCAATTCTCGATCACCATTGTCCATTGTCAAACCGTAAATAATTATCCCGGCTTTGCGATCTTCGGTGGCCGCTCTACCGCACGAACAATTGATGAACAACAATTTAGCGGAATAAATAGTGAACCAGCAACACATAGCCGTCAATCTCGTTATCCTATCGGCTTGCAACGGAGTTGTTATCGTGCTGTAAATATTGTACAGCAATGAAGATAGAGTCACAAAATTCGACGTTAGTTCCAACGTCGTTTGAACGCTGCAAATACGTTCAATTTCTTTTGCTATACTCCACAGTTCCAAATGAATTTGCCTGACGATAGAAATAAAAAACAAAAAAAGGAAAAAAAGAATTATGAAAATTATCATGGAACGAATGATACAACTGAATTTAGGTAAAAGAATATTTTTATGCTAAGACTCACTTGACTATTTGAATCAAATATTTGGGTTGATTGGGCACAGTTGAACCATCGATATAACAGTACCACGTTGGCATTGAGACGGTAATTGCGTTTGACAGTGCGACGTTTTGTTTTCTTGTTGATTTCCGATAACTGTCGTTAGAATTGTCCATCATAGGCATCGTTGAAATTCGGTCGAGAACACGGTTTATCTTCGCGAGTCTCGTGCTCACCGCCCTGCGGCCAAAGATTGATTGAAAACAGGGTAATAAATCATAATCATAGACCATAACATCATCAGCCGCCCTAAAATGGACTATAAAGAAATTCATCGCGATATAAATATAAACGACTTCGTTTATTATAATGAAATTATTATATGAAATTATGAAATTATTATTATCAAATTATTATGAAATAATAATTAATAATAATTAATTATGATTATTATGATTAAATTATGATTATTATTATAAGCATAATTAATTATGACAAATAATTATGACAATGAATAAGGAATATGAATAATAATACCAATAATCGTGATAAAAATGTTTTTTGAAGAGAAAGATAATCAAAATGACGTACCTGATTGCAACGGAATAATTGAAAACGAAAATGGAATTAGCGTGAGTAGGATAGTGAAAGACAAAAGCGAGAAATAGTATTTCGCCAATCGAAGTTTTTCCAATTAGCGATATTCCGTCTGTCGCGGTTGTCGTGACGATTGCAAGGAGGCTGACTGCCATAAAACCCAACCCCCATCGAAACAAAGCCTCGTAGTCGGTATGTTCACCGAGATCTAGCAGCGATTCGTCGATCGCGGAAAGTCTTTTGATGCATGTGGCGTATTTCTTGAATGACATTGAAATTATTTCAGTTTATAAAAGCTCTTATCGAAAAGGGAAAGAAAAACAGGCCTTCACTGTACATCAAATGAATGAATGGTTAAATTAATTGAGAAATTAGTGAATGAACATTTAGAGGTTGCAATAAATTAATGAATAATTAAATCAATTAAGAAAATTAATTATCGATCGATGGAACGATGAATGAATCAATAACTGGAATTACTCAATAAATGAATAAATCAATAAAATGATACCTCAATAAATCAACTACTAAATGAATGAATAAATTTTATTATTCGAAGAATATCCACTTAGCGAGATCAAACACGTACCGTATGATGACACCAACTGAAAAATCCGGAAAACATCCATATTCCAGCATTTATGGACGCAGCGTAGACCGCTACAGTTTCCTCGACGGCTTTCCAATTCGCGTACCAAGCTATTTTAACGGCATAATAATAAGCCGCGAGATAAGCTATTGAAAACGTAATAACGTAAGCGACACTGAAACATTGTCGGGATCGACCGGTCGTGTCGTTGAACACACCGTGACCGATTATGGCATGTAGGGTCACATAAGGCAGCAACGAATCGATCAAATTCTTCGGATGCCAATTGATCATATTTCACGTTTTATTACTACAAGAACGGAGACTCGACTATCACGCGAGCAACGGACTCCGCAATGGACGCGTGGTCGCTTGTCGAAGGATCAAGCATCCCAACCTTACATACACGTATATATCGCAATTTCTTTGTGCTCCAATGAGTCGGATGCGATTAAAAAAAACGTAACGAGAAAAAGAAAATACAGAAATTCTCGCTAATACGAATAGATCCTTATCGCGCGTTAGCACGTGCTCCGTTAACGTAGAGGCTAGACCATTCAAATACCGCTCGCGTGCGAAGGACACGTCGAAGAATGGTATTCATACATTTTGTGGAAAATTTATTAATGTCACTCGTGTAACGCGTTAAACCATATGTAGGCACAGAAAGCATTGTTCACATTTTTTATTATTATTTCTTCTCGTTATTAGCGAGCATAAACTCGGGAATAATGTTTGTTTGTATCAGAATGACAAGATACGTAGCTACCGTTCCCAGGATCTGAAATGTTATTGCTCAAAATTAGTTCATCTAGTTGTGACGGGCGACAGATAATCATTTCGGTACACGTATGTTTCAAGTAGATTATTTCAGTGCAATATACGGGATTGAAAAAAGAAGAAAAGAAAATAAAATCACTAAATGTTGCATTGTTTTCGGTGGGCTGCACTCACCGAGCTGAATAATCCGTAACCCAGAGTGAAGAATCCCAACGGAGCAAATGACAATGTATTCTGTATCATTTGCAATGAAAAATGTCGAGCATCGTCCTTTAGTTCCGGATTTCTGGTTACCATATTTAATTCCTGAATAATTTCTCGTGTCTTGTAGGCCTGCAGCAGGATCATTTTTGGCGTTTAGTTGATTAATTAATTGATTAATTGATTAATCGATCAATTGATTAATTAATTGATTGATTGTTTGATTGATTGATTGATTGATTGATTGATTGATTGATTGATTGATTGATTGATTGATTGATTGATTGATTGATTGATTGATTGATTGATTGATTGATTGATTGATTGATTGATTGATTGATTGATTGATTGATTGATTGATTGATTGATTGATTGATTGATTGATTGATTGATTGATTGATTGATTGATTGATTGATTGATTGATTGATTGATTGATTGATTGATTGATTGATTGATTGATTGATTGATTGATTGATTGATTGATTGATTGATTGATTGATTGATTGATTGATTGATTGATTGATTGATTGATTGATTGATTGATTGATTGATTGATTGATTGATTGATTGATTGATTGATTGATTGATTGATTGATTGATTGATTGATTGATTGATTGATTGAATTATTGATGCATTGATCACCTGTGTATTAATTCATTATTTACTTATTCAATTATCCATTTATCGTTTGATCGGTTTTTACAGTTTTTTACCTCATGAGTAACACTGGCTCCCACATGATTGATGATAAGTATTTTAAAGAAATACTCGAAGAACCAAAACGACAAGGCCAACATTCTTCGAGTTCGATGCAAAAACGACGAATTCACGCGAATAACGTAGAAACCATATCCCAGTATCGTGCAAAATACGAAATAAACTCCAAGCTGGAGAACTATTTGGAACCCAAAAATTTCGTCCAGGCCTTCCGATATAGTGCACAACTCGAGATGTACCTGTCTTGGATCACCGACACGAAAATTCAATTTATTTTTGATTAATTTGTTTTTCTTAAATTCATTTCAATACTCGCAAATTAAATTATAAACTACTTGCGAAACATCATTTGATTCGAAGCTTTTTTGAATGAATTACACTTGACATCCAATCAACAAATCGGATATCCAATAACAAATTTTCGCCAATTCAGAATTCAAATAACAGTGAAAATCATCTAATATGCCATAATATGTCATAAAGGTTTTAAAAAAACCAAAAATACCCACTTGATTATCTCCACCATGTGCTTGTCGTTAGTTTCCGCCGACGCAACATCAATTACGGTCGCAACGTGCGCGATTCGATCTGATATTATCAATTGCCCTCTGAGTTGTCGGTCCCGTTTATTTTTTTGAATCTCCTGGAGTATTTCATTCGTTACTCTGAATCGGACTCCGACCGCCCTAAGCCATTTTATTTTGATAATTTATTTTTCCCGATTAATGGACACAAATTCATTTCGATTCTATAACGTTGAAATTAGATATCAGTATATTGTAGCCAAACGCAATAAACAGAAATCTCATTTTTATCGACAGTAAACAAACGTTGACGATTACATTTTTTGTAGTCTTATGAGAAAATATACCAATTGTCTCATTTTAATATACAATTTAAGTTTCCACGTGAATGCGGGTCTAATTGGCAAATAGATGAAATAGAGTTTATAGGGTTCGAAAAGAGACATTCGAACAATAAAACGTATTCCAAAATAGCGGCGCTATAGTGGAGAACGAGTCTTTTTTCAAGGCGAACCATATTTTTTGTACATCTTAAAAAATAGTTCCTACAAATACAAATCACGTTTGTATTAAAAAGAATTTCATTAAAAAAATCGTAGCTCCGCGAATTTTATAGCTACGTTGATCCCGTAAGTTCCATTCAAAAGCTCTTTCAAAACCGTTTAAAATGATATGCACATCTTTGGAATCCGATTGCGACTTCCGTCGATAATTTCTTACGAAACAACAAAATTATTGATGGAAGTTGCAATGGGATTCCAAAGGTTTATATGCCGTTTGCGGTTTCCAAATAGCTTTCAAATGCAACTTACGGGATCAACGTAGCTATAAAATTCGCGGAGCTACGATTTTTTGAATGGAAATTTTACGTTCTTCCCATGTTAATCAAATAGAAAAACTTGAAAAATCTTGCGCGACCCCTAAAAATGGTCCGATCAGGTTCATCTTTGGGGTGAATTCTCCGGATGCAAGATACTTTGCAGTGAATGTATTTTGATTGAAAGCAGAAAAAAAATTTTCTTTTAAGCCACCATAATATATATAGGGTATTCCTGGGAATTTCAGCAACGTCGGACGGTTGGGTCAAAATGTTTGCCCCCCAATTTTTTTCATTAATATGTGTCGAAAATAAAGAGACACGTATTTCGGCGTTTTTTATTTTGAGTCCCCACTTTTGAAATACAGTCAAATGAAGTTTTTGATGAATTGACTACATTCGGTCATTCAAATCGATATATCTCAGCAACGGTTAGTGATAACTCGAAAAACCACAGGTCTTTTTTTTCGTTTTTGAACGCTCTATACAATGAAAACATTTACGATTATGTTGCACAAATTCAACAATTATTGATAAACAATTCAAAATTGAAAATGAAATAAAACAAAAAATCTACCCTTTATTTTGGAAATTTATTTTCTTTTACATTCCTTGAACGAAAACGAAAATTTAGCCACCTTTAACTTTTTGGGCGGCGCTTCGTTCGGGAGTTATTATAGATTTTTTTGTCATAAAAAACCCGTAAATTTACGTATTTTATTAGTAAAAATAAGTTTTTTTCTTGAACGCAAAACCCATTCAAATGCCTGTACTCTTCGAAGGTATAAAAATTTTCGACTGTGGGCCCAGATATTTTTGAGATTTCTTTTTTTTACGAAATGACACTCAGGAAGTTTATTTTTCAACCATTTTCATCGATCCACTCAATATGAACGATGCAAAAACTTTCTTTCCGACCTCACCTGATCATCATTGCGGATTTCATCAGAACAGAACCGGAAACGTGATGAGGATAATGAAACACGGCGATGATCCAGAATATTTCGAAACCCGTATGATTGTCGATGACCCACAAGGTGTCAATAGCGTTCAATGAGACAGCGACGATCAGTCGAATTATAATACACACGATCCCAGTGCGGTAAGTATTGTCGTGTTTGCAATCTCCTCCCAATTTCGTGAGAGTCTCGTCGATCGCGATGATGCTTTCCATGATACATTGACGTCTCTTCAAAACCGTGGACGAAAAATTGAAATACATTTATTATTCTCGATCGAAAGAGCCAAATCAGTGGATTTTTCGAAAAAAATTAAATCACTTTATCAATGATTTATTTAATTTTTCGGATGTTTTTAACGTTGATCCTTATGTCAATACCCGAGTTGTTTGATGTTCTTTTATAACTAAGGTTCTCAGGTACGCAACTGACAATTTTTTGAATAAATCATTCGTATTAGACGGAACTTTTCGTTCGTGGATTGACTCGTTAGCTACAATTTTGAGAAAGTCGTCCTGCAGCAACTGGAACTCTCCAGATCATCGATAAGAGACATTGAAGAGAATATCGCAAGTAAGTAGCCGTTTTGCCGAGTTCGACCGGTTTCGAGCTTCTCTCCTGGTGCAGCTGCTCAAGACTTGAAATAGGATATTTCAGAGAAATAACATTGTACCTCCAGAGGGACTAGACGAACAGCCGTTACTGATTATGTCTATTATGAGCATTGTAATTGAGGCTTATTTTAACATTGGTTTATTCGTATAACATTAATGGGTTTGTACAGGTGAGAACTCCGTTAATCAGAGTGTGGTACTCAACTATGTCAAGTTTTATCAAATTTTTTACGTCCGAGTCTCGAAGAATTGTACCGGACGTATTAATTAAAGGTTGATGAGTCAATTAATGATGATCTACGTGGATGTGACACTTGCGTCGGGGACAGCAGTTTCCGTCAAAAAATGCACCAGGAGAGTATCCGGGTCGCCGACCATTGACATAAGGGTCAAATTCCCAAAGAACCGAATTGATTTCTAATTAAATCTCTAAAGAAAGAAGATTATGAAATTAAATGGGTTTTTCGGTCGCCACCCAAGTTTCGGCCAATTAATGTAACTTAATGTAACCAAAAAATGGTAGAAGAAAATAAACTCACATTGTAATGATACCAACTGAGAGATCCCGTACACAGAACAACCACGATATTCATTCCACAAATAAATACGAGAAATTTTTCCTCGAATGTTTGGTAGTTCAATTTTAGTGCATAAATAAACGTCACGTAGAATAATATTCCAGTTGTCACTGACATCACGATCATGTAACACACACTCAAACGATATCTCGGTTTTGAGGCCGGAAAATGAAACACTTCGTGACCAAAAATAGCGTGAAGCGTTATTATCGGAAGAAATGACTCGACAAAATTTTTCGGTGGACTTCCCATTTTTTTTTATTGATGGGTGATAATTTTCCGTTTGATTTTTATTATTTATCTATTTTCAACTCAATGTATTCTTAATAATTTTTGAATAATCTCACTCGTTCACGTATCTGTACGTATAAAAAAAGATACTTGAAAAAATGATTATAATAGATATATAATGATTATTTTAATGATATTGTATTATTATTTATTTATTTATTATATAAATTCGAAAAAAAAATGGTTCGACTTTGCGTTAACTGTTTTAATGTTCTCGTTTCCGAGCCTCCCGGACAATTAACCAAATGTATGGAGGAACCATAGACCACAGTCGAATTATTTTATAATAATTAAGTGGACGAAAAAATTCGAGAGCTGTGAAATATTTATGCGCTCGAGATCCGATAAAGCGTTATGAGGGGGAAAAACGTAAGTGGTACGAGACTAAGGTATGGTCAGAAGGTATGTATTTACGTTAGAACAGTGGGGGTAAAGCTTATCGTACTAACTAAGGGAGAAGCTTCGTGCTGAAAGGACGAATACATGCTATCCCCCGGCTTTTTTCCGTTGAAATAGGTTGGAAAGTCCAACCTCCTTCGTTCCTTATGTATATACGGACACAGGGATATGAGGTTTTCTACCGAAAATCGGCCAGTCAAAACCCTGCCGATTTAGTTTGTAGTTTTTCAGCTTCCATTTGACTCTCAAAACGCCCTTGATTTATTGTAAAATTTTTAAATCACCCTGCAGCTCGTAAGAAAAATTAAAAATTACCTTGAAGTACTCGATGAAAAACATGTTACGAAATTAGCGCATTTTTTTACTATATTTACAATACGGTCATTTCTTTTTGTACGAAACTTTGGAAACGGACGACCTAATTTTCTAGCTACATTCTTAAGAATTCTATATTCAACTCTTGGTTCGAGTCCGAGAGAGTCCAACTTTACCGATGTCATTGGATATAAAAAATATTTTTTTAACTTTATTCCTTTCAGCAATAATTTGCATTCACCATAATTCCTCAATCGACCCTTAAGAGTCGACAGAACAAAGCACAATCAGTGATATTTTGTAATGTTAAATCGTGAAAAAAAATTCCGCCTCGGCAGATTTTTACTACTATTTTTTTCAGCCATGAAATTTTGAAAATTCCAAATGAAATTATCTCCGGAACGAAACATTCGAAATCTAATCGCAAGCACGGGAAAATGTGCATTTCGCATTGTGCTTTTTTATGAAAACGAATCAACGAAAAAATGCTAATATTCATTATCCGTCCGCTTCACGTATTGATTACTGAAATCGATTCCGTGAATGCCGGTCTTGACGAAAAAAATTTTATAATTTTTTTTATAATTTCTTCTTTTATTATGGAAGTTCCAGGGCAGCGCGGCGCGTGGCCGTAAATATCGAAGATTATTCAAATCGGGAAACTAAAAATTGGAATGAAAAAGTTCTTACGTAATTAAAACGTACAAAAAACAATCGAGATATTTTTGAATGTTTCATTGATATCATTCTCTGAAAGTGCAGTTGAAAACGCACATTCTAATGTACCGACGATTTATTGAAGATGATTCTTTACGGCAATATTTCCGGATACGAATTTCAGCTTTTGATTTCTGTTTGTTTATTCCGCTTAAACATTTGTTTTTATCAATCTCTGTACATTTTTTCCGTCTAGATGATTTCTCTGTCATAGCAAAAAAGACCCTTTTCACTAAGATCTCACGTATCCCCTGAAATAATGATGGCACAACAATCAGCTTTAAACCTTTAGAAAGGTTGAAGTGTCTTCTTGAACATGCTTGAAGTCGATTTCTCTGAATTTTTTTTTAAACTTGTCTAAAAACGACATTTTCTCATGCTTCAGTTATCTGGCCGCCGTGCGTGGAAAATGGTAAAATATAAATATTGCTTTTCTTTTTTTTCTTTTATCAGAAGCTTTGGCGACGATCGACCTTATTGATGTTAGATATTAGCTACATTTTTCGGACCTCTATATTCACCTTTATGGTCGAAGATCGAGAGATCCTGGGCTGTGGCGTGATTTCTTCACGATTTATTTAAAAAATCGTTGATTGTGCTTTGGAGTACCAGCTCCATGTGCTAATGGGCTAATTGGACGAAGTAAAATCAGCAGAAAATAATAATCACTCACAAGGAATAAAATATAAAAAGTCACTATCCAATAAGATCGGTAATGTTGGGTTCTCTCTTGATCTCTGTTCATAGAGGTGAATCTAGAGGTCCGAAAAAATGTAGCTAATAACATCAATTAGGTGGACCGTCGCCGAAGCTTCTAATAAAAGTAAGTTTAAACCGGCCACAGCAATCTCTTCATTTAAATATTGCCGTAGTTTTTCTCACTTGATGGTGTCCTTAGAAGTTGTGCGAACGGAGAGGATACGCACGTGAAAAGATACAACTGTGGCAACTTCCGACAAATTTTTAGCTCTTCATAAATGTTCTTTAACCGTTAGAATGAGTGTACATCAACACATGCATCTATACACGTTTTAGGTGGGATTTAGTACCAGAGTAACCGCGTGAATTGAATTTGCATGGAAAAATTCGATACGCGGGGCTCACGACCCTCTACAACCCTTAGGATGAATCTGCCCGGTGAAGGTAGAGGGGGGGGGGTAGCTCCACAGTATGCACACGATAACACATGTAACTAAAGCTCAGTGGTCCCCCACGGGGGGGCGTCGAGAAATCGTTGGATATTCGAGGGGTGCGGGAACATATCGTGCGCAAACCAGCACTGGTTCGCCGGTGCACTTTAAGCCACCATGGAATATGTCTAAACACAGAGACCATAGATAAAGATTATGTTGTCCATGAGGCAGGGGTGTTTGTGGGGTTGGCTGGTCGCCCGAGGACCCGCACGGATTCAATCCTCGGTTATGCTCGCTCTTTACGGTCCTTCACGGTCACACTTTTTCCATGTTGCCTGCGATCGTTGTTGAATTTGCATTCAATTTTCATTGAATTTTAACATAGCTATATCGTGGTTGGCTACAGACCGGCCGTATGCATTTGAAAAAATAAAGGGGAATGGAAGAAATGTTAAAAAGTGCGAGAGAAACGACTTGTAAGTTAATATACGACGAAGAAAGTGGCGAAAGGAGGAGAGCACAAAATTATTATTATCATTTATTCCGTTATTAATGGTTAAATCGGTACAATTTGAAGGGCTTAGGTTTGAATAAAATTGCACTGCACCGGCGTTTAACTATAGACATTTTCAACTACGTGACAAGTATCAAGTATCATAGGTTTTCAAATATTTTGCATTATCTTTTCATTCAACGCTAGATCTTGAATGTTATTCATACAGTTCTTTTGAATAATTTCAACAATGGTTATAATGATCGGTACAATCTTTACTGATTTCAGCTGCCTCTATTTGTCCATCTTTTCCAGAAATATTTTCTCTATGTTCCAGCTAAGTAGGCTGCTGTGTCAACTAAAAAACCTTCCGTCCTCGCTTCATCGATTAGTGTTGTATTTGGTCTGTTGTGTTCCCGTCCGTACACTGTATAAGTTGTTCGGTCGAAGTATATTCTTCCGTCGTTCGTCCCTGTGACATGCTCGTATCGGGGCCATACCGGTAGTATCTCGGTTATTCTAAAGCTATATTGTCGGCCGTCAATAGTTTAATATGGACAATTTCAGCTACGGTGTCCTGGTCGCCTCCCACCCTGTTAACGCATCTTCTGCAGACATCTTCGTGAGCGATCAGTTGGTTCACTTTATACGTTATATAGTTCCTCGTCGGTAGTTTTAGATTGCGAGCATTAAGCCCTTTGGTTTTGGAGAAGATGCTACCATTAGTCAGCGATTCGTTTGACAGTTTTTGGTCAACTGTTTGGTTAGTCAGAGATAGTCTTTTTTATGTAAGGTGAACTCAAGCTACATTGCTTGTAGCCTCAGGTCGTGGATTCCACATCAATCGATTCAGTTGCTCTGATCAGACTCAAGTTTTCGGCCTTGCCGTGAAAGTACGTGCACCGGGATTTTATTTTGTTTTCGTGCAGGAACTGTATTCCGATGAGACCTCTCCTTCTTAGTCAACTTGGTCACTTCGTTATGCTGCTGCTGTTTCTATTCCTGTCGCTGTTGCTGTTGTTCATGTTGATGAAGATAGAATTTTTCCCGCGTTCTCAAACGAAGAGTCAAAAGCGATTCATCGTGTTAATTTTTTTAGCTGATTCACAAAGTTGTAAGGCCGCATGTGGGGTTTCAAAGTCTCCCGCCATCTCATCGAGATACACCTACATTGCGCAAAGGAATATTGAGTTACCAATATTGCGCATCGCGGCTTGCCCCCTCTAATTGCGCTGTACAGGTACCGAGCACGCCGAATTACTCGGCCTCTCTTCTCCCTGGAACTCCGTCGTGAACACTGGCTCATATTGGCTCATCTCCACGGAATCGAAATTCTTCCACGTGGCCAAATTCACAATCATCTCACGAACGAACATCGCTACGAGAAGATATCCGACCCAGGGGGAGAGAGCCAACGATTTCAAGAATCAACGTTTATCCCGCATTACAAGATAAGTCGAGACTGATCTTTGATCTGATTGTTACGCTTAAAACCCATTTCGATAAAATTCATGTAGGAGAGTGGAACAATTCTATGGATGAATGAGTGATGGTATGGAAGGACGTGGTCGAATTGATCTAATGAAATTATAAGTTATACTTACGTTTCTCCTATCTTTATAGTTCAAAAGTAAGGTACTGATTATATCATTTTCCGAATAAAAAATATGTTTTAACACAGCATCAGAATAACAATTCTTACAAAGTTCTATTGAATTCGGTCAAGCTCTTTGTTAAAAAAATCACTTGTATGTTTTGAGGGTTCCGTAGAAATCTAGGAACCCTTATGGTTTCGGTCCGTCTGTCCGTCCGTACGTCCGTCAGTATTTCACAGACCTACCACTCTTTCATTCATGTACTGATTAAGTTGGAATTCGGTATACAGACGTAGATCGATGACCCGTAAACAGAATCGATTACAAGAAAGTTTCTAAAAATGTTTCGACCCCGTTTCCATGGAATAAAAAATGAACTCGACATTTTTTTTTGGCTCACCCCATCGAGTGAGGTGCATTGGGATAGATCGACTCAAATGAAACTTGAAATGTTTTAAGACCTTTACATTTTGACCCCTCAGTCACGGGACATTTGCTTTCAAAGTCGTCATCAAAGTCCCCACCCTTTAATTTCTAAACGATGAAGTCAAAGGATTGGAAAAAATGCAGAATATAGCTCTTAATTGGCAAATTGAATTAAAATTATAACAAACACCGTAGCAAAAGAAGTTTATTTACCGGAATCTATTTTTCCGACGATGCCTTAACCTGAAAAACAAAACAAAAAACTAAATAAAGAATAGACTCTACACTTGCTGATCAACGCTCGACATTGGAGACGCGAGAAATTTCAGGCTCATCGGCCCGACGTTCGAACGGAACGTTGGGGATGTTGAAGGAGGGGGCGGGAAATCCTGAAATTGATCGAAAAGCTCAATGGAAGGAGAAAAAGGGCGTTGATCCGTGAAGTTGGCTTCCAGTAATCCTATTCTTTTTCACTTAAGTCCCGGCGATCGAGCGATCCCGTGGGAGCGTGGATGGTCCAGCGCGAGGAGCGGCACACGTGTCCAGATGGGCTTGAGAGGCTCCTCTCGAACATATGCGATAAGCGGTGAGGAAGGATAGCCCTCATGAAGAGACGACGATTCCATTTATACGAGCGTATCACCGGAACAAGCAATTCAATTACGCTGATCGATTATTACGTCGTACTCGACGTGTCAACGATAAATTCGATGTTACGAGTACTTGAGATTATACGATTAGGCCTAGTAGTCTCAATCCATTGATTATTACGGATATTTGGCGAATATTATTACAATTATGATGATTAATAATGATAGGAATTCGTTAATAATTTTATTGTAACTTTTATTTATAGTACTTATTATAATCAATATTTAAATATCAATTCTGACAGTTATATTATTATAAGTATAATACACTATTGGTGGGCAATATTAATATAAATAATTACGATTATTATTTTCATCATCATCATTATTATTATTATTATACATAGGCATATTGTCGACGTATCGACAATAAATGAGATGCTCTGCATCCATTTCAATTATCCAATTACTTTTATTACTTCTAAGTCATCGATAGTAACATATGAGACATTGCAGGAAAAACAGGCCGCTTTAAACAGTTAAGTAAACATCCTTTCCTCGCGATTTTCTACATCAATATACGTGGAACATAAGGCGCCACGTATTCCAGGATTGTCCATTGTGAGCACTCGCTCAATATCTCGAGCGTATATCGAAACGGAGTTTTTTAATTACTGTCGACGTTTAGTCATTGAAATCGATATATCTCAACGACGGCCGGGGACAAATTGTAGAACGAGTCTCGCTTTTTCTTAAGATGTGTGCTTGAACTGTTCGCAGCCTCCGGTTTTAGCTAGAATGTCTTATATACTTATAGAATCTAAGAATCACAAGAATAATAATAATCATAATATATTAATAATTCTATTCTAACTAATCATTATAACCATATTACTACAATTATAATATTGCCTTAGTGCTGTGGTTATTATAAAGATTATTATTATTAGCATTATTATATATAGCTTTGGGGTGGTCGATGTGACGACGATAAATTAGATGCTCCACGTTATAACACAATCAGCTTTATCGTAATTCATTGTTAATTACGTATATTTGTAGAATATCATATTTACAATAATCACGAGAATAATATATATGCATATAATTTTGTGATACAATAGTTAGGTGAGAAGTTGACGAAATAATCACAATGAATCAACAATATGATTTGTCGAGAGGGATTTCTTTGTCATCCGTGATTGTTTTTTGTTTCACATTTATGGTGGAAGCTCCTCACGCTTCGAGTACATGACTAAGATAAGCGATGTAACATATTGCCAGTCGAAGAATTTCGATTTTTGATAATTTTTTGTCCGGCGGAAGCGTGGGCAACAACTTGCGAAGGTCGGCAAAAGCCAGATTGAAAGCCTCAACTCTCACTCGTTCCCTATTGAAAGATCATACCAATTACTCGTTGTACCATTAATATGTTCGCCAATTACGCGTGCAGTGCACCGAATACGTATTCATATATCAGGGTGGTTGTCATTTGAATTATGGTCGGATTCTGATTGGGCCTAGGTCTCAATCGATTTTTCGTAATAACAAAAAATGCAAACTTAGTTGACTTTTCTAGTTGAATTTTTGCTATGCGCTAACTTGAGCTGAGGTTCCCGTAAAAAATACATGGGATTTTTTTTATTTTTCGGTGATTGTATTGTTGGGGTGACAAATGTTTAATGCAGAAATACAATACGATATTGAATTAACGGGTATGAATCCTACTTTGACAGAAAAGAATACATATATGAGTCATCTCGTGTCATGAGACCGTTCCTCTGACGATCATTATCTAAGTTATTTAAATTATTTCCAGGCAAATGCCTGAAATATTTTTAGAACTCGATGCCTGATCTCCCCAAAATAACCGTAAACTCCCCTACACAACGTTTTCAAACAACCACAATCAATGTGGGGCCCTGGGACTATCTGATATTCTATTTGATCCCAGATAATTTGCATAAATTGGATGATAATCGTCAAAGAAACGGTGTAAACGTGGCATAAGATGAACCATCTGGGTATATTTTTGACGTGAAAACGTCTTTAAAGTCGGTGCTTGGTATGGAGGGGGGGAGGGGGGTCACGCCCAAATGAATGACAGTTATGTCGAAGTAATTTTAAACTTAATTTCTCCGCCAACAATAAATATAGCGTCATCAGAATCGTCTAGTTTGAAATTGAAACTATAGAAGTTCATTTATAATGGTCCAAAATTTGTCGAACCGGACGTCGCGCAATCTTAACCCGCAGACTAATTATTCGATCCAAGTGAATCGAGTGTTTTATTGAAGAGAAGTTTGTATATGTTAAAACTCATTATCGGCTCAGAGAGTGTATCTCAAAAATAAAAAAATATACGATGCTGTGAATGAGAAATTGAAAAACATACAATGGTGTGAAGAAGATAAAGTTTAAAAATTTACAGATTTTAATAAAATTATAGGTTTTTTAAGAATTCACGAATTTTCAAAAATTCTACAGATTGAAAAAAAAATTATGAACCTTAAAAAATGTATGGATTTTAAAAAAATTATGGATTTTTAAAAAGTTGACGAATTTTTTTTTAATTTACGAGTTTTTCTACATTTACAAAAATCGAGCATGAATTCATCGAGCACAAAATGCAAAAGAGCTGCAAACGCCGGGCCTGAAATATAATAGTGACATACAGAAAATGAAAGACGAAAAATTATGACTTTTACGTGCATACCCGAAGTTATTTTTGAAACTTCACTCACTCATTGCATGTATTTTAAACGGGAAACTTTACATCGAACCAGCGGGTAGTAAGGATTATACTAGAAAGATAACTGAGCTCGACATTTTTATTACTTTTATTAATGGATTGAGACCTAGGCTCAATTAAAATTCGGCAATTACCCAAATAAGAACCACCCTAAAGCCCCACCCCCTGATACTTCTTCGAAGTTTTTACTTTTTTTAATCTCATTTGTATTGAGGTTTAAATTTCTCTGCAGATAGATTAATGCACGTGAAAAAGTAGAATTGCTTTTTATCAACTCCTTTCAGTACATCAAATAAATTAGTGTTGCGTATAAAATCAAATTTCCTCACCGAGTCGCATGAGCTGTTCGGTACTTTTGCGTGGCTCTTCTACGTCTGCGTCGCTCCTCGCGCGAAAGTGTTCCTGAGACTGGACCCAAACCGTTTGCCATGCTGTGACTTCCGTTGACCATCGAGTTCTCACGATCTCTGCTTGCACGATAAATCGTTTCATTTAATTTCGATTCCACAAGATTGCCGGCCATTACTATCTAAATTTCTTTGAATAGTTATTGTTTTCACCTGGTTTGTTATTATTTTTTTGTTACTATGAGCGATAGTAGCTTTGCAAGAAACAGTGTCAGCGTCGAGCAATGATTCGAGCTTTAACCATTTTTTAATCCCCGAATAAAAAATTAAGACGGATTAAAAATATTATATCAGACATGAAGAAAGCTGCGAGTTGAAACTTGCAAATTGCTTTTTCATGTTTCAGGTGATTTACGAACTCCTCTATAAGGATTTCAATGATTTGTTATTTTTTATCAGTGTCCCGATTTAATAGAGAAGTTATTGTAATGACCCCGAAAATGAAAAATCGATTATCGAACCTATTATTTTTGCGTTGCAAGCTTATTGGGGTCATTTTGACGTATTTTGAGCAAAATGTTTGTGTGTGTGTGCGTATTAGGGTGGTTCTTAATTCGGTACTTGCGGAATTTCTTTGGTATCCCCCTTCAAAAGTAATCAACATAAATAGAACAAAAATTGGTCGCCCAGTCTAACCCAGGGCGAAAAGCAATCGAATTTTACAGGGAAAAATGCATGCATCTGAAATTTTGTTGGAAACATTTTTTATTACTTCAAAACTATACGTGATAAAAAAATGTCCAGCCAACAATTTTGTAGGAAAATTGATGCTCTACAAAAAAAAAATCACTTGCAAAATTTCCGTGAATCTCATATTTATTACGTAAAAATGGCTTCTCCTGGTTATCTCAAAAAGCCATTTTTTGCGAATTAAGTAATAAATATTAGATCCACGAAAATTTTACCAGAGACCTGTTTTGTAGAGCATTCAATTTCCTACAAAACTATCAGATGAAATTTTCTTATCGTGTACAGTTTTTTTTGCTTTTTTAAGCCAGCCATCAAAAACCCATTTTTTTGCAAATTACGTAATAAATATTAGATTCACGAACATTTTACGGGAGACCTTCCCTGTAAACATTAAATGCCCGACAAAATTATCAGAGAACATTCTTTTATCATGTATAGTGTTGAATAAAAAATTTCCCCAACAAAATGCCAAATGCACGTATATCCAGACATAAATCCAGGAAGAATTTTTAGGCCGTCACAAAACTTCATCCATGAGAGAAAAAATTATTGCAACCAGTATTAATAGATCATTAAATAACCGATCGTAAAGTAAGTATAGAACAATCAAAATTCAAGGTGTCCCATCCCTGCACAGAACATTCCTTTTCTTGCACTGATATTGTTTACCCAAATAACATAAATAAACTGAATTTTGAGATAAACCAATCTTTTTACTTACCTTCGTCTGGGTTGGAGACTTAAATTGCAACAAGTCGATATTGGCAGAAGAGCTTCCCTGTCCATCATTGGACTGTCTGCGAAGAAAAACCAGAAAAACAATGAGAATAATCACGAGGGTGAGAGAAATTGGAAGGGTTGCCAAATACGATAATTAGTACAGTAAATATTTGTTATATATAGTACGTGCCAATAATGCGGCAGAAAAATTTCACGGATGTACGGTAAAGGAGGGAGGCCGTCCCTGGGGATTGATTTCCCGGGGGAACGCATTTCGAACATTTGTTTCCCGTGAACAAGAAAAAAAAACTAATAGCGACGCAAGAAAAGAGAAAGGGAACAGTGTGCGACGTTAAAAAAACTTTCGTCGTGTAGCTGCTATTGCAAAGTCTGAACGATACATTATTTATAAAAAAAAGGAAACGTATCTACACCCGGACTTTATACATGAGACATGCGATGGCGTCTAGTTAATTATTGAAACTGCAGACGCCATCGAAAATCGTAAAAAAATAAATAAATAAATAAAACACGAATTTTCTTCGTAAGACGAATACTAGAAGAGCTGAAGACCCCTCGTTCAGCCAGATTTTTATGGTGAACCGAAACACATTCGTATGAACGGAACTTCTCGTTGGATTTTTCCCGCATGGCTCGTTTTAATATTGCAAAATTATCGACGGACCGAAACCCACGAAAAGTCATGGCGAATTTATTTTTATCGATGTCTCCGTCGTCAGGATTCTCACGATTGCGGTTGAAGGGTTTTTTTTGTGGGCAGGGGCATCGCCACCGTTATAATGAATAATTTATGAATGGAAAAAAAGAAAAAAGAATTTGGGTAAAAACTTACTGCTCAGTGTAAATTCGATGTCGTTCATCCGGTCGATCGTTTTGTAAAATTTCTTCTTTGCTTACAAAACATTCATTTTCTTACTTGTTTTTATGATCATGTTTTTATTCGAAATATGATAAAAACCAATCCGAGCCAAACTAATTTTCGATAAATTATGTGATTTCACTTGTTTGAAACACCACGGATTTTTATTTTTTTCGCCATTGCACGTTCGAGTATATATTTACGGGTTAAATTTTCAGTATCACTGTTGAAAAGATTGTTTTTAATTCGTTTCGAGAATGATTCCGATTCAATTACTTGATTTACACAATTTTTATGTTTTTCCAACTGGTTTAGTTATGATTGATTTGTTACTTTTTTTTACAAAGTTTTAAACAGATTTATTTGTTTTTACTTGTTCGAATTATTGATATCTTGTTCATATTATTTCTCCAATGCACGATCGAGTATATTTCGTCGTTAAATGTTTTGCATCACTGTTACGAACATTTTTTTTTTTTTTCTAAAAATTTATTCCGTTCGATTATTTAATAGGAAGATTTTCATCTCATTCGTTTCATTGGTTCGGTTTTAAGTGATTTATTTATTTTGAAACGTATTTTATTTGTTTTCTTTTTTCGAAATATCGCTGATTTAGATTTTGATTCATTTTCTCACTAATGCACGATCGACTGTATATTTCGTGTTCGGATTTCAAACACCACTGGATTATTTGTTTTATTTATTTTTTTTGTTTTTTTTCTAACGATTATAATCGTTTAACCATTTGATTGATAAGATTTTAATCCTTTCGCGGTCTGAATAGGTGTGTGCACTTTTTTGGCACTGGATGAAATTATGTTAGGACAAGTTTTTGGTACAATGCTCGTCGAGGACAAAATCGTATCTGATAAGATTTCGATCTGTGCGAGATGGTCCAGCCCAGAATCCGCAATTTCTCCGAGGGTCCGGTATCAACGACCCTTCGGGAGACACGCCCCCGGTTCGCAGCATCCCCAGCGCTGCTCCAATGAGAATAATCTTCGATGGGTGAAAGCAACCACGCCCCGTAGACACGACGCCATCGTACTCCGATAATTCATGGGGTTTTGCAGGTATCGATGTTACGATAAAATGTACACACTGCACATTCATCTTGTAGTGGACAAATAAAATTATATATTATCTTTACGAATTAAAAATCGGTAACGAATCGTTTAATGTAATTAGTTTTGAAATTCTAAGTGGAAGTCAACACAACTTATTTTGTTGCGTTATGAAGAAAGCTATGTGGTAGTCAAAAATTATTTTCCGGATTTTCTCGTCACCAAATGGGCCAAAAACGTTCGGAATTCGCTAACTCACTTCGTTCGCGTCAAACCTCATTTACACACATTGTGACATAAAAATTGATACGATACTCGTACGTAAAACGTTTTCTGGACTCGTGTGATTGCAACACTCGCCTTCGGCTAGTTACGTAAATATTTTTTCGTACTAGTGTCATAACGTACTATCCCGATCCCGGGGACAAGTCTGAAAAGCGGAAAGGTTTTGGAAATTTTTTTTTGGTGAAATTTCTCTTGATTGTGCCATGATCAATGGCCAGGGAAAAAATGCTATCATAAGGTTTCAAAACTAGACATGTCCAGGTTGAAAATGCTCTTTCATTCTTTTCTAGACGCCAATTTTTCGCGAAGTTACAGTCACGCAAAAATCACGAAAAAAAATAGAAAAATGTTCTGCTCCTTCAATTTTTTTGATTGAGGTTGGGGTTGGGCTACTCTAGGGGCCGAAAGAATAGGCTTTTTAGGGGATTTTTTTCAGAACAACTACAAAATAAATTGCGATTACAGAAAACAGTGTTTATCATACATATCGGGGATTGTATACGATCATTTTTCTGAAGCGATTCATTTCAAAATGGCGGCTGCGCAGCGTTCTTGCGATAACGTCTCCGTTTTTCCGGGGTCAACGGGCGGACAAACAGCTCCTGTAATTTGTGAATTATGATGAGCCAATGAATTTTTTTTCGCTTTTATACACGCATCAAAAAAATTGGAGGAGCAGAACATTTTTCCATTTTTTTACGTGATTTTTGCGCGACTGTAACTTTGCGAAAAATTGTCGTATTGAGACGAATGAAAAAGCATTTTCAAGCTTGAAATATCTAGTTTTGAAATCTTATGATGGAATTTATTTCCTGGCCATTGATCATGGCACAATCAACAGAAAAAATCACGGGAAAAAATTCCATCATAAAATTTCAAAACTAGACATGCCAAGCTTGAAAATTCTGTTTCATTCATCTCGATACGACAATTTTTCGCGAAGTTACAGTCACGCAAAAATCACGTAAAAAAATGGAAAAATGTTCCGCTCCTTCAATTTTTTTGATACGTGTATAACAACAGCTATAGAAGTGCGTACGATTTTTTTGATATATTCATTTTTGCT
This sequence comes from Sussaba pulchella, assembly GCA_963971145.1. Taxonomy (NCBI): domain Eukaryota; kingdom Metazoa; phylum Arthropoda; class Insecta; order Hymenoptera; family Ichneumonidae; genus Sussaba; species Sussaba pulchella. The sequence continues at coordinate 856,044 of OZ020168.1, read as the reverse complement.
CAAATGGCGCACTTCTAAAGTGAAAAGTAAAAAATTTGCCTAAAAAATGGTCAGCAAATTGTTAATAACAAATAAACTATGCAATATAAAAAAAAATCTTACGCACTTCTGTAGACAATGTATTTTTAAAGATAGGTTCAAAATTTCACGTGATTCGGTTGAAAATTGTCCGAGTTATATTTACGCCCAACTTGGAAAATGCAGTTTTGAGATAAATGCGTTTGAAGTTTTGAGCTGCGGTCGCTGGGGACCTAACCTTGTACTAAAATTTCGAAAACAATGTACTCAGGGCATTTAAAAAAAAAATTATTTTTCGAAAATTCTCAAGTGGCCTAACCTTTTACGGTACAAAAAGTGCTATCCCACATGTTTTTCGAAATGCCTTTTTTTTATATTTTCTAAAAATTCCAAGAGACCTGTAGCTGTTCACAGAACACAAAAATAATTGATAATTTTCGTTTTTTTAATCAACGAAATCGTGCAACGAGCTATATCCGGGGTTCTGAGGTACGAAAGCGCCTATCCGCAACATTGGGTCGTATGAAAAATCGATGTTCCTCCGCAAAGATCTGAGGTTTTAGAAAGAACGACTGAACGAAAAGTTATTTTACCGGTTGTCGGTTGAAGTGGGAAATTCAGCTGAAGGTTTCCACTGAAGGTATTTTGCTTACGATAAAAAACACATAATTCAATCGCGAAAACGTGTGCACGCACTTTTGTGCTCCCGAGCCATACTGATTTTTCAGCAATGAATGATAAGAGTTTTCTAATCATGCGATCGGTGACACCGCAATCGGGTACGGTGGTTATTGCCATAAATCTGCCACGAAACCCGAATTCACGCGAGAAGCGTCCCAGCGGTGAGTAGGTAGAATTCAACGATCAGTGTTTGCTAGCTGCAGATAGCGAATTTGCGTACCGAAAACACCCCTATTATAGCCCCATTGCTACCTTTAAAACGATATAACTTTTGGACGAATTTTTTTTGCATACAATTGTTAGGGAAGACGTAAATTGGGTCTTCGCTAAAACTATTTTCTGGATCAAGCAAATTTTGCAGTTCTATTTTACATGCGAACGTTTTTTTCACCGTCCTGTAGAATCTCATTCATGTGGGATAGCGCTTTTTTTCTCCTAAAGTCCTCATATATTTATAATGAAATTTGTCAGCATACCTCAACATTAATTATTCCTAAATTTCACTCATTTTTTTCACAGTCTACTCGGATGTTCCCCCTTAACAATGGACATATCGAACGCACTGTCAACCCTCCTTCCCTTCCTCGCTCATCCGTTTAAGCATGAGGAGATACAATACGCTGGCACTCACTTTTTTACGTAGAAAGAATAAAGACTATCCATAAAACCCTTGCGATTTTTCCACATGACGGATTACATATTCTTGTACATAAAATTGTGAAATATATCTCTATGGATTAACGCTAGTTCCAGAGACATTTTTGTGTATAAAATATATAGAATTTTCGTATTAAATTGTAAGAAATATATGAAAAAAGATCTTTTAAGGTGTCTGAGACTCTCACAGCCGTATGAATGCCACGACTGTACGAGCTGACTGGAAATATTTTCTTCATTCTCTTGCTGCACCGTATCACATGGTATCGGGGATAATTGTCTGCATAGAGGTTCAACTAAATCGAAGACACAAGACAAGAGAAAACGTCCGGAGAGGCGCGGTCGGGGGAGAGAGGGAGAAAAAAAAGAATTCTCTGCGTTTATTACAGCGTCGCAGATGTGTCTCGGTGCAAACACCTGATCCTCACTAGAAATCCATACTCTCTCCGCTCGATACTCGTCCGAGTCTAGAAACCTCCCCTTACACCGACAGAGTGGAGACGCGGAAGATGAAAATTGAATTTAAAAAAATAGAAGAATTTTCTAAAGAGTTTTAATTTCAGGGCATTGCCGTATAAGCATGCCGAAAGTGCCCCTAACGGGTTTTAAGGTAATGGACTACATCGCCCAGTGCGAAGGTGGAAGCGCTATCGGCGCTCGCTGCGGAGCGAGAGAGAAGGAAAGAACGTTTGTATCCCATCGTCTTAAAATTGTTCTCCGCCTATTGTATTATCACTAATAAAAAACAATTTCCTCAAAATTTCTGCTCTCTAAGCCAATTATTTTCCGAGTCATCGATTGAAATGTGATTTTTAGTTTTCGTTTTTAACGGCAATATTTATGATGGAGTTAAACTTTCGAATATTCTACGGCAAAACTTACTTTTTTTGAGGCCAGAAATCCCTTTACCAGCGTGAAAAATAGGTATTTTTCGGGAATTTTTATAGAAAGGATAAAATAATCGAATCATTTTCAAATTTAGACATAAGTTTATCATAACATCTAAGTTGGAAAAAATTTTTTTTTTTTGGGATGACCGACAAAATGGCAGCGTTGTTAATGGTCTTCGGGCGCCTGTTTTCCGCGACATCGAAAACTGCTGCAGTTGTCACTCTTTTGCTGTTGAACTGAGAACGATTTAACAAGTGTCATTCGTTTACCGACATATTAAGGGGAAGAATATACCTAAAAAATTATGAAAAAGTGCAAAATTTAAAATTGGGGAGCCTTTTTACTCCAAAGTTCGCATTTTCGACCATTTTTTCGACATATTTGACCCCAAAAAAATTATTTATTTACACGTTACCTTTCGAACTTTAAGTATATCCTTCCGATAATATTACTGAGAGTAACCTCGGAAAATTCCATCGAAATCGGTCGATAACTTTTTGAGCTACAACACAAGCAGGTTTTGAAAATGTAGTTTAGAGATAATCGCGTTTAAAGTTTCAACATGTGAAAATTATTAATTGTAGTGACTTACCGCTTAATCAGCGATTCCAGGCGCGTACAACAGACCTTCGACTTCCTCAAAAAACTGATTTTCTTCCGCCAGCTGTTGTTTCCGGGCTGTACGAGCTTCTTTCGTCTCAGAAGTCAGAAAGACTCAGCCTGTTTTGCCTTACAATTCGCGCCTCATCAGAGGTTTCGGCGAAAACTCCGCAGTTGGTGCCAACGACTATGTCCAACGCGTTCATAATCCTTAAGATCGAAGAAAAGCCATCATTGAATATACCAGCAGCAAGGTAGGCCGAAATTTCAACAATTTTTAAGCCAGAATGCAGGTGTTTTGCAGCCAATCGCCAGATCGTCGAGTTGAAGCTTTCATTTGCATTTTGGGTATGGCCTCCCAAGCACCTTTCTAGCAAATGATCTCTCGATAAATTGGCAGGAGATGCTGTTTGATATTTTCGTCAAGTAACGGTGAAAGATCTTCCAATTTTGGATTTTTATTGCTAAGGTTGCTCCGCCTCTAACGGTGCGAGCGCCCGACTCGCTACCTGACCCATGTTGTCCCTCTCCTCTATACTATAGCTGCCGAACGAGGGAGGGAAATGAATAAATATTTTGGTTAATTTACAAACATTCGCTGAATCGAATGTTGCTACGACCTTGTAAGATGGCAGGTCGTGAGGTTCCTGTGAGTACGAGAACGAACAATGTTAAGCCGACGGCGTACATTTATTACCACCGTAAATCGGTGGACTCTATAAATAATATCACTTCATATAATGTGAATTATTTCATTTGTCAGATTCCTCATATTCAGAAGTTCAGAACTAGTTACGTATATAATTTGCACTATAAAACAAATACGTGATATAAGTAGAAATGGTGGGGGAAAAAACTTAAAAAAAAACCATTTTTTTTTCTCGATTCGTCCCGAAATCGATGAAATTGGAAAAAATGAGAGTAAAGGAACATATGAAACCATTATTTTCCGCGGAAGTCTCATGATTTTGCCTCAAACGGAACATATTTAAAAGGCCAAGGGTCAATTCTATTTTATTTTTTTTTAATGCAATTTTGCCCTAAGATATTTGAAAATCTGTTTGTTGAATGTTCATTGTCGATAAGTATTCGAGGAAAAAATTGATAAGAGTCCATCGTAAATATCCACGTTTAAAAAAAAGAAAAACTGGAAATCACATTTTACTCGAGAACTCGGAAAATAATTGGGTTAGGGAGCTGACATTTTTAGAAATTGTTTGGAAATTAAAAATTAGATGGGTTGTTAATAAGTATGAAAATATCTACATCAATATGGAGGACTCCTGTGTTCCCGATGGAAATTAACGAATTAGTGGCTATTTAAAAATTAAATATCGACTTGGGCTTCTTTTCCGACATTTTTTTGTTTAGAAAAATATGAAATTGAGGAAATAAAAAAAAGCTCCTGTACCACTCCAAGGAATAGCGTGGAGAAAGATGTGGATAAATTCGAGACTGATTGCTGGAAATCTGCCCTTCGAGTGCTTTCACTGTTAGAAAAACAATTTCCAAAAAAACCAGCGTTTAAAACGTTGTTTACATTTTAATAAGAAATATACAATTTCGATCAATCAGAGAATCCATCAAATATCCCTTTGGCTTCATCGTATTGTTAATTATGAACAGAAATTCTATCTCTACTCATTTTTCACTAGAATCGTCCCTCAATCAATCGTAATGATATAAAAAAAGACAAACGACTCAATCATGTACTTCCTTTTTTTCTCGCGCTTCATCATTTCCATAAATTATCAAACTCTAGTTTGAAAAACACGTTATCGTGAGCAATACTACAGTCAATGGAGATCCGCACGTGTCGCCACGTGCCAATGATGATGTTTCAACCACCGTGGAGACTCTTGACAAATATTGACTCCCCACGTGCTACAATGATAATTATATAATATACAATCACTTCTGACGTTTTGGATACGTTATCCGGCGCGTGTTCGAGTTTGAAGCGGAACGAACAAGTTGGATGAATGGGGTTTGCGGTGGAAATGTCATGGGATAGTTCACACCTCGTTACTCGGACCGTCGCAACCCTCCTTGTCGATTTCAATACTACTCGTGCGAGCGGACCCCCGCAAAAACCAGCCCCGTCCCTCAATCTCCGACAATCCCTTTGGTCTTGCGGGGTATTGCGCTCTGGGGATTTTAAATTGTGCAATAATCGTCGCTGCGCCTCAACATTCGGACACTTTCATGATTAAAATAGTGACGGGTTTGGGGCGTGTTGCAATATCGACGGATAGGACGAAAATTACAGGAACCAAAAGAAAAAATAAAACTTTGTTTGGTGTCGTCAGTTTTCATTGAGAAGAGATTGAAACGGATGGTTGATTCTAATTGAGGCTACTCGACTTTAGATGAAAAAATAGGCATCGCTTGTTTTTTAAATGCAACATGCATTTTTTGCTCTCAAATTTTATGAAATTGTAGATTCTATCGAAATCAACGGATTGACTGTTTTTAATAACATCGTAGGTCATGGGCCGTATAAAACAAATATTACGATACCTAAATGTTAACGGTAAAACGACAAACGTTAACGATAAAAATTATGAGACTCGTTCAACTTTTTATGTAAAATTTTGGTAACTATGCAGAAAGTGGACGCTACCCCGATTTCCCTGGGATGAAAATATGTTCTAGGGGGCACTTTTCTGAGTAATTATATACATATATGTTGGGCGCACGAGTGTGAGGGAGAGAGAAATTGGGCGTGTGTGGGAGGGACGTGACCAGTCGTCGCACATCGGATGTAAAATCTTTTTCTATTAAATTCATTGTGAATCGGGTTTTTCCAGTGTCGTTTTGTGTTTTTTTTTATTCTCGGAGATAAGACCCGCACGGTGAAGGGCGAACCCTGCCACTCCACCAGGAAGCGTTACTGCGGCTGGCCGGTGCAGTCCAGCTTGGCTCGGGGCTCGGTGTTTCCCTGGCGCGAAAGCGCTTGGCGCCCATACGTTAAAAGAAATAAGGGGAAAGCGCCGATCGGGCTTTAGCCTTGTAATGCTCAGGGTAAAACACATTAAATTGCGTTTGAGGATACACGCAAAATTCGAATGAGAGTTTTGATAACCTGATTTGGGGGATAGCACCCAAAATTACCCATGGTGCTTGAGACATTGTAAAGATTGTCACTCATTTCGCGACATGGAATTTTAACTTTGGGACGATGTCATATCTCGAATTTATGGATGCATTAGGTTGAAAATGAAGGTTGGAAAAAATGCTGATCAGCATTGCGAAATCGAAGATGTGGAACGCGTGCGTACCGGCGAAGTCAAGATTTGCAACGCGATTTTTACGGGTAGGATTCGATGAACGGAGTCACGGGACTCTGCAGAAGATTATAACAAGTGGCTGCGTTAAGGGTGCGAACTTTCTGGCCGAATACCGGTAAGCGAGATTACCCGCCGATATTAGGTATGACCCATTGTTTGGTGGATCATGCCTACCTATAGATATTACAGGGTGCGTGGTCATCGCGGATGAAAGGTGTAAGTCCAGATCATTTTAATCAAGGAAAACCTCGGCAGTCGTCCGATAACGGCCGCCGAGGTTCCACAATAATACTGTCTATCTGGGTGCGTATAAGCTCTTGTACTGTTCAACCCGGCGGCGCGTGTGTCCGAGCTAGCGGTGAGAATTTTATGTTTGTATAAAAATCTATGGCAACGATTTAAATTACATTCTGTTTGATTAAAATTTATGTTCGTTTTGCGATCGAGATTAATCTTATGGTTTGTTATAATGAAAGCCCTTCCGACGATACTTTTCTGAGTATATTTCCTGCCGTCGTGTCCCCAGATGCTTCTATTCGAAATAATAAATAAAATGATTACTCAGAACAAATAAATCCTTACGAGATGCTGCCAGTGGAATCATCATTGTTATAAACAGGTAAAAATCTATAGGAATGCCAAAAATCACCTGAAATTACTTTATTATGATAAATTAATTATTTATTAACATCAAAATTATTTAATACAAAATGATAGTCAATAACTCTATGGAACGCAAACCACTTGTTACCTATAACAAATATCAATCTCCATTAACTTAATTACTCATAACGTTTTCACATAACATAATTCACAGTTATCTAGCAGAAACCGATATCTATGGTTGCGTCTGATCCCTTTTGGCTTCGCTGGCTACTCGTAAGAAACAGTGACGGTTGAAATTCGTAGGCCATTGGATCTTTCAGCGGTCGACTACGGCGATAGAATCATGAAATGCGATAGGACATACGTAGAAGATGCATGAAATGCTTTGATGGAAACTTGTACTCTAGCACCTTTGGCGGTTTTACGGCTCTTCCTTCTCTTCGATGCAGATTTGAATATCGCCGGTAATTTCTTGGGTGGTTTTTACCTCAACTACCACACGCGATTGTAACGTCCTCGCATCGACTTTCATCGTACTTCGGAGGTAATGCAGATGCAGAGCATTCTGTGTTACCAACTGCAACGGTTCGACCGGAAAGGACGGTAGCAACATCAGCGGGATGGAAAAAAGTGGCCTTTGTAAAAGTGGCCTATGGGAAAGTTGCCCCGTGTCAGTTTGCCTCAAGTCTCCCACCCTTTTCCCGAGCTCGCCCGAAGGTGACTCGACCAGTGGGTCTCAATCTGCGGTTCGTCGTTCAAATGGGTAGGTCTCGAAATACAGAATCTCATTCTGCCGAAAACGTATATATAGATATAGTGGCGTAGCTCGCTTCACGCGTTGTACCGCGTGAAGATGGTTTTCGGCCGAATGAGATTCGGGATTTCGAGACCTACCCGTTCAAATTTCAGAGCTCGTAATTAGCGCGATTTTTGAATCAGCGCACACGGACATGATCATTGACATCGGATATCCATTGAACATTCAACAGAACAATTATGAGCGACTGTTCATATTCGATTTTCATACTTCGCTCGTGTTAAAAATAAATTGTTTTCATCCCGCTGCGTGAGCTTTGGCGACAAAAGACCGTATCTTTTTTTTTTAAACTTAACATTACTTTAAAAAAAAAATTTTGAATTTTTTTCCTTTAGAACTTTGTTTTATAATTAAAGAAAACATCCCACCAAATTTCATCGAAATTGGAAGGGGTTGATTCCAACCATTGGTCGATTTGACATGGAATGACCCATATACCGTTCAAGACTTCCTTAACTTTCCGACAACAATATTGAAAAAGTTCTAAAATTTAGGCAACGGCCGAAGAACAGCTTTTTGAGTTTCGAATTCGATTTTAATGTATTTTCTGGAACGCTGAGATAATTTTACGTTGAAAACAGATTTTTATATATTTTTTAACAGCACAAGCATGCGAGAAAAGTACTTGAGAATAAAAGCAAACGAAAAAGAAAATATCTTTATCGGCAGCTGCCAAAATAATAGAAAACAAATCTGCAGAAATTTAAGAACTCGCTTTTCAGCATGGACTTCAAGCTGCATAAATAGCACACAGATTCCAGGTAGTAAAGCCCAAAGTTGTCCGTTATTTGATGGAACGCCTGGTATATATTTAAAATATCGGCAAGTATAACTGTTTCTTCTACAGGATGTCGTAAGTGTAAGTAAATACACTATATTTCTATGTAAAAGACAATTTCAAAACACAGCAATGAAATTCGACTCATTCTTCAATGTTTGGATTGTGATTCGTTCTAGCAGTTTTATAGAGATCTCATCACGGATTAAGCATAGGTATGTTAAGCGAAATTCCTCAGCTGTTTGAAAATAACATTGAAAAATATGTTGAGATTTGCGTAACGCCTTAAAAATAGCTTTCTGTAATTAAAACTCGATTCCGAGAGCTTTCTGTCGAGTGCAAAGTGAAAATCAATATTCGTTCAGTAATTTTCGATAAACGTACCTAAATTTACACTTGGTAAATTTAATTTTTCGATAAGATACTTAACAATTTCATTGAAAAAAACGGGAATGGCACGAAATACACTATATAATTACGACCGAAATAATAAAGAAATAAGTGCAAAAAAAATCAGGTATATGTATATTATCAAGGACAACGTCCTGTCCTCCATTCGAGGATTTTCGGAGATACTCGCTTCAAAACGTCGTCTCGATTTGATGGAATTGCTCGTATACATCGACGCTCGCTCAGCGAAAGTCGCTGGTGGAAACAAGATATTCACGATGAAAATGTTTCCCTCTATTACTATACTTTCCAGCCAGCCGTCTTGTACATGTACGTGCCCGTACAACTCCGGATATGCCACTTAACTGTATATAGAACTGGAACGCGCACCGCCGTGGTGGGGGTGTTCCGAGAAAGAGAGCTCGAAAGTGGGTATCTTCCTTTTTTCTACAGTCGGGTAAAGAATTCTATTCGCCATTGCGACCACCGAAACTGCCTGCTATTCGCTCATTGCGGCCGCAAATAGTGGATAGCATTCTTCACCCGACTGTACAAAAAAGGACAGATGCCTACTTTCGAGCTCTCTTGGAACAAGAATCGAGTGCTGTCAAGAATCACAATGATGCCACCCAGTATATCCTGAACAAGCAAAAACGCTAGCAATCGTTCCTTGCCAACCGCGAGGTGCCGCCCATGTACGGCCAACGAATGTGAAGTACCAGGGAATGGACAAAATAGGGCTCATCGGCAGTCTCTCTTCTCATCTCTGCTCGAACGATCCCATTTGTGCTTGAAAGTGCCGCCAGATAGAGTTAAGACAGCGACCTCTTTGTCCTGGATGCTGCATCGCCGGCACTGCCTCGCTCAGTTTTGCTCATACGAATGCGAAGTGTTGTAAACTAAGACAAAATGCCTCATCGGCAATCGCTCTTCTCGTCTCGGCACTGTACGATGTCGTCGGTTGATGGGGTCGTTCAAAAATCGTTCATTTCCGTTAACGAAGAAAATGGAACATACAAAATCGATTGCGGGCCATTTGAACCAATGGAATTTCTTCTACCTACCATTTCTCAATCCGTTTGTTCAACGACGGATTAAGTTTCATCTTATCATCCGTCGATAATCTTCCCAAACTAATTCATAACAAACGTCAAAAGATGGCGCTGCGAGCCCCGCTTGTGAAACCAACTGTTTCACGCGATTCCCGCCAATGCAGCCGAGCCAAGCGAAACTCTGGCATAATTCTGGAGAAACTCCGAAACCACAAACAATAAACTCCAAAGCCGAAAATATATTGAACGATTCAATTAAATAATCTTCCGATGAGTCGCGTCGAGTAATGTAACCGAAGGAATAATGCGTTGGATATCAGGCGGTCGTTAGAACCGTAATAAAATTAAAAATCGCATATTACCGACCGCCGCATTGATTCCAGCAGTGGAAGACTCCATTGCTGTCACTCGTACCGAGATATTTCTTCGCCGCTTGGTCACGGAGAAGCGGAGGGGAGAGGCAGTGGCGGCTAGCGCCCGTCGCTTTTCCGGTTCGTGTTTGTTAGTCCCGTGGCGTGCGCCTCATCCGCACTGCGTATCGCCTCCGTCAACGTTTGTGTTTTGTTGCTTATAATTTTTTTTCTTTTCCCCCCTCCTCGTACGAAAGTAAAAAACGTTTATTTTCTTTTAATTAATTATTTTTTGTGTTTCGTTATTGGGAAGCAGACCGAATAAACGGTCAAAGTGAAACCGTTTCCGTTATATCGTGTTGGGCGAGTGCAACAGTGTTGGTCGTGGGTGGATAGAATTAAATGTGCCGTTAGTGAAATCTCGCGTGACACGGATACACACACACACACACACACACAACAACGAAAGAGAGAGGGAGAGAAGAAGTGAGAGGGAAGAGAGATCACGCACAAAAGTGTCTTGTGTTCGATAAAAATTGGTGGAAATTATAATCAAATTACAGAATAAAACGTATATACATATATATATATTTATAAATATATATTCATATATGTGTATATTGAATAAATAAAGAAGACTAAAACGAGGTTCAACAATGAGTAAAACTTGTGCCCGTTGTGAGAAAACGGTTTATCCGATCGAGGAGCTCAAGTGTCTGGACAAGGTGCGTTTAATTTATAAATATCGAAATATAAGGAAAATGGTGTATATTTGGGGTTCAGAATTTTTCCCGTGAATCTACGAGAGCCCCGGCAAGGACGCTCCGAGTCTCGCCTTGCATCGTTCTCATAGACGTGCCCCTCCCCCTACCACCAATCCTCGAACAGCTTTGGGCTCCCCCGGTCCATCTGGAACGGATCTTCCTTTACCCGCCGAGCCGAACCGGCACAAACTCGGCTTTTTTTCCTCTTTTTTTTTTTGCAAACTAAGTACCGGATCTTGTCTTCCCAGCGCACTCATTCACAATCTTCACTCATCGTACGTCTTCTTTTTTTTTGTCCGTCGTTTTTTAGCAAAAAAACATATTCAATTTCCGTTTTTCTTGAGTGGTATTTTTTTTTTTCGTCCTTGTTTTATTTTTATCATCATTTTTTTATTACGGGTTTTTTTTCTAGTTTTTGAACCAAAAGGGAAAAAAAAATTCTTTTCGTTATGATTAATTCGGGTTTGTTCGTGGGGTTGAGTTATTAAAAAATATTCTTTTTCGATTTCTTTGCCCGTTTTTCGATTAAAAAAACTCATTACTATTCTGTTTGCTTCCTCTTTTTATTTATCTTGTTTCTGTGTTTTTTTTTCTGCGGGAAAAAGTGAAATCGTAATAGAAAGAGAGGAGACTAGGTGGGTTTATCCCTCTCTCACTCTCTCTCACGGAAAAAAGAGAGAGAAGGATAAACCCGCCTAGTTTTCTCTCTTTCTATTACGATTTAACTTTTTCTCGCAGTATTATCGGTCCATATCTATATGTCGATGCATTAGTCGGAGATCTCCGTGTTTTTTCGTTTCTTTCGGTGTTTCGGTGTTGATTAACGTCGAGAAAAACGCAATACTGTACCGAACACGACGTATTACTGTCGTGTCGCGCTTCGCGACGTTACGGTAGCGAAAAATTACAGCGATGTTATGACACGTTACTCGTTGACGCAACGAGAGAAAAACCGATCAAGAGCGTTATCGGTCACGCACATGGTAGGGTTTCGGAGTAATTCTGGCTTTACAAATTTCCTCGCTTTCGAGAAAGAATTATTCATAAATTTATGATAACATTATTTTTACTACAGTGTTCGTTATAGTTTTCATCAAAAGACTTAATTGAAAACTATATTCCGGAACATTTCTTATTTTTTACATTGATTGTTCAGCAGTTAGGAGAAGAAGGGAAGCTCTGACAACGATTTTAAAAAAAATATCTCGTGACTAGAGGGTTGAATTTTTTTTTTTTTTTTTTTTTTTTTGCATTTAAAGGTCCACAAACTTTTTTTTGGTTACATTTTAGGAGACCTAATTAAAAACACTCCATAGGGTGAGTAGGAAAAAAATTTTGACTTCGCTTTCCGGGATAAGCGTGGGTAAAGATAATCTTTTTTGTTAAAATCTAACAATTTTTTATTTCAAGTAATCAATCTACGGCTTTGTTCGAAACTTTATCTTAATGGTTATGTGAATAAGAGAATAGAGGAGCTGTGACGTACAGTTACATAGACGGATAGACTGAAACCATATGGGTTTCTATAGTTAACTACGGAATCTTAAAAATGGTTACTTCGATAGACGTAAAAACGTTTATTCAATGACGAAAGATGATCGATGTTTGTCCGTCATTGGATTGACTGCTAACATTTGTGGAAGTGTCGGACGTGTTAATAGTAATGTTATTGGACGAAAACTGTATTACAGGGTTATGTAAAACGTAATACTTTGAATCAGAACCATAGCTCTCTGTTTTGTCACTTTGATACAAATCTCCTTTAAGGCGGGGGGGGGGGGGAGGGGGGGGGGGGTAGAGTTAACATACAAATAGTGTAAATTTATTCAATCAATTTCCATATAATAATACAACATTTGAACAATATTTACCTAAATTTTCGTTTCAAAATATTGAAAATTAAGCGGGTGACAGTGAATCTCCGGAGGCGCCTCGAAAAAAAGTTGCTTTGCGGTGTTCATCATAACTCGCAAAAGAATAATCTGAATAAAAAAAATCAAAATGCATTTGTTAAAGGAGATGTTTCTCGAGGTAATCACCAGGGAATTTTTTTTTGTTTTGAATTTTGATTTTTTCGTAGCACTTGGAAGCAAAAAACCGATTTTCGTTATAAAAATCAGCTAATTTCTTGCTGTAAAATGAATAATTATTTAAAAAAAAAAAGTTCTCAACAATACCTAGTGAATTATGTGAAGAAGTAGTGTGCAAAATTTCAAAACGATTGGTCCAGTAGATTTTGCGTTATCGTGAACACGGACTTTTTCGAGACGCCTCCGGAGATTCACTGTCACCCGCTTAATTTTCAATATTTTGGAAAAATATTGTTTAAATGTTGTATTATTATGTGGAAATTGATTGAATAAATTTACACTATTTGAATCGCCAGAAAAAAATCTTAAAAACATGCTTCTTTTTTGCCGATCTAACCCCCCCCCCCCCCCCCCCCCCCCCTTAAACGCCTCGAGTTAACTCCAGTTAAATCAAATAAGGTTTCTGAAAGCACCCCATACTCTGAGAAATTAAAAAACTCGCAAACAACAATTACAACGAATTCTCGTGCATTCGTCACGGCATTTTCCACGCGCGCGCTTCGATCATTTTTTGTCTTTTTCCAGATAGAGCATCACTGTATTTAGAATTCTTTGGCAATACGTCTGAGTCACACGGTCTCGGATTTTCTATTTTTGGTTCGAGTCGTGGACTCTCTTCACAATCTCGTTTCATTTTTTTATTCCATCGCGAAGACCCGATATTTTTTTCTTTGTATTGGTCGTTTACATTCAAAATCGTTGACGGGAGGAATGAAAGAGAAAGAAACGTAAGCGACGGTGGTGCCAAGTTTAGTTCGTTATAAGAGGCTTGACGGTGGCAACAGGTGGGCAGAGAATTCGTTGATCCCCGAATAACCTGTTGCTTCTATTCTCATGGTTCCCGGCGGGTTTTCGTATAGTTTGGCGAGTCGAATAGTCGTTATTTCCGTTTTCGGTTTTATATCTGTATGATCACGGATCATCGGACGAGCCAGGGAATAAAAAAATTCAGTTTTATCACGAACTTAATCCCTCGTGGTCACACTGTCTAAAAAGTAACGCGCTGGTCACACGGAGTCGCGATGCCCCCAGTCATGTTTAAACGATTGTCGCGTTGCCAGTATCGTTCCGAACGACTCATAAAAATTCAGGATATTACTTTGAACCTTCCATAATGAGAATATCATGGCGAAATTTTTTTGTCAAATTTTCAAAATGGCGAAAAAAAATCAGCGAGGAGGCATGGCGTAAAAAAAAACATTTTTCACTTAAAAAATCACAACTCTGGCAATTTTGAATATATTTTCATAAAACTTTAGGGTGATACTCTTGAGATATTATACTTCACGGGAAAAAATAGCTCAATATTGGGCGTTTCAAAAAAAGTATTTATTTTGATATCTGAAGTGGGTCCATTTCGAAGAAAATAAAGTACAGGACTTATGAAAAATGAGCGATTTATTATAAAAATTGATTCGAAAAATGAGTAATAATTGTTCATATATATAAAATGTATGGTTCCTCACCACAGTTAGCATAGACAAACATTCTGTGCTCGAAAAGTTTTTGTATATTTTTTTTTAACTCCAAAATTTCGGAGTAAGCACACATTTCGACTTGATAAAAAAATATAACGATTCACACATGCATACTTACATTACGTAAAGTAATCCCACGCAGAAAAAAATATAACTTCTCACCAAATAATAACGTAGTAGTCACACCGGGGGTCAAGCGGACCCCAGCGCGACCACGATTTTCTCCGATCGACTGCCACGAAAGAACCGCCGTCTCGATTCGGCCAACCGTAGTTTCTTCTTACAAAGGGAACCCCAGAGCACCGTTAGAGGGGAGGCCAGCCCTTTCGGGCCCCAATAACTTATAGTTATTCTAGTTTAACGTTGCGCTCGGGGTCTTTGCGACCCCTGGTGCCCAAGGAGGGTTAAATACTCTGAGTATAATTAAATTAGATTTTCTCTAAAGAAAAACAAACCGAACCTGTACAAACTCATCAACGGATGGCGCAGCTCTCGTTTTTCATCCCAGAGATCAACCGTAATGGAGATGTTCGAACTACAGTTTTTCGTTATTAACGAACGGACATCGTATTGTCGGAACTATTTGTATCTCGGTCGTTGGAAACACGTATAATAGTCGTAAAACTTTCAAGATTAATTGCCTCAGTTGCCCGGCTCTCTGCGATCGCGAGGTATATGATTGAATCTTTCCAAAGTGTTTTTATCGGCCATCGTTGATATGTCGGTAAAAAAACGAGAATGATTGACTTTGTCCTAGAATTCCGTAGTCATCCGTTCTCGCCTTTCATTCGAGAGATCAACAGTAGCGGAGAAAAATGCTTCACAGTTTTCGGTTATTGATCGAACACCAGCTCATCGTCTCAAGAATGCAAGTTTCGCTATCACCGTGTACCACGCATTTCATTTATGCCGTGAAAGAACAAGATTTTTTTTGATCCAGCATCAATCGACAATGTTAATAGAACAATTCAAGGCGGTAAGGCGTGTCACATTGAAGTGGGTGAAGGGGGGTACCGCACAATTAATTCCATCTCATTACAAATCTCTCGCACATTCACTCGGCTGACTGGTGTTCGTTCTTCTGGCGTGGATTCAGAAACCTTAATTGAGTAAACTCGGGGAGTTCAGACATTCTGAATTTGCTCATCTCGAAGTGTTCAGAAACACTTTGGAGTCAACTTTCGAGTTGACTACTTCTACCCACGTTGGGGGAACAGGTTTGACGTACCGCCATATTTTTTTCGGTTCGATATGATTGATGGGAGGGTATCGTGTTAACTCGGGATTGCTACCCTTTCGCTGTACATAAAGTACACTTACTGGAGAATCAACTTTATTCTACCTTTACTCCATCCGGACAAAAGTTTTCGAATGTAGCTGTGGTCATTGCGACGGAAGTATTTCGTATCACGTTTTTTTGCACGGATAAACAAATGTTTATTTCATTCGTAACTTAGTTATCTCAATGGGCACACACAGGTTTCATAACTGTTCCGCTTAACTCAAGGAAGTCGTATATCACCGGGTTTTTAAGGGGAGATATACACCTGGGAGGCCGAAAAAAGGTCATTTTTGCGAATTTTTTGTAGGAAAACTATTTGAAATTTCGGATTGGGGTTTGAACCAAATGAAAGTTTACACATTCAAGAATATGTTTTATTTTTTTAATTAAAAAATATCAAAAATATATAAAGATATCACATGTTCCTTGGAGCGCCGTACAAAAATCTTCTTACACGGTACCCACTGCCGTTGGTTCAAAAATCATCTGAAAAAAAAAAACCAAAAAGATTATTGAACTGGATACTATAATCTAGTAGATTTTATAGCCGGTTTTGAAAATATCGATTTATGACAAAATGGCGAACGTTTGAACATAAGTAACAATTTTTAGGCCAAAAATTAGTTATTATTTTGTTTATAAAAAAAAACTAAGTAACGAAAAAAAATTCCTATGGCATCTACTTGATAATAGTATACAGAATAGGCACATCAAATTTCAAGGCAATCGGTTCATTGGTTTTCGAGAAATTTTGGGTACCGATTTGAAAAACGTGGTTTCGAGAAAAACGCGTTTGAAAATTCAGGAATGAATAAATGTTAAGATTTGTCGACTTACATGGAATCATCGATACCAGGCCCATAGTGCAGGTCGTCTACGGTCAACGGAATGTTCATGGCTTCCAAACACGTTCATAATTTCGACTAGTGAGGTGACACCATCATTGAGACCTCGAACTTAAAGAAAATGCAAAAAAAAAAAAAAATCGATTTCTTTTACCATCTAGGTGTATCTAAATCTCCCCTTAAGCTGTACATATCGCTATGTCGTCAACTTTACCTTTCCCTATGAAGTTCGAAATTTCTGAACGCAGCTACGCCAGCAAACTATGTACAGAATTTGTTACATTTGCCGTCTTTACCCAGCAGCAATCAGAAATCTTCGTTCGAGTCACCCGGTACGAAGAACGCCATGACAGCCAGCATAATCACCAGTGCGGTGTCAATGCTCCCATCTATTTTATTCCACGAACCTTTACGTCGTCGATAACATCTGTACGTTCTTCCACGCACATTAGTTCAAAATACATTGTTATCTTACGATATTCGTGTCTTGATTGGTAATTACGACGTTATTGGGGTCGCGATAACGATTTCGAAACATTTTAATGGGGGAGCTACGGAACGTTACTTTATTCGTAGCTGTTAGTCAACGCTTTTCGTAACAAAGCAACGGCGAGTCTATGCTAATGCAACAGTGCGATTCTTATCAGTGTGGGATTAAGCGATGAAAGATAACCGTATAACGGGTGTTACTAAATATCCAGATATGAATCGATGCGATAATGAAAATATTGACTTTACATTGGTATCCGTACTGTCTATCGATAATTACATCAAAGTTTATCAACTGTTTTCGAATACTTGTGAGACAAGAAAAATAAAACATTTTAATTTATTCGGTTTCTAATAAATTACGCAGAAGGTATTTGCATTACATCTTCGTATGATGAAGCGAAGAAATAGATTCTCAATTAAACAAAAAATCAATTTCAGCCAAGATTGAAAGAAAAATGGAAAAATATTACGCGAAAGAAATAAACAAAACAAAAATATTAATCATCCATTGGTGTCTTCACTGTTTATCATTAATTAAACATCTTAAATTCTAAATATTTGTTGCAACTCTACCGAGTTCTATCTATCATACAAAAACTAGTCAAAGTTTTGAACTATTCCAATCGTAAATAAATCGCTCCAGAGATATTCGAATATCGCTTCGTCCAAAGAAAAAAAGTAGAAAAAAATTAATCTGAGCGAAATTGAAAAAAAATATGAATGACTCATTAAAAAAAAAAAAAAACGCGTAAATAGGGTTCGCAGTATCGTTTTACGGCGGAAATGTTAGCACTGCGATATAATATAGCCCGCAAACTCGGTGATATACGATTTGTTTGAGTTAGGCAGAACAGTTAGGAGACCCGTGTATGCCTATTGAGATAACTGAGTTACGGATACGATGAACTTTTGTTTATCCGTAAAAAAAAGCGTGAAACAGGAAACATTTGCTGTAACGACCAAATCTACGTCCAAAAACTTTTGTCTGCGAAGATCAAGGCTAGAGTAATAACCCCGTCAAATTAGACCAAAATCAATGCTTTTAACAAAAAAAATCGTAACAGATAACGGCTTTCACTTTTCGTGGGGGGGGGGGGGGGGGGTCAGTAGTAGTCTAAGTTCCGGTTTTCGACCTAAAAATCCTCTTGCTTCGTCCGCCATCTTGAATATAAGTAAAATTTTCTCGTTTTCGTTTAATAACTTGCCAATTTTGAACTTATGACTAAAAATGCATGAAACAAAAATTGTAGGAAATTAAGTTTCCTACAACTTTAGTGATAACAAGTTTTTGTCTACGATTTATATTTTTCGATTTAAGTTGAACTTGGAAATAAACGATAACAAAAATGTTACTCCGATTTCCCGACTTAATATCGCTCGTTTACTTTTTCTAAACGAAAATTCCTTTACAATTCCATTCCCTACAATATTGTTCGCAACCGTAAGAACGACAGACTCAGAAATAAACGAGATAATGCGATAATTGAATTGAGTTTTTATTTTCCAACTTAAGTCAGAGAATATCGATCGTAGACAAAAACTTGTAATCAGTAAAGTTGTAGAAAATTCAATTTCCTACCATTTTTGTTGAACGCTTTATTAGTGAAAAGCTGAAAATGGGCGAGTTATTCAAGAAAAACGAATTTCTCTTAAATTCAAGATGGCGGACGACGCAGAAAGATTTCCAGATCGAAAACCGAAACTTAGACTACTACTGAATTATTTCCTCGAACGCTGCGTTGATCGTCAATTTTTTGACGGCCATCCATAAACTATACATAGAAGTTTCATCCGCCCGACATCCGACGTTCGGGCTTTCAAGAATTTAAATAATTGCGATATCCGACAGACTCGTGAGTTCGTTGACTGCTTTTGTCGCTTTATTCGTCGTCGTCGTCATCGTTTTTCTCGTTGACGTTGCTGTCGATGCTGGTCGACTTTCATTAATGGTGGAAAAAAAAAGAAAAAAAAATCAACGAGACGAACAACTTTCACTCACCAATTGCGAGGTTGCCGTATTTTTTCCTTCTCGTTCGGTCGGATCGTTCTGATCGCTGATGTACGGAAAAATTGTTTCGTCAAACTCTTGTGTTAAAATAATTATTTTCATTCGCGAAATAACTTTTGAAGATCTCTTACACGGAGACTCGGTTCAGTTGTGTTATCTGGAGGAATAAGTGAAGTTTAGATGTCGCAAAAGACGCAAATTTTTTATTTTCAATACTATTTGTTGTCTATCATTGTAGTTATGGAATTGCATCGTTTACACCCTTTAGGTTTTCATTGCCTTATTTTCAAGTATATATAAATGAATAAATAATTAATAAATGGATTGATTTTTTAAAAAGGAAAAAAATAGATCATCAATTGATTGAGTAGTTGGGTGATTGGCTATTTGGTACATTGGTTATTACTTGATAAGCAAAATGAATTATATATTATTACATGTAATTACTAATTATATTTCAATTATTACACATTATTATGATTGCACTAAATTAGTCGGAAAAACGATACAGAGCTGACTTAAACATATTATTATTAGTATTGTTATTATTATTATTATTATTATTATTATTTTACAATCATTTTGCTTCCTCATAGAGGAAGCTTTGTTTTGGTCTCATTTTTTTTTGCGATGTTCTTGGAAACATGTTCAGAATGTCCCAAAACATCTAAAAATCACATTCAGAAAAAATGTCCGGATGTATGTGTGTGTGTATGTAACATTGGTTGAACGTTCACAACTCGAGAACGGCTTGAGATATCAACCTGAAATTTGTCACACATGTAAAGGGTTCGAGGCGCATAGCACGATTAAATTTTTAGAAAAATCCACGTAGTTCTTTTGTTTTTACGGAATTTTTAAAAAATTCAAAAATTTATTTTCGGTCTCTAGCTCCCACAGTTTTAGAGTTATCGAGCTCAAATTCAGTAGAATGTTGTGCGACTACGGGAAGATGGGATGGGATTACTGAATTTAAAAAAATTCCATACAATGCTTTTGTTTCAAAGGATTTTGAAAGGTGTAAACAATCGCTGTGCGCTTTCTACCTTTCATAATTTTCAAGATATCGGACTAAAATTTGGTACAAAGTCGCACTATTATCGAAAGATGTTTCGTATTAAATTTGGGCAAAATCCATATAGGCGTTTGAATTTGATGCGACTTTCAATTTTTCATATTTGACATGGAATTCACCATATATTTATTCTGGACTATATCGATTTACGAACGGATTTTATATGAAAACAAGGGTGCTAAGTCGAGACTTGCACATTGCTTCTTCATAATTTTTCACATTTGCCAAAGCTTCCTCTATGAGAAAGACAAAATTGATCAACATTTGCACCCTTTTTTAATGAAATTTATTTAAAAATTTGTTCGATAATCGACCAAGAAAATGAATCGCGCATCTCTATACCACATAAATAACCGAGAATCATGATAATAGTATGTATTTCAAAGTTACTCGGGTCACGCATCTCTGATTGTACATCGCAGAGCTCCTCGAGACGTCAATTATAAATGCACGCTTCATACAATGAGATCACGATTTACTCGTGCAATAGAATAATTGTTCCGGGCATTCGCACAATGCAGACCCTTGGAAACTAGGCTATTGAGAAGATTAATTATGATAAATTGATAACAGTTACTCTTCATTTCTGATCCTAACCGCAATCAATTATATATTGTTGTGGTGAATATCAGATTCATGGAAATTTTACGAGAAACTTTTTTTGTAGAACATTAAATTTCTTACAATACTGTTGAAGGACATTTTTTTATCATGTATAGTTCTGAAGTAACAACAAATTTCCCCAACAAAATGCCAAATGCATGCATTTTTCCCTATAAAATTCGATTGCATTGCGTCGTACGTAGGCTTATCGGACAAATTTCCGATCAGGCCCAATTTTTTTTCTATTTGTGTTGATTACTTTTGTAGGCGGAAATCACGGAAATTTCGACATGACCCGATTAAGAACCACCCTAATATATAATCGGGTTTTAATATATGCTGCGGTCCAAACGTTTACCTAATAACTAATAATAATAAATAATAACTAATAACGGATTATTCATCATTATTAGTAATTAGTACAACCATTTTTTCAACAAATTACAATTAACAAATTAGCGATCATCTGAAAATTTAATGTCGAGCTTGGCTTCTTTCCCGACAGTTATTTGTTTTAAAAAATATATAAAATTTTTTGTAAATATCAAAGCTCTCATTCCGCTCTGAAACATGACGGTAAGAATAAAATCTCCGAGTATGAAACTGACGGTTCGAAAATCTCTCTTTCGAGAGCTTCCACCGTTTGCCAATGAGACGTTTCGAACAAATAAAACGATTAAAGTTTCGAAAACGAAATTTTGATTAAACGCTGTACTTGCGATAAATCGGCGATGCCGAGGTCCATACAATAATCATTTGGTTTCATCGAATTGTTTGTTTTCAGTCTCAAATCTCATCTTGGAATCTCATAATTGGAAACTATTTCCAATTAATTAATATTTCATTGTTGCCATGTTTATACGGTTTATGTGATTACAGATATGGCACAAGCAATGCTTCAAGTGTCAAGGATGCGGTATGACGCTAAACATGAGGACGTACAAAGGATTCAACAAACAGCCATACTGCGAGGCGTGAGTACACTATAACGAGTTCATGTAAAAACTGACCGAATTAATAATAAATCGTTATAATTTATCGGCAAATAACAGCTTAAATATAGTGCACTCCACGCCACATCGACTCTTCCGTGACTCACATTTTTGGCTTCCATAGTGAACTAGGAACCCTAGGGTGGACCTTGTTTGGGGTGTTGTCGAATTTCGACAAGTGCACCCCCCAGATAGGTTCGAAATAAATTAAAAAAAATATGTGCAAAACCCCAGCACTGTAGTCCAATGCGAAGACGTGCCTGTAAGCTCGTTTTGTTTCCCATTTGAATAACATGGGATTTTCAGACTAATTCAGTCATTATTTTTTGGAAGTGCTCCTAAGCATTGAAAAAAATATTATTCATATTAATCTATTCTCAATTGGTATATCTACGTGTAAAATTTTTTACAAGGCGTTATCACAACCTTTACCCTCCCCACCCTCTATTATACACGACGGCAAATTGATACGGGCGAGGTCTTGTAAAAAAATTTTCTGTATTGATGGATTCGGCTCAAATGCAATACCAAACATCCTTGTACCCAACTATATGTGAAATAGAGACTCTATATGTGTGTGCATTTAGCCGGATATCTCTAAATTTGCGTATGCTAGAGTGCGTACAGACATTTTTGAAAAAATTCAAAACGCTGTCAAAGCCGAGCGAATGCGTCAATAATTGCGAAATTTACAGATTACATAGATGTTAGAAGGCATCACATGTGTGCAAAATTTGAGTACGGTAGCTTAAACCGTTCTCGAGTTATGAACGTTTGAATTTTGGAGGGTGGTGCACACACACACACACACACACATCCGGACATTGTCTCCAAACGTGGTTTCTCGATGTTTTAGGACATTTTGAACCTATTGACATCAAAATCCCGAAAAAAAACGTTTGGACCGTCACAAAGTTTCCTTTATGACCAAGCAAAAATGAATATAAAATCACTTGAAGCGCCGTTGACGTGGCCGGCGTGAAGAAAATAAGACAATAGAATGTGAGGTTCACAGTCGAGGTCCATTTGGCGTGGAATTGCCCTTGTATCAACGAACAAGACACCGTCCGGCGACACGACGAAATTAACGTCACGTCACCGTTAATTTCGTGTACTGGACGAAAATTAAGGCGCGGAGGCGAGCTACGTGCTTTCACGAAGCTCTTTTGCTCTCGTCGAAGCACGTCGGACCGACGTTAGCCAGTGAGAGCCGAGGGGAGAATGCATTTAAGTCTCATAGCACTTTCCTGTGATACTCTCACTACAACCAACATTGTTATACTCACATTATCGCGTATTAAACCGTCGTGTGAAGTACGAGACATGAAAACGACTGTTCGAGTTTGACTCTGAACGTTGAATCACACGCCGACGAGTCATTCGCCATCTTCTATTTCAATTCCGCTTCTCCGTGTATCTTTTTTTTTTGTTTTTTCGTCACTATGATCATGTGAAACCTCATCAATAAATTATACATGCTTGGCGTGTTTCAAAACGATTCGTCATAAAATAAGGGACGAAAAAAAGAGTAATTGTCAGGGGAGATTTGTTAATGGGCTATTTTTGTGGGTGTCACGTGAGTTCTTATATATTTTCGATGTTTTTCGGTCAGAACGGTATCGTTCTCTTGGTATATGCTATTTATTATTAATTTTGAGAGCGAGATATTCTTCGTAATGCGTAAAAATTAATAAGTAAAAGAAATTTTTGACACCATAATTAATTATCGATAACATAATTATGGTGATGATTATTATATATTATATTATAATAACACAATCGTATTATACATGTCCTAATCATGAGAAACAACTGAGTAACAGTGGAATTACGTTTGGTCGAAGAGTTTAAACACAAATTGTATTTATAATATCAATTCTATGATGCACAAATCAATGAATAACCGAAATGAAATAAAATTATTAAACTTCGATCATAGGACTTGAAAATATAATAATTATCCACATATATATCGTCATATCATTATTTAATATTTGTGTACGGGTATATTTTTGAACCGATGTTCTGAGAGTTACGGGCACCCTAAACTACACTCCTCTCCACCTCCGCGTTGCCGTCGTCTCAGTCTATTTTGTACAGTGTTGGAGCTACTCCAGGAGGTTGCTAACTGCAAACAACGGGCTTACAGTTACATAGCCCAGTCTGGATGTACAAGGAATATGAGGCCGAGTTTGGAAAAATTATCTACCTGAATGTTTAACTTCTCATCGTTGGAGAAGGGCGGGGTTAATAGTTGTCCAAATTAAGGGGGGGTAAGGTTAATTCGGCGAAAAAGAAGCATGTTTTTAAGATTTTTTTCTGACGATACAAATAGTGTAAATTTATTCAATCAATTTCCATATAATAATACAACATTTAAACAATATTTGACTAAATTTTCATTCCAAAATATTGAAAATTAAGCGGGTGACAGTGAATCTCCGGAGGCGCCTCGAAAAAAAGTTGCTTCGCGGTGTTCATCGTAACTCGCAAAAGAATCATCTGAAACAAAAAAATCAGAATGCATTCGTTAAAGGAGATGTTTCTCGAGATAATCACCGTGGGATTTTTTGTTTTTGATTTTTGATTTTTTCGTAGCACTTGGAAGCAAAAAAACCGATTTTCGCTATAAAAATCAGCTATTTTTATTATTTTTATTTATTTCCATTGTTCCTCGTATACCCTATTGGGTTTTTACGTTTCATCCCTTCCCAGTTCCCTTTCCTATCACTTTCCTACCCGCACTCAGCTAAGCTAACCTAACTTCCAGTGCGTCCGCAGCCGACTCAGCTGCACTGTACCGCATACGCCGAGGGCACGGGGAAACTGCGGAACACTGCGGAAAACCCGTGCCGGTCCAGACCGCCCTTTTTATTACTCCGATTTCCCGATGCATGAACGGAAGTAATTTTTACTTCCGTTGATACACCGAGGCCTTAGAGAATCCTGCCTTCCGCTCACCGAGCGGCGCGCCAGCCGGCGCACGGCTAAGCGGTCACCCATCCAAGTACTGGCCGCCAAGAAAGCTGCTTAACTCGTGTGATCGCCAGAGCCGCGCACCGACCGCGCACCTATCGGTGTCAGTTAATAAAAATCAGCTCGTTTCTTGCTGTAAAATTAATAATTATTCGAAAAAAAAAAGCTCTCGACAATACCTGGTGAATTGTGTGAAGAAGTAGTGTGCAAAATTGCAAAACGATTGGTCCAGTATATTTTGCGTTATTATATATATATTATTATTTTAATTTTCATTATGATTTTCGTTGTATTTTCATGCTTTTGCCGAACTGAATCGCGGGGTGGCAAATGTACAACATTTTTTGTTAGACATTCATTGTCACTGACTTGCCTAATGAAATATGAATGCACTTCTATGAACTCCCATGCGCTTAAAGTGGTTGCAGCGAGAAGAGTAAACGATGCACGAGATTGTTGAAAACGCGCTTAATGGGCGTGTCACAAAGTGTTCAGCATACATAAACTAGAAATGCATTTTTGTCTGCGTGGGTTGAATAATATACCGTAAGGTTTGATGACCAGCTGATATGGAAAATTCTACGGAACACGTCGGAGCTCGAATTTTCCCGGGAGCAAACTTTGATTAATCTCTTCGACCACTTGCATTCCCTTCCCTCCAGGGCACCAAACCATCGTGATATTATATACCTCCTCCTCCGACCCCAACGTATTCTGCACGACGCCTTGGATAATCCAGCATTCTCGTCTTCTATTTCTTCTTCCCCTTGCATCGTTCTACACGCGAGATAAGGGCCTATAATTGAACTCGTTCTTGGTAGACAGTTGCCTCGTAGGGATTCTATGACATGCCCTCGATTCCTTCCATCCAAAACCCTTCGCTCATGAATCTTCCGAATTTGAACATTAATTGAATCGATTATGAACTATTTTGTTCTTTTTAACTGCTGTTGGTTCGAAAAATTATTAATTATAATAATAATATTGAGAAAAAAGTAACAATCATCATTTGTCCATAACAGTTAAGAATGAATATGAAATATTCCATACAATAATTTAATTTAAAAAAAAAAAAACAATTTTTCCAATTAACGATAAAATAATTTTCTAATGTCCCATCACACATCACTAGCTCGATTTTTCCGCTAACGTCATTGGCAATGGAATTTTTCGAACTGGAAGAAGAAAAATAAATATAATTATGAATAAAACGAGCTGATGACGCTATAAAGGCGTTTTCTCATTCCGTCTCTGCTGACTCGGTGTTAATTGAAGCGTCTGACGCATCCGACGTTTCGATTTACAGTTCCCAGGCCAGTCTCCGAGCACACAAATTCCACGGACGTATGCAATTCGATTTTGCTGATTATTATAATACCAATCGACATGAAAAAATAAATGAATAAGATAAGGAAAGATCGTATCAGTCTGAATTAAATGCACGAATTCTTTCAGTCCCCTTAATTCTATCGTGAGGATGCAGATGCGACGTGAAACGTCTTGGCTAAGTCTAGAATAAAATCTAGAATAAAA
This sequence comes from Sussaba pulchella, assembly GCA_963971145.1. Lineage (NCBI taxonomy): Eukaryota > Metazoa > Arthropoda > Insecta > Hymenoptera > Ichneumonidae > Sussaba > Sussaba pulchella. Next base: position 829,776 of record OZ020168.1, on the reverse strand, counting down.
GTGAGTTTATCGTGATGTATAACAATCGGTGGATAAGTCTTGACGGCGTTGCACTCTGCAGCGGGCACTTAGCACGATGCAGAGTAGGACAAGGTCGGCACACACTGTGACCACGCTGGAAAGGTTACGCCATGCTGAACAACCCCTCCGTGTCCATTGTGCTGTGTGCGTGTGCGTGCGTGCGTGCGTGCATGCATGCATTCATAACTTTTATAATATAATATATTAGGCCGGCTTGAAAAAAAAACTTTTTTTTTTCTTCCAATCAAAATACATTCACGCCAAAGTATCTTCCATCAAGAGAATCGTGTCCAAAAATGAGCCCGATCGCACCATTTTTAGGGGTCGCTCAAGATTTTTCTAGTTTTCCCATTTGATTAACATGGGAAGAACGAAAAGTTTCCATTAAAAAAATCGTAGCTCCGCCAATTTTATAGGGACATTGATCCGGTTAGTTCCATTTGAAAGCTCTTGAAAAACCGCTTAAAATGGCGTGCGGACCTTTGGGATCCCATCGCAACTTCCATCAATAATTTTGTTGTTTCGTAAGAAATTGTCGACGGAAGTTGCAATCGGATTTCAAAGGTCCGCACGTAATTTCAAGCGGTTTTTCAAGAGCTTTCAAATGGATCAAACCTGATCAATGTACCTATGAAATTGGTGGAGCTACGATTTTTTGAATGGAAACTTTTCGTTCTTCCCATGTTAATCAAATGGGAAAACTAGAAAAATCTTGCGCGACCCCTATAAATGGTGCGATCGGGCTCATCTTTGGACACGATTTACTTGATGGAAGATACTTTGGGGTGAATATATTTTGATTGAAAGAAAAAAAAAGTTTTTTTTTCAAGCCGGCCTAATAATATATACATACCAAGAGTACCCCAAATTTTCTAGCGAAAAAATATCATAAATATTCATTGAAAAAACTGATTCATTTGATAAATGGTCGGCGTCCGAATACTTTTTACACTCACTGTATAATATTACCTTCATTTTCAGTAAATCGTGATCGAGTAACATCTCCAAAATGTAATAATACAATGCAATGCAGTCTTCTGATGGAATAATAATAATAACAAACATAGATTCGACGTCTACAGCCTCAAACGTATTAAATCGATCCCCCCCCCCCCCCCCCCCCTCCGACCCGGCACCCATATCGAAAAAAACCTCGCGATTAATAAACGCAGCCGTGTGCATGCAACCTCAGCTTTTTCTTCCCTTATTCTTCGCCACGACATCGGTCGTGCAAAATATCTTGGCTGCAGAGTCAGCCTTGGAACCACCCTCGCTGGAATCCCGAAGCTTCGAGCTGACGATTTCTCAGGGTCCTCGAATTACGCAAAGACAGCGCGTGCGCGCGCGTGACTGTGTGATTGTGTATATGTGTGTGCGTGCGTGTATATTAGGGCGGCTTGAAAAAAAAAGTTTTTTTCTGATTTCAATCAAAATACATTCACTGCAAAGTATCTTACATCCGGAGAATTTGCCCCAAAGATGAATCGGATCGGACCATTTTCAGGGGTCGCGCAAGATTTTTAAAGTTTTCCCATTTGATTACCATGGGAAGAACGTAAAGTTTCCATTTAAAAAATCGTAGCTCCGCGAATTTTATAGCTACGTTGATCTCGCAAGTTCCACTTAGAAGCTCTTTAAAAACCGCTTTAAATGGCACGCGGACCTTTGGAATCCGATTGCAACTTCCGTCGTTAATTTTGTTTTTTCGTAAGAAATTATCGAAGGAAATTGCCATAAAATGGTAAATAAGAATGTTCCGATCGGGTTCATCTTTGGGATGAATTCTCCGGATGCAAGATACTTCGCAGTGAATGTATTTTGATTGAAATCAGAACGAATCTTTTTTTTTTCAAGCCACCCTAGTGTATATTGACTATCGTGGAATGTTACGAATTGCTACGATGTTGTGCACAAACACTGAGCATTGGATCACGGGGTAACCGTGACCGGTCTGTGTTCTCGCAGTGGTTTTGCTAACCTGGTTCCACTTGTGCGGACATAGCGGTGGGTACAGAGGGTCGTACTGCAACGAAGAGGGGCTTCCAGATGCGCTCGGACCGTCACTCACATTTACTGCCAGAAAGAAAGAAGAAAAAAAAACAGATTACCGATGTGGGACAAATCCGCGAAGCCATACTCGAGCTTTTCACCTCTAAAAACCCACACGCGGATTTTTTTTCTCTGTTACGTGACGGAAATCATGTTTGAATAATAATTGCGGTCGTGTTAGTGAATTTACTATCGGAGCTAATCAACTTTGTTTTTGTGGTTTTTTTAAAGAGAATTCCGGTCCCACGATTTTGCTGTTTATTATATATATTTTTTTAAATGAAAAAAATTGACAATCTTTTTGGTTTCTCTTATTTATTAATATTCGTTATGCCGTTTGTTGATTAGATATTTTAATCTTTCCGTTTCAATTTAAAAAGAAGCATAAGACGGTTTTTAATTGATCCAGAACGGTTGTTCCGAAAAAATAACTGCTGATGACGAAAATTCTGACTTTTCTGACAATTGTCTGATACAAAAAAATTCTACAAATTATTAATCGATATGAGAACTTTTAGAGAGGGATCGAGGATATTTTTCGATGAAAATAAACAATCTAGTGGCCTAATTTTGCTATCGAGCGTCGAGCTTGGCCTCCTTTTCCAACAGTTTTTGTTCAAAGACACACGAAATACAAAAAAATAACAAAACCCCTGTTGTAAGGCTCTAGGGAATGACGTTGACAAATATGTGGCCAAATTTGAGACCAATGCCTTAAAAACTCTTCTGCGAGCTCCCACCTTTTTTTAAAAAAATCGTTCTTGAAGAAATAAAAAATAACCGCGTTCGAACTCTCGAAAAAGAGATCTCGATACAAAATCTTCACTCAGGATGAATCGATGTTCCGTATTGTCTATTTCCACTAGGAATTGCATTGCTACTACTAATCTTACAGAAGAATGGTTTCTTCAATTACGTGCCAAGAGTCGCGATTACAGAAACAATAATTTAATTAAAATACTCGGTGAAGCTGCTCATGGTTATGAAACTCTGGATGTCGCGGCGGCGGGGGAGAGAAGTGGGGGAGGGGGGGAGCTGTTGCATAAGATCATCCGGGTACAATGACTGGGCAAGACCGGTAGGTCGAACCACCAGCGTGGCATACGTTCGAAAATTTTGTACTCTTGCCGTATATGGAAAAAAACAAACTCGTGACACACATCTCGATTACGGAGTCTACGCCTCAGTCCCGAGCACGTACGTCGGGACACGTACGACGCACGGGGCTTACCCGTACATCACAATTGAGTTAACGGATTGCCCTTCCCGACAAATCGAAGAACTTGTTATCGTAATAATTAACTCGACTGATTATTGGGCGGTGGGGGGAGATTATTCGCCCCTTAATCTTTTAAAAAAAATTAGATGAAATAAAGAACGGTGCGCAAAACACGCTGTAAGAAAGTGAAATTTATTGATGGTATCTGTCATGGGGAAGGGTCACATTTTTCCCTTTTGGGAATGGCTGAAGTTTAATGAAAAATTCAATTCGATTAACAATTTTTCAAATAGAATGACCCAGCCTACATTCTTCTAAAACTCTGTGCCGTACTTTTTCGCCAGTCGCGGGACTTCCGGTACATCCATTGCTTCCCCAGAGGACCCATTTCATAGACGCAGGAAATGCTGTATCAAAGTTTCGCATCAAATATGCAATTGTGTGAATACGGATTGTCGCGATAGTGCCCGCTTCGAAAAAGTATGTTAATTTTGGAGTATGGATATTTTAGAAAAATTTTATATAAAAATAGTAGACCAAATCACATGAAGAATCCGAGAGGTTTTTTATCATTTTTGCACGAATCCAACCGCAGAAATATGGTGGGGTTCTCTAGACCCTGAGTGACCGTTGAGGGTCGAAGCTGGCCCATTTGTGGTTTTAATCAAGGGAGTGAGGGAATCGCGGTTGCCTTACAAAGCATCGGACAAACAGGAAACCGAAGATAGCGTAATATCAAAGGTGTAGGATTCCGTGACGTGACCAGCGTTGCATGCTTAACGTTACATAAGATTCTTCCTGAATCATTTTTAGGGTCCAGTACCATCAACCGGAACTCTTATACGATCACTCGCTTATAAGATGGCTCGCTCGTCCGTCTATCATAGTCGAATTTTCCCGAAACCATGCGGTGTTTTGAAATTTTGCATCCTATGAACATTTTGTACGAGTTACACAAGAATTAAAGTGAAAGGCAAATAAGATAATCCAAAAAAAATTTCTCTTTCATTTTTTACATCGTGTAGGGTATAATTCGAAAGTTCTTGTTACACGAAAAACAACATTATTATCTCATAACCTTCAATGGCATACTTGAAAAGAAACTTGACCTAAATTTTCAAAACCATTGGTGAATACACAGTAAAACCTCGTTCATCCGGACCTCGATCAACCGAGCCTCCGCGTTATCCGAGACAACGGACTGATCCGAAGCACTCCGCATTAATTTTGAGGTGTATGCTCGGATAATACGTAAAAGCTCGGGTAAAACGGATAAAGCCGCTATGCTTATGCTGTACACCCGTAGTATTTTTCGATTGCGACTTTGTTTCTTATACATAGCAGGTTGAAACAGTGCTCTATGATGGACTTTCTTAAGCCACGTTATTGACAAGTTACACGTTATGTATTAACAATACTTTGTACGCCAAAGATTAATCTAAGTTCGTTAGATTTTCACTTTTATATATTTTTGTGATTAAATTTCATTTTATCATTTTAAATACATAAAAATCAATTAATATTCGCGAATTATTTATTTTTTTCGTGTTATCCGAGTTTTTGCTTATCCAAGGTACCTTTTTCCCACATTACCTCGGATGAACGAGGTTTTACTGTAATACGTTTCTTGGAGTTTACATGATAATTGTAACGAAAATTCTAAGTCTCAAAGATTTCGTTGCATTTACTTATTAAAAATATGTCTTTCGTTTTTTCACACGTGATTCATTTATGTTTTTTAGACACATACCAAAAGCCAAGGCGACGACGATGGCAGAAACGCCGGAGTTGAAACGCATCGCTGAAAACACGAAGATCCAGAGCAACGTGAAGTATCACGCGGAATTCGAAAAGGCTAAGGGTAAATTCACTCAAGTAGCCGACGATCCCGAGACACTCAGGATCAAACAAAACAGCAAGATCATTTCGAACGTGGCTTATCACGGAGAACTTCAGAAAAAGGCGATAATGGAACAAAAACGAACGATGACCGGAGAAAACGGTGAACAAATCGGTAAAAAAAATTTATTTCATTTTTGCTTTTTCGTCGATTTATTTATTTCTCGTTCGTGTAATTTTTTTTGGATAGATGCTTTCTGCGCGGTATAGTGCGTATAAGAAATTCCCGTATTGAGAAAAGAAAAAAAAAACTTAATTTCATAGTCGTTATATCGATTTGAAAAAATTTAACCCTTGTGTCAATACTCGGACTTGTCGACGTTGTCTCGTGCCCAGAATACCAGTATGTGATGAGCGATGTAATTAATACTGATACTTATGTTGCTTTATTTGTATTCCATTGGTAAATGTGTTTAAGAGGGTACCCGGATGCTGTAGATGTGATACACGACTGTGACAAATTTTACGCAATTTTATTGTCTCATAAAAGAAACTTTGTGATGGTCCAAGCATTATTTATCGTGATTCCGATGTCGATATGTTCTAAAAAGATGCTGAAACGTCTAAAAATAACATTTGGAGATGATGCACGTGTGTTCGTGTGTACGTACGTAAGTGCAAAATTTAAACGTCTATAACTCGAAAACGGTCCAAATTTTACACACATGTGATGCCCTTTAACCTCTCTGTTATCTGTATCTCCCATAACAATTATCAAAGCCACTTGGATTTCAATTCTCAAATTTTCTGACGTTTGATTAGTAACAGACATTTCTTCGAAATTTCCAAACGCTGTGAACTCCAAGTGGCTTTGCCAATTTTTATAGGAATTACAGATCACAGAGAGGCAATAGGGTTCAACACGTGTGTGAAATTTGGACCTTGTGGCTCGAACCGGTCTCGAGTTATCGACGTTTAAATGGGTAGGCCTCGAAATTCCGACTGATCAGAGTTTCGACGACCGATACATAGATAAAGTGGCGTAGCTCGTTAGGACGCGTAAAGATGATTACGCGGTCGAAGGAGCTACGCCACTGTACCTATATATACGTTGTCGAAATTTTGAGCAGTCGGAATTTCAAGACCCACCCGAATACATTAAGAAGTTCCGATTTGATGAAACTTTGATTTTTTTTTTTTATTTCACGTAGCTGGGACGGTGACACGACATAATATAACCGTAAAAATATCACACTGATAAAATATCTCATGGAAAAATATGACACACACAAAATATCATATGGAAAAATATCACAATAATAATATGTAATAATATCACATGGAAAAATATCACGATAACAAATATCACACTGACATAATATCATATGATATCACACGATATTTTTAATTCGTAAAACCTTCAGCTACACAGCTGATTTTATACAAAGCAGTACTGTAACTGTATCGACTGAAATTTCACTATGAATATTGTAAAATTATATGACATTTTGTATCCTGTATTCTTGAATGTATAGAATACATAAAACATACATACATACATATTACATTACATATACATTATTATATATTATTCATGTTTAAAACATGAATAATATACAAGAGTACAATTACAATTTATACAAGAGATTTTTAAGAGTACATACAATTTATTATTTATTTTTTGTATTATTTTATTATTTTATTATTTTTTATTGTTTTTTTTTATTTTTGTTATTTATTTATTCGTAAATTATTTTATTTTGTAATTATTTAAAAGAAGTGATCATGTTTCGTGGTTGTTATATTTTTTTATGTGATCCATTGTCTGTGTGATATTTTTGTCGGTGCGATATTTTTCCTTGTGATATTTTGTCTGTGTGATATTTTGTCCGTGATACAGTGTTGTTGTTCTTTTGTCTTGTTATAATATGTGGTGGAACCAGCCGGGATATGTATAAACTTTCATAAATATCGGTTCAAGAGATCGGATTTCACAGGACTTGAAATTTTTCGAAAAATCTAGGGTTCCCTGACTCACGTCAACCTCGACCAATCGAATCCAAACTCGATTCATGTATGGAACATGTCTTAACCATATTGTGTATAAAATTTGGTGGAGATCGGTCGAAGGAACCGAATTTCAGATGAGAAAGAAGCTGCAACAAGTTGAAACTTGCAAACTGCTTTCTCCGAATTTTACGTAATTTCACTCATGAAGAACGTTCTACGTTATCTCAGATGTGGGAAAGCAGTTTGCAAGTTTTTTTTTACTTCCAGAATTTCAAAAACGTTGTCAAAAGCAATTTTTGACAGCGAACGAGTTAAATTGCGGCAATTCAGGTGAAATTTGGAAAAATGTTTACGATGACGTAGAAAAATTTCTACGAAAGTTTCATGAGTAATCGGATATTGACATTGGGGCTAATTATGCGCAATATTTTAAGGATCGATTGTCCGAGTACGCAAAATCAAATTACTCGGTCCGACCAAAAACTAGAATCAACTTAGTTGGCTATCTTCGTCGTTGATGACTTGTCGTTATAAAAAATATCTCACGGACAGCAGTAGCGATAGAGCTTGGTTTAAAAATTCGCATTTCATGCAATTTTCATTTTCTTTCTCACACACGGCTTCGTCACATCTAACTCTCTACCGACAAAAGATATGTTTTACCGTGTGACGTTTCATCTCGAAGCTCCAATGTTAACCCTCAAATGCACAATATTTTGTTTAAAGTTTCTATTTATCAATTACTACTAAAAAAAGAGTGTAAGTATATTAAGGGAAAAATAAGGAAAAAAAATCACATCTTTGTGGAAATATTTTTTATTACAAAATTATTTAAAAAATTATTTTGAAAAATCTCCGTCGCATGAATGACGCTCGCTGTAAAAAAAATACATTTAAGCGGTGTGTTGCCTTTTGCCTACAATGCTTAAGAAGCATCCAAATGTTCCTGCGGTAAATATAAAGCCAGAAAATATATGTTGCCAAACGGCAACACGATGCATTTAAGGGTTGAATGATAAATATTGCCGTTCATCCCATAATTTAAACTCGCTATACGCTCCACGTTGAGGGACCATTCTGATATGACCGCCGAGAAATTGTCGATTACCAAGATTTTTTTCTTTAGCTTATGAAAACATTCTTTTGACTGTTCGAAGATGATGGGTAGAAAATCTGCGCCTGATCGAAAAATCTCCTATTCCGGTCAAAATTGTTTTAGACGAAAAAAAAAAAAAAACATTTCGATTATTAATCAGTATGATAAACTCTACATTAAGCGCCGAATTCGGTATCTTTTTCTAACAGTTTTTTTTGTTTCAAAAATTATGAAATTTTTAAAATAAAAAAATTTCCATGCCACCAAAATTGATCAACAAAAATTGAGCCAAATGCAATACTGTGGCTATAATTAATCATATACCGGCTCATACTGGCCAGTTAAAATCATAACTGTAATCAATATGACTAAATTCAACACTGGTGGCTTTAAAATTGAATCGAAAACAAAAAATTTTCCATTAGAATCGGTCCCTCAAAAAACTTGTGCAATCGCCACCGCCGTATGTCGAAATTAGTTCACACAGCCTGATCCAACCCGGCTTTCGTTGCTTTGTTGCTTAGAATATGTAGAGTACACCGACGGTACGATCGCACCGACAGCAACGAACGTCAACGCGAACGTCGTACCGCCACCAGTGAGAACATCGAGCCCGTTATCGACACCCGCAGCGGTCCAGAGAGCACCGGGCAGAATCGCGGATTACGATCCGCTCACCGAGGCCAGACCGAGTCCGTATTCCGCTAGACAAGCGGCTACCACTGTAATTTACACGAGCGACAAGGGTGCAGGTAAGATCGACCATCTGCTGGCCATTTATGCGTCGCGACCTATCCCAATACGATCGTAGCGCACCCACGAACAATTGACAAACGTAACAAATAAAAAACAAACGAATCAAGCGGAAAACAAACGATTAATCGAACGAATAAAATAAAAAATTAACGACCAATTAACAAACTAAATAGGAAACCTATGAACAGACAGAACGATAGACAAGCACACAACCAATCGGATAAATCGGATAAAATCGAACAAACGACCAAACAAATTTTAAAACAAACTAAATTATTACATTGTAACTTATTTGAAAAGCTTACTAATCGTCGTACCGACATTTTCATTGCTCGTCGTCGAAATAATTTCAACTATTGTTGTTCGTTGTAGATGTTTTTGACTCGCTTGGTTAGCTTACATCCGGATTTTTGGGGCTTTATTTGCATTGGCTGGGTTTAATTGAGATTATGTGAAAAAAAGTCTTCTCGTTCAGCGTGAAATGAGCATATATTTAAGGTTAATCATCGTTTCGCGGTAGGATGAACGATGACGAATACTACAATTCTTACCTGACTCATGTTTCCTTCAACCCCCCCCAGTGACGAATCCGCCCACAAGAAAGATCGGCTCGGTCGCTGACATAGATCCGGTTAACGAATATTACGGTTCTCTGACTCCGTCAACGAACAACAATCACGTACCCCAGCATCAGCCGCCTCCACCGCCAGCCAATTCCTTGGTAAGCCAATATTTGGTAACAACGAAACTTTATTTTATTTATTTTATTTATTTTATTTATTTTATTTATTTTATTTATTTTATTTATTTTATTTATTTTATTTATTTTATTTATTTTATTTATTTTATTTATTTTATTTATTTTATTTATTTTATTTATTTTATTTATTTTATTTATTTTATTTATTTTATTTATTTTATTTATTTTATTTATTTTATTTATTTTATTTATTTTATTTATTTTATTTATTTTATTTATTTTATTTATTTTATTTATTTTATTTATTTTATTTATTTTATTTATTTTATTTATTTTATTTATTTTATTTATTTTATTTATTTTATTTATTTTATTTATTTTATTTATTTTATTTATTTTATTTATTTTATTTATTTTATTTATTTTATTTATTTTATTTATTTTATTTATTTTATTTATTTTATTTATTTTATTTATTTTATTTATTTTATTTATTTTATTTATTTTATTTATTTTATTTATTTTATTTATTTTATTTATTTTATTTATTTTATTTATTTTATTTATTTTATTTATTTTATTTATTTTATTTATTTTATTTATTTTATTTATTTTATTTATTTTATTTATTTTATTTATTTTATTTATTTTATTTATTTTATTTATTTTATTTATTTTATTTATTTTATTTATTTTATTTATTTTATTTATTTTATTTATTTTATTTATTTTATTTATTTTATTTATTTTATTTATTTTATTTATTTTATTTATTTTATTTATTTTATTTATTTTATTTATTTTATTCATTTTATTTATTTTATTTATTTTATTTGTTTTATTTATTTTTGTTTTGGAACTCAGCGAGTTTATCGAGCAATGTACGATTACGAGGCCCAGGACACGGACGAGGTGAGCTTCTGTGATGGCGATCTCATTGTAAATTGTACGGCAATCGACGAGGGATGGATGACGGGTCTCGTTCAACGCACCGGACGTCACGGTATGCTGCCCGCCAACTACGTCGAGCCTGCGCAGATTTAACTCACAACGAACGATGATACGAAAAACGAAAATAGGAAATTCTGCGTTGCAAAGCGTGACAATTGCCCGTGGAAATGAGATTTCCATCGATACGCGAAAGGAAACAATAGTTGAATGATTAAAAGAAAAAAAGTAAATAGGGACGAAAGAAAATGATAAATAGTGTGGCCGCGCCCTTCGGTTACTTCGACTTGCCCTAGCGGATTGAGAGACCCAAGAACAGTCCAAGAATGGCTCAAAATGACCATATTTTGGTCATTTTGAGCCATTTTTGGACTGTTCTTAGGTCTCTCAATCCGCTAGGGTGGTAAAGAGCGACGGATCAACGACGAATACATGGAAACATGTAGTCGGAACCGATCGAAACGTTTGTCGGTGTCGTGGATTAAATGCAGCCATTGATGAGGAATTATGATCTTTTACATTGGAATTTGACGAAATCGAAAGAATACCGGGTGTCCTAGTTGAACCCGTCCACTTTCAATGTTTCAGTTGTTCAAAATGATAAACAGAAATGTCTTCAACAATAATTACTTTACGATCGTGACGCGATAATGGTCCTTACAAAAAAAAAAAAAAAAAATTCAACGTCGTCCCATTTGAGTTTCAAGATCATCGATATTTCCTGAAATGGGAAAAAATATCATACGAAAAGCTCCACGTGATCTTGACCATGGAAAAGCAAAAGATAATTGAAAATTTGATGAATGACGGAATCATATTAATCTTGAAAATGATACAAAATGAAAATTGTTCGACAATGAGAACAAAAGCTTACGTACTAACGTTTCTTGATAGCATTTCTCCTCTTTTTATCTTGGTAAATAAGTTTCTTGAATTCTCAATGACGAAACGTTCTGTCACTGTCATTTACAACGTTTGCAAATATTTTTGTATTTTCCGCACTCAAGGTCAAAAGCTTTCGCTGTGATAAGAAAAATAAATATCTAATCCCTTTTGAATAAATATCGACGACCTTGAGAAAAAAAGTACGATACTAGTATTTCCCCCCCCCCCCCTTCTCCCGGGCAATAAACAGGTTTTTATTATAATATTCCTTTCCATCATTGAAAAGAGCGAGACATCGAAAGTCGTCAGATTATCTAGGATACCTCGTATGAGCTAAAATAATTCAAGTAGGAACTAAAGATAACGACGGATCACTTGGATACAAAATACATAATTATTTCATTTGAAATAATTTAATATCTAACCGAAACTCAAATCCAATAGTTAAAGGGGGGGGAGGGGAAGGTTTATTCGGCGAAAAAGAAGCATGTTTTTAAGATTTTTTTCTGGCGATACAAATAGTGTAAATTTATTCAATCAATTTCCATATAATAATACAACATTTGAACAGTATTTTTCTAAATTTTCATTCTAAAATATTGAAAATTAAGCGGTTGACAGTGAATCTCCGGAGGCGCCTCGAAAAAAAAGTTGCTTTGCGGTGTTCGTCATAACTCGCGAAAGAATCATCTGAAACAATAAAATCAAAATGCATTCGTTGAAGGAGATATTTCTCGAGGTAATCACGAGGGGATTTTTTCATTTTTTTTTTTTTTTTTTTTTCGTAGCACTTTGAAGCAAAAAAACCGATTTTCGCTATAATAATCAGCTAATTTCTTGTTGTTAAATTAATAATTATAAAAAAAAAAAGCTCTCGACAATACCTGGTGAATTATGTGAAGAAGTAGTGTGCAAAATTTCATAATGATTGGTCCAGCAGATTTCGCGTTATCGTGAACACGGACTTTTTCGAGGCGCCTCCGGAGATTCACTGTCACCCGCTTAATTTTCAATATTTTGGAATGAAAATTTAGAAAAATATTGTTTAAATGTTGTATTATTATATGGAAATTCATTGAATTAATTTACACTATTTGTATCGCCAGAAAAAAATCTTAAAGACATGCTTCTTTTTCGCCGAATTAACTTTACC